>JAVSCE010014875.1:0-263947 GCA_032199065.1 Smutsia gigantea
CACAGCCGTCCTCTGGGCCCCTCTGTCCACACAGCCGTCCTCGGGGCCTCTCTGCACAGCCGTCCTCTGGGCCCCTCTGTCCGCACAGCCGTCCTCTGGGCCCCTCTGTCTGCACAGTCACCCCACACAGCCGTCCTCGGGGCCTCTCTGCACAGCCGTCCTCTGGGCCCCTCTGTCTGCACAGTCACCCCACACAACCATCCTCGGGGCCTCTCTGCACAGTCACCCGCACAGCCATCCTCTGGGCCTCTGTCCTTGGCGCTGCCACCACTCCAGCCTCTGCTCTGCTCTCCTGCAGCCTTGCAGCCGTGCCACTGTATCACGCCCAGAGCACTGGGCAGAGCTCTTATATAGTCAACAGCCATGTTTGCCCACAGGTGTGCAGTGAGCTAGTCAACCAGGGCCAGGTGAGAATCCTGGCCACAGGAACTCTCATTTTATCCACAACCTACTATCTGCTTGGCAGGTCAAGGTGCTCATGAGTTTATTGGGGAAATCCATTTCTTCTGTCTTTCTACAAATATCTCTTGAATCCTCTTGGAATCCATCCAAGTGGGAAAGACAGGTATTAAGCACCTATTTACACAATTAATCTTCATTATAGGAGCTGTGGGAGTTCATGATTGGGGCCTGCCCTGGACTGAGAGGCCAAGATTTTTCCTCTCCCCAAAGAACTGATGCTTGAGCTGAATTTAAAAGATGACTAGATCACCTAGGCACTAGGCCAAAATGAGAGGGGTCCAGGCAAAGGGAATGAAACTGCCAAGTCTCTGAGGCAGAAAGGACCACGTCACTGCTGAGAAGCAAAAAGAAAGCCAGAGGATTGAGAGCAGAATAAGGGCATGGGGTGTGAGGTTTGTGTGATGAGTGAGACAAAGGTCTTCAAAGTACCTCAAAATGTGTCCCATTAGAGAACTGATAGTGGTCCCTGCCAAAAAGGAGGGGATTGTACGGCCTCTTAACGGTAACCTGGAGGGAATCTTGATGTGACATATATTTTTTGCCCCTCTTTTTCTAATATCACCAATACCAACCTGGACCCTAGAAGAGCCAGAAGGAAGATGAGATAGAAGGAGGAAAAAATTACAAATTAGCCCCTCCTTCCTGACTGCACATCTATGAGCTTAAGCTTTGGTAAATAACTGGTTTGGAGGTGAGATGGAAGTTTTACATTAGACTGGACTGGAATTTTAATTCTTGAAAAGAAACCTCATCTTCAAAAGTGAGGCTGATCTAATAGTTGGAAGGGATCCAGAAAGCTGTGGGATCTGCATGACATGCTGAAGGATGGGAAATAGGGACCCACCTGAGAAGATCTGAAGGTTAAATGAAATAGATATACAATCTCTTTGTGACGGTGCTTCACTGAGGTCTGAGGAGACAGGGAAGGTTCCACAAAGATATGGACTGGTAGAATTTGGGAGAGAAGACAGCCAAGGCCCTGCAGGAGGAGAATAGTGAGAACACAGGGCTGAAGTCTGTTCTTTGTTGGGTAGGAAGCCTCAAGATGTCTGTCTGGCTAGAGTGGGTGGCCTGAGGTATGAGCAGTAGGTCTGGGTTCACATGGGGTAAAGTCATAGGGAGGAAAGCCAAAATCATATGGAAGGAAGGAGGCTGGGCTAGGAGTTCCAGGTCTCTAGCATCAAAGCTGGCTTCTCCTCTAGACTTTTAATCAGTGAAATGATTTACTTTAAGCTTAAAGTGGGGGCTTATCTAGACAAGGTCCCTTCCAGGGTTGAAATTATGCCCCATCCCACCTCTTCCTTTCTGTGTATTGTCTGGTGAGATGATTAGAAGTCACTGTGAGGACATTCCCTCCCCATCCCAGCCCCTCACCAGCACTCCTGACCAAGATGGAACATGCACCATACAGGTCTTCCAGGATACTTGGAGAGTAGGAGAATCTCCCTTTTTCCTCCTTTCTTGTGGCCAAGACTGGCTCAAAGCTCACTGAATCAGCTACTCCTAGCCCAGCACACAGGCAGAGACCATGTTTCCTTACAGTTCAAGTCACGGGCCTGGGCTCTCGTTAAGCAGCCAGTACAGCTCTGGCTTCTGAAACATTCAATCCAGACTTCCACTCATTCTCCTTTCCTGACTCATGAGACTGGAAATAAATGACTTCAACATGGCAGAAACACATGACGGCAACAGGTATCTGCTTCCCTGCTCAGAGAGGAACCATCAGACCCACATCAGGCCATGACATGAGCAGGGAGGGAAGAAACACGCGGTTAAGCCACAGAGGTGTGGGGTTATTCATAACTGCAGCATAGCCTGGTCTGCCTTAACGTGACTCTCTACCCCAACTCCAGCATTCCCTGCCCTCTTGTTTCTCTCCCTTCTGCCCACTCCCCTGACCCCTGGGCCCCATGCATTTTCATGTATTCATGTATTTCAGAGTATTCACAGCTCTAGAGGTGGGAGAAAACAGTTAGGCCTTTATCTGCCACTGCATTGCCCCGTGTGGTCTTGGCTGGTCCCTCTTCCTGGAACGCTCCCCCTCCACATGGTCACTCAGGGGGCTCTTCCCCAGGGGCAAGGATCCTTTCTCAGAGAGGCTTAGGGCCACCTGCCCAATGACTCACCATCACGATACCCTCCTTTACTGCCATCAGGTCACTTATCAGAGTTATCTTATTTGTTAAATGTCTTTCCCTTAGGATGTCACCTCCATGAGAAAATCTAGGTTTTGTTTGTTTTAGTGACAACACATGTCCATATCTCCTCAATAAATAAGTATGGAATGAATAAATGAATGAGATGAGATAATGTAAAGATTCACACTTCCCGGTAATCTAGTCTCACTTCCTTTACAGATGAGGAAATCGGGCGCTTTTCCCAGAAAAGAGGAAGCAGAAAAGCAGCTAATAACTACTATGCTAGCTGTTTCTGGAGTGTTGAACTTGGATGTGACTTATTCAAATGAAAACTCTGGGGAAACTGTTTCAGAGGGATACATAAAACAAATGTCATTTTCACCTGGAGAATTCACCCAACCTTCTATAGTTCTTTAATGCAGATTTGACAAATTTGAAATCTCTTACACAAAGCCATTGATCGTCTAATGTGTGCCTGCCCTGCACCACAGTTTAAGTTATAGCTTTTAATGGGGCAAAACATTTCTATAAAATCATCAAAATACCTTAAACCAAAACTGCCTATAAGAAATTGATGAGTTTCAAGCATCGATTCAACCCCAGAAAACATCAGCCTTGCCATTGGCACCATGGGCGCTTCTAATAAAAGCAGCTAAGGAGGTATAATGAATATCTAATGAGCCATTGTGTATGGCTATGTGGATTCTCGAATTGGAAATAAATCAATGAGCCTTATAAAACGCATATTTTAGTGGTTTATTCATAAACAATAATCTTGTTTTTCTACCATGACTTGTGTATCATTCTTTTTACAACACAATGAAAGATTTAATAATTTATTTTATATCTATATGACCCAGAGCTTAATGGGGGAGGACAATCTTGTATGTTTGATTTTTAAAATGTCCTGTGAGCAGATCAGAAAGGTAGACCAAAGCACTCATGATCTAGCAGTGAACACAGGGCATGTGAATACACACTGACTAGTAAATGACGTAGAAACTTCCATGAACACAATACCAGGAGACAGCCTAGACTGAGTGCCATGAGGTAAAGGAAGGAAAGCAGCCCACAGTGAAGCCTGCCTTACAGGCACCATAGCTGAGCCCACGCTGGCCCTCTTGGCCAGCTCAGCTAGAGGCAGCTGCTCTCACTGGCCCTGCCCCAGGCCATCCTGTAGTGTGCTGTGAACCCTGGGGGCCTCCCCGGTCACCCTGCTGAGGCTTCAGCTGGGTTGTCCCTCTGCCTTCCTCAGCGGGAAATGGGTGAGCTGCTTCCCCTCCTGTTGGCACGGGCTCAAACCCTATGACCCAAAGCTGCCTCTCGACCTCAGCAACTTCCCTTCCAGAGGCCAGATATAACCATCCCTTTCCCGGCTCACAGACATTCCAGTCAGACGACTGTGCAGAGTGACAGCCAGCCGACGAGCGTCTCACCGGCCCAGCCCACAGCCAAAAATAACACCCACTTGGTTAGCATGGGCTGGAGATTTTTTTTTCCTGTTGTTGCGACTTTGTTTGGAGTTATTTTTTGTTTGGGTTTTGGATTTTGTTTTGTTTTTGTCATTTGGAAGTAAACGGAGTAACTGAAGGAGTTGCTTACTTAGGGGCATGGGTTTAGTTCCAGCTGTGGAGGGTTATGACCAAAAGGGTATTCACCTCTAAACCTCCCTGGTCACCTACACAAAAGAAGAGTCTAGCAAGTGCATCTGCTCCCCACTCTGTCCAGCAGTGCCTCCTGCATGGCTGTGGTCGCCCTGGGGCCCAGCCACCAGGCTGTGTTTTCTCCCCTGTCTGGATGGAGTGACTAGAAGAGGCTCCTCCGTGTGGGGCTGGGTGGAGTCAGTTCCATGTTTATTCCCATGATGCACCTGGGCAGGGCCAAGCCTTGGGCCTCAGAGCCGTCAGTCAGTGTCCTCCACACGTATGAACATGGCTTAAATTATTCATTTATTTCTTTAAAAGTACACAGTTGAACAACAACCAAGCCCACTTTTGATCTGCTTCCTGACACACAAGGCTTTTGTCAACTAGGTTTTTTGTAGGCCAACAGACACATCTTGTTAAATCTTACCTAGCGGGAGACACTAAATTGAAGCATACTAAAGAGATCCAGGTTGTCTTCTCCATGCCCTATTTTCAATGCAATGAATAATAAGTAACTGTACAAATCCATAATCTTCAATTGTTGGGACATCTTTGTACTTTTGTTCTTCAGAGGCAGAATGTTTTCTGGTATTATGCTTCTGTATGAGGAAAAAAATTACTCCCTCAATTTCTACATCGGCTTGCATATCACACGGATGCACCTCATTTCCTGTCACAGTGTATGCTGTCCCAGGACCAATAAATAATTTACACATTTAATGCACTTATCAGCTTTTCTGTGTGTGGGTATGTGTATATATACACATCCTATGTGCTAGTGTCAAATATCCCTTCTATAATAACGGAAAGCAAGCAAACTCTTCAATATTTCTCCAACATGAAATTAAATGTGGATCTTACCTCTCAAGTGAGTGGAAAGTGATAACAGGTCCCTGTTCTTCACAGGAAACTAAGCCCTAGTCTACAACAGAAATAAACCCAGAAAGGAGTTATACTAAATATTCCACATTATAAATCTTCTGAAATTGCTCCCTGCCCTTATTTTTTTTCCTAAGGGAGGTCTTTTTTATTCCAGGACCACATAGATTTTTGTAGAGGGAATATGGCCTCTAAGTTTCAACTTCTTCTATTTAGGTTGCCCTTCCCTCGCCTCCCCCTGGAATATTTATCATGCTTGTCATCAGGAGCTGCTCTGAGCACCCGGAGAGCCAGCCGTGGTGCCAGGTGTGTGTGTTTTGCAGTCCTCATCTACTCTACTGTCCACAGGCTCCGACTTGCACTTACCCACAGTCATCATTCACACCCTCATGGCAGTGGCATCCTGGACTGCTACCAGCATGATGACAAGCAGCAAGAATGAGTACCAGGGCAGCAGCTGCTGTGCGGTAAAGTCATGTGATGGCACCTGGCTCCTGGTTGCCTTTCCATTCCTGCCACGTCTCTCCACCCACTCTCCTCATCTGGAAGGCTTTGGCGTGTCATCGATGCCACAAAAGGATCACCAGCATGGTACAATCTTTGATGGAAGAGAATCTCAAAAACATCTAGTTTGACCTTCTCATTTTAAAGATAAGGAAATGGAAGCCCTGAGGGTTAAGTTCCTTGGCCAAGTTCATGCAGGTGGTGTTGACAGAGCAATGACTGGAATCAAGTAACCGAACCCACTTTTCAATGCTCTTTCCACTGTACCAGTGGCTTTTCAACATGTGTTAGCATAATCCACAGTATGAAATAAATTTTATATCATGACCCATAATATCTACACATATACACAACTAACTCAAAAGACTCATAAAATAATGCTTACCTTTATATGGTATACTTAGGTATTTTCTATTGTAGTATGTTCATTTAAAATATTCTGGATTGCTTGGCAGCATGTACAGTAAAATTAGAACAATACGGGAAAGATTAACACAGCCCCTATACCAGGATAACATGAAAAATTTCCCCTGTTTTGGGAGGGTACATTTACCAAATGTTCCTTTTCTTTCTAGCGATAATATTTATAAGTATATAGTCAAATAATTTGCATTTTTCCTAATTAGATATATCTACTGAATGTCTAGGAAGGCGTGGGTTGAATTTGATACAGAGAGGGATCCCTTCCAGCTCTAACTTGTCGTCCTCCTGATCAGGAATGATCTTATCTGATCTATCCTTAATTCCATAAGCCAAAATGACTTAGTAGAGAGAACACTGGGTCTAGTCCTGGCTCTACCATCTTCCAAGTGTGTGTGACTTTGGGTGAATTTTCTCTGAGTTCTGTTTTCTCACTGAAAGATCAAGCTGTTGCTAATTGACAGAGTTTTGAGACATGAACAAAATAATGCAAATGAATGCAGTAAAAAGCTCTATACACAAGACTTGTCCTGGAACAGCAGTGGTCTTAAATTCTCACATTTCAGAGAAATAGTGTCTCAAGATGTTTCTGGATTCTCATCAAAACACCTGCATAATGTATTATGAATAAATTTGGCATAATAAAGAAAAACTATACCCTTGAACTGACTCATTTTTAAATGCGTTTGCAGGTGTTTGGAGAAGACGGATTGACCTTAATCTTGAAGATGTTCAGTCTCAGAAAAGTAGAAGTCATTGAGACCAAAGATGACTCCATGCTCCCTAAAGGGAAAGGTAATGAATCACAAATTGAAAAACGTATTCAAGAAAGGCTGCTACTAGGAAGTATGAAGAGGAAGAATTGTGTGAACATATGGCAAAACATTCAGATGCAAGAGCCACGCTGAAGGCTGGTGGGACAAGTGAGGTCGAATGAACGGTAAAGCTTTCCAGAGCCCTCCATGGTGTTCCAGCTGCTTTTGAAGAGGGTGTGTTTCTAGGAGGGGGTTAGGCTTGGTTTCAGTGTATTCCAGCTTTGGACTCACTAAATCCAACTAATAAAGATTTTTTAAACTGATATAAGAATTATTTTTGAAAATATCCCAAGTGCTGCCGTGAGCTCGCCAAGAATGACAGTTAGAAGGCTCCTCGGCAGCCGAGGACATCGGGCGAGGCCTTTTGGAAGCCGGCTGTGATGCTGTGTTGGGAGATTTCGTGGCCAGGGTGGAAAATGGCAGCGCTGACATGACTAAGGTAGTAAGGTCTGCGTCACTGCTGCTGCTGTGTGAAACAGCACGGGGCTGTCATGAAGACCCTGAAGAGGAGGGGAACCGTGGGCAGAGCAGGTGGAGCGGCGTGGAGGCGGCATGTTCTCATTCCTAAAATGGCGCAGTATCACTATTAATGAACCGTTACAGAAAGCTCACAGCTGTGTTTCTTACCGATGACCTCAGAGAAATCACTGGGAAAAAAAGACTAAAGAAAAGGTTGTGGGTTTCAGTTACGGGTTTCAGTGGACACAGTACATGGTGGTTTATGGCTGTCACTGTGCCTGCTCACAGATGACATATTTTGTGTTTTTGAATTTACAAGATACTTGTTTGTTCCTTTTTTAAAAAAAAAAATGCCAGCTATGCTTACAAAGTTTATCCCACAACCCACCAAACAGAGCATTTGCAGGAGGGGAACGAGGGCAGGCCTTGGCCAGTGCAGGCCATGTGCCCTCTTCCCCCACGGGCTCGCCCCCACCTGCTCTCAGCTTCTCCTCTGACACCTGGGCCCACTGCGTCCCCCATGGCAGAGCTTGGTGCCCCCACGAACTTCTGTTCCATGGTGAGCAGCCCCTCCTCAACTGTGGCCTGGGGGTGGGATCTTCCTTTAGAGCCTGGCTCTCCTGCCCAGGCGCCAACGTCCCACGCCACTCCTCCCGGACTCCCAGGGCCTGGAGACGAGGATCTGCATCCACCTTTCCCCTCCGAGAGTCCATTACTCTTCTGCTTTCGTGCGAATCCTTCCTTTCCTCCCTGTGCCACTTGATTGCCCACCGCTACCCCTCGGCCTCCCAGTGACATCTTGGAGGCTTAGATTGTCTCTTCTGTCCTAGAGCTTGCCATCAGCTTGGACATTTGGTACCCGTGGGGACGGCCCAGTCCAGCGGACCCTCACACCGCCTCTTGCCCTCCCGGCGCTGGTCACGTGTCTGACTCTGGAGTCACCCATTGGCCCTGCTCTCTGATCACACCCTCCTATCCCAAGACCTGTTCCTTAATCCACTGACCGTGACTTTCAGTCACCTTGAGGCTGCTCCCCATTCCATCCGTTTCCTTCCCCTTGTTGCCTTCCCCCTCCAAGCTAGACTGCAGCCACTCTTCTGACAATACTCTAAACCAGTGGCTTAAGAGTATATGTCATAATCACATTCAACAGCAAAATAAGAAAAATAACTGAGCACGAATCACTGACATTTATTTATTTGTGTATTCATCACTCATAAACTGTATAAATTTTACTGGTAGACTGGCATTTCTTCATTTTAAAACATAACACAAAAATAGAAAGATATAAATGACAAGATTTGAAAAGGACAAAATAGTAAGAGCTTCGGTATTCTCTGCGTGTTCCAGGGGGTCTCCTCACGCGGCCCTGGAGGTGTGCACACCCCAGTCTGGGAACCACGGCCCTAAGCCCTGCCGCTCTTGTCACTCTGTCACATCCACTTGAGAAACCAACCCTGGACCGTCTGGCGTGACAGTCTTCTTCTCTGCCAGGATCTGCCTGGAGCTGGGGGCCAACTGGTCACAGGTCACTCTTTCTCCTCAGAGCAATGTCAAAGAAAGCCCCATGGGTGAAGTCCCACCAATTGGCAAGAAAGCGTCCTTCATCTTTGTGTCGCCAGCACCAGCACAGCACCTGGCACTAGCCTGTGACTCACGAGTGTTTGTTAAGTTGAATTGTGCACTCATGTGGCATCTCCATCCCTCTGGCTGCATGGTGACCAAGGCACAAAGAGCACACAGAGAAAACCCAACAAGTCAGGAGGTCCCAGCAGAGCACATGCTTAGTTCTGAAGCCATGTGAAAAGCACTTGTCTTCACACTGTGACCCAAATGACAGGTGGGGCCTTCAGAAGTCAGAAACTCCACAGTGACCCCAGCTCAGATTAGGCCATGCACACCTGAAGAGGCTTAAATAAAGCCTATTTCATACTTCACTTATTCTAGGAGGCAGGCAATAGGGTCCCTCCAATCTTCTCTTTACCCAGATGCTTGGAACATCCTGCCTTGAGACACCTCTCCACCTCAACTTCCTTCAGACATGCTCACAGAAGAACTCCTTAGCTATTGGAGAGAAGAGGTGGACAGGAGAGCAACAGATCTTAAAGGCACAGCTCAGTGGGTGCAACGTGGATGGGGACTTAGCCCTGTCACCCCGGGAAGTGCTAAGGAGAGGTGCTGGCCAGAGCCAGGGAGGCTGCCTGCAACCAGACTTTCCTCTCTGCCCATCCCCCACCTCTGCTTGCCACCTGGAGATGCATCTCCAGGGAAGCAGGGTCTGCAGAAGGACAGTGCAAGCTGTGGAACGTTCTCACAGGGACAGAGGTGATTTGGACCGACGCCCTCACCTCCTGTCAGTCCCGTCTTCTCTTTCTCTCCTTCCTAGTCCAGGTTTCATAGCCAGTGGTCGGTGGGCTGACCTCCTGCATCAAAGTCACTTATAGGTCTATTCAAAATGCATATTCCTGGGCCTCAGACAGATTGAATCAGAAACCCTGAAGCTGGAGCCAGGGAATCTGCATTAACATGTTGCCTTGCCCATTAAAATTTGTGAACCACAGGGAAACAGTTACTTCTCTGTTCTTCCCAACACACATCTTTAAGCCAAAGCCCCTCTCCATCTGCCATGGCTCCGCCTCTGCCCCTCACTCCCCAGGTCATTAGAGTGGAGCCAGTGGGGACTTAAATGGGAAGGCCTGACAGGAACAAGACCCACTGGGCTTTCACCTTCCCGGGCTGACCACAAGCTCCTCCCTCACCATGGTTTTACTTTAATCTATGACATCTCCTCAAATGGTTCTTAGAGGCCCCACTTAATTTAATTTGGCCTGTTTGCCCAAAGTGAATACTGGGCAAGCCAGGGACCGCACAGAACTCAGATAAAGTTGCCAGGATGAAACCAAGAAATAAGGGAGCTGAGATTTGGCCTAATGTTGATCTATTTTTGGCTAGAGCCACATCTACTAATAGGTTCTAGTAATAGACTTGCAAAGACGGAAATCTTAATCAATGCTAAACAAGACTTATAAATTATAAAGACATCTGCCATCTACTTACCTCCTGAGGACAGGGTGTGACTTGGAGATGACCAGGAAGCAATCTAAATCCAAAGAAAATTCTCTGAACTGTTCTTCCGCTCACAGAATTTCCAAGGCACCAGTCCCTGTGCAGCTATGAAAAGTGAGCTATTTTTGTATGTGAACAAGTAGAGCTATTGTCATCTCTGCTCTGAATCAAGGCTAAAAGGGAAAAGTGAGAGGGAAAAGGAGGGCATGAGAAAGAAGAAATGGAGGTGAGATGTAGAAATACAGAAATGCATGAAGGACATGAGAAACCAAAAGAAAAAGGAGCTGGGTGCTCTTCCCAGGGCAGAAGTAACCAGCTGGCCAGTTCAAGAATCCAGAGAACCATGTGACCCCTCAGCAACCATAGTAACAGTCTCTCCCTCTGGCCTCACAGGATTCGGAGGGACTAAGGATGATATATGTCAAAGGACTTTGTAAATGGTCAAGTGTTATCCAGACAGGGTGTCAGCAATCTATTTGTGGCCAAGGAGCTACTGCCCCTTTCCAACAGCCCCATGCAAAGACTCGGGACACCACACACCAAAGGAAGCTTAACGAGCAAACATTTTTCTAGCAGTAGATGCATTTCTACTGGCACTGCACCAGCATACCCAGGGACCTTAACGAGGGTGCTATTTTAGCAAGAAACAGAAACTTTAGGAAGAGAGCATGCCCACAGAACATGCTAAATGCCTATTGCTGCAAACAGCCCTCTGAGGATCAGCACCTCGCCTGTTTTAATGTATTTAAACATATTTGCTTTGAGACCAGCAGGGCCTGAACCACAGCTTCCTGGGTTCTGCCTTGTCAGCATGGAAGATTTGCCGCCATAGGCTTGTTCAGGGCCCTTGGGGCCTTCTTCTCCTCTGAGTCTGACCAAGATGAGAAGCTTAGTCCACCGAGTAATGAAGCGACTTCCTTCGGTTCTCCTTTCTGACTCACCAGCCTTGGCTTCCCCAGTCCACCAAAAAGCAAGCAGGCCTGGCTACCAGGTGCGCTTGCCTCCAGGACCTGGCCACGAGAGGGAGCCAGAGAGCAACAAGGGCCCAACATTTCCCCAGAAAGCTCTGCATCCCCGGGCACACCCACCCCCTCCAGACCCGGCACTGTGAGGTTCCCTAGCATTTCCGGATCCACGGATAGAAACAAACAGCTCACCTTCGTTGCACAGTTCCTGGGTAAACTTATTTTCCTCTTTCTCAAGTTTAGGTGAAAAGCAAAACAATTAATTTAAAAAGCAGCACACAAGAACCTAAACATTATTTATGTCTCTAATTATCTCATTCTAGTGGGTATTTTAGTCCCTGTCTGGTCAGGACATTAATTATCTTCATAACTACAGCAAAAGTTAAATAATAAGCACCCAAGGCTACAGCAGTACTGTAATGTGCAAGCTTAAATGAACTTATAAATTTTATTAATGGATGCTTTATACAACTCCATATATTATAAATCAAACAAGAAACCTATTTCTATCTTTTAAGGGTGCGGTGAAAAAGCTTTAACATTATAGAGGATAATTTTTATTAAGTTTAAAACTCCCTTTTTTTCAGTAATGAGACTGTTATGAGGATAATTTAATCTAGTTTGTCATGAGGCACCCCGGCTTGTTAAATAAGTTAATAAATGACTGTGCATTAATCAAAGTGACAAAGCTATGAAGAGCTGGGGATGGGAGACAATTCTGGTGATAGTATTAATTAGTATTTAATTAGAAACTTAGGGCCCATAAATAAAGAAAAAATCATGGTAGAGACATTTATGCAAATTGCTTGGAGCCTGCAGTGGTTAGCTTTGCTTTAAAGAAACATGATTTTTTTCCTGGCGTACTGTACACAGCAGCGCTGCGGCCACTTCACGCGGCTTAAACGAGCTCTTCTTTTGTTTCCAATTTGTTCCAATTACAGGCCTGTAAATTCAAATCATTCTTTTGACTGTCTTGATTGAAATGTAGTTTCCACAATTTCTACGGAGAGTTCTTTTTTTAACAAAGAAAAAGAAATATTTTAGAGTTAGAGACATAAGGAGTTTCAGACTCTTTTCCTGCTGTTTTAATTAAGATGTGTGCCACCATTTTCTAAGAACAATTGTGGATTCCGTTTGGTATACAAACAATGCCTCCTTTTTTAAGCCTGGTGAGCTGTAACTGGCTTTTGTTATGTGATATGATATTGAAGACTGCATGGATCCACTGCCATCATTTTTATTATAATCATAGCGCTTTTCCCTTTTCTCTCAATCATATGCTTTGAAAAATGGGCAATTTTTGATGGCCCCAAAAGATAATAACCATTTGGTTCTGAACATCCGTGCTTTCCTAAGGTACACGTCCCCTTTTTCAGACTATATTATTTGTTGCATTTATTCAAGAAAGGTTATCCACAGTAAAACTGCTTTTTTCTATTCAACAGTCTATCTCTGTCATGGTTCATTTATGTGTGAGCATGACGGACTGAAGCCCGTATTATCCACAGCTGACAAGTGTCAGGCCGACAGTTCAATCAGCCCTTCCTTAAGATGGTGCCCAGGGCTCCGTGTTTGAAGTCGGACAACAAAGCACGCAGCGCAATCAGGGTCAAACTGATCCAATCCCTGCATAGAAAGGGGATTCTGCCTAATAACGCAGTGAGATTTTTTTCCCCCTCTCCGAACACATTAGCCCTTAAATAGTGACTTGGCCCTTAAGAAAATCTGTGACCGACGTGAAAATGCTGAAGTTTTAACGTGGTTGGTTTATCCATAACCTCATGGGGCTGCTGCTTTGTGCAGACTGGTTTTGTCAAAGTCAGAAAAAGAATGGATTCAGTGTCTGATCATTTTTAGCGAGTTATTTGAATGGGATTTTAAGTCAGACATCCTGATGTTGACACAGGGATCATTTTCTTGTCCTTTTGTTTTACATTTGTGAAACAGATCATTTGCATCAGCTAGTAAAATTAAATCTCTGAAATGCACACAAAAGCAAGCTCCCTTCAACAACTCTCCTCGGTGCCCTCCACCCAACTAGTAAGCAGAGTTGCTGGGTGTTTTTCTTTCTCTGGGTTCTCTCTAGAACCCAGACTAGAATGCAAACATATCTTCAAAATCAGTGCTCCTATGGCCTAGGTAACACTTTGATTCAAACGTTATTTGAAAGCATTTCATTACAATTCCTAACAATCAACAGCAGAGACAAAGTCAGTAAGATGCTAATAGCCTTGGGTGGACAGGATACTGTTGCCTTTGCTCTTCTCCAGGCTCCACAGATGGTGGCAGGCAAGGAGGGTTGCTTGCCTATTTGGAAGCAGCCAGAACACTAATTGCCCTTTCAGAGTGAGGACGCCAAAGCCCTCTGACAGCATCATAAAACCTTTAAGCCAGAGGCACCACAGAAAACATCAAAATGCAACTTCCAGATTGTATGGGTGAGAGAGTCTCTCAGACAGTTTGTGATTTTCTATGTCAAAGAGCTTGTAAGCAGTAGTGGAAGGAGAAAGTTAACACAAACAAAATCCTCTGTATTTTGCTTCTCCTTAGTGTTACTGGGCAGGGCTGTATTAGTGTAGGAGAGTCTGATGAAAAGCAGAATCCTGAAACGAGTCAGTAGGAGTGCCTAGAGTGACCACACATGACTTAGGTTGAGTCCCTTCTCAGACAACTGTGGAAGTTCCAAGTAATGTATTCTCTGTGTGCCAGATATTCTCCGTTACACTGCACTGTCCCCATCCATCCACTTACCAGCTCTGGCCCTGCTGACCACCCCTCCAGGCTCCCTTGGTGGGGAGAGACTCGGCGAGGCACTGCTATGGGCTCTCAGGGAGCAGGAGAGAGAGGCAGAGCATGCCCTCCTTTATCATGCCCTGCTTCACCCCAGCAAGCCATGGATCTGACACGGTCCTGTTAAAAAAAAAGCTCAAGAGAAGGAATTTAACACAGAGGAGTTGTTACAAAGCTGTTGGAAGAGGTGAAAAGGTGCAGGGTAGGTAAGGCCATCCAAAGATGAGCGCCAGCAGGAAGCCAGGGCCTGGGGCTGGAGGGACCAAGCGAGGAGCCCAGGAGCCAGGGCTGCCTGGTGGGGCTAACATCACAGCAAATACTGCTAAGCAGGGCTGAAGCCCAGAAGAGGACATAGGCACTGCGGCGATGGCGCCCAAAGCAGGAAGAAAGGCAAGAAATGTGTTGGCCCCTTCTCTCCTGCTGCTCTCCAATCTTGCACAGACCGTGTTACTCAGAAGTAACATGGAAGTCCACCGGGGCTCATATATCAAGGTTCAGAATGGGAAAAGGCAGGTGATGGACCTGAGAACAAATAGCTAAATGACAAAAGTTCTCCACGAGCTGGCCTCGCCTGCCCATGGAGCCATGCTGGAACCTGGATTGCCCTGGGAAAGCTTATCCTTCCAGTGTCTATTGTGTACTGTGTGCCAGGCACTGGTTCCAGAAGGAAGGGTGGAGAATGCAGCCCAAGAGCTGCAAATAAATAAGCAAGATTGAGTCTGTTGACTGCCTCAGGCAGAGGAGTAGCCATGGTGGTTATTAGAGCAGGTGACCACAGAGGGTTGGCCAGGCTGGCGGGGCAGCAGGAGCTCAGGTGGGACACGGCCAGGAGCTGGTTACTGGGATAAGCAGTGAGAGACTGCAGATCACTAAGTGAAAGAAGCCAATCTGAAAAGGCTACACCCCATATGAGCCCAACTATATGATATTCTGGAAAAGGCACAACTGAGGAGATAGTAAAAATAAATCACTGGTTGCCAGAGGTTGTGGGGAAGGGAGGGAGAGATGAAGAGGGAATTACAGAGAATTCTTAGGGTGATGAAACTAGTCTGTATGATACTATAATGGTGGATATGTGTCATTTTAAATTTGTCCAAATCCACAGAATGTACAACACCAAGAGTGCAGCCCAGTGTGAACTGTGAACTTGGGTGTTGCTGTCTCCATGTTGGCTCATCAGTTGTGAATGCGCCGCTCTCTGGGGCGGGGCGACCATAGTAAAGGGAAAACTATGCATGTGGGGGGACAGAGGGTCTCTGAGAAATCGCTGTACCCCTTCTGCTCAATTTCTATACAGAGAACTGTTCCAAAGAATAAAATCCATTTTTAAAATACCAAAAAAATAATAATACAATATACAGATGCCTAGGTCCCGTCTGGTGGTGTGCTGGAGACAGGCCTTCCCAGGTCACAAGAGATGGTTAAATTTTCAGAGCCAGTTGTTAAACACCACCATTATCCAAAATTAGGTGAGGTGAGCATAAAATTAAATGTCTTATTAAAAATAAAGGTAATAAATACTCAAAATGCATCACTTGCTCAGTACTTTACTTCCGTCTGTGCTCTCGAGGTTATCTACAGCATCTGGACAGCGGGAACACTAAGGAATGACTGATTGCTGTGCCTCTCTTCGCAATTCCAAGCTCAGCATCTCCATATTAATGGCTTATGGGATATTTACACCACAGAAATAAGCAAGCACTAAAAATTAGGGCTTCATTTATTGTGTTCATTGTCTCGATTGGGGTCAGCAAACTACAGCACACCGGCCAAACCTGGCCTGCAGTCTGTTTCTGCATGAACCACAAGTTTTTTAAGAATTGTTCGAAAGGAGGAAAAGAAAGGGACCATTTGTGGTCCACAGAGTTCAAATCATTTACTCTCTGGATTTTTATTGAAAAACTTCATCGACCCCTGTATTCATCTTATTGATACCTAACATCTTACTCGTTAAGAAAGTGAAATTGTTAATAATGCAAAATGAACTTAAAAGTATATCATACCTGTAACAATTACATAGTAAATGGCACAGAAAATTGAGGAAATGTCCCTCTGGTATTTGAAAACTATGACCCCATCATCCAAGTCTCTTGTGCCGTTGAAGAACAAGTGAACTTCCAACATGCAGCTTTGTTGTTTCAAGTTCATCTTATTTGTCCGTGTCAATTTATTTTGTGAATGAAAATACCAACCGGCATTCATGTTGGAACTACACATGTGAGTCAGCGGCCAAATTTGCACAGTGAGCAAGCAAGCATTTGTGAAATCATGGTTGAATCATAGCCATAGGTTAACTACAGACAAGAGAATTCAGAAGAAAAACAGGAAAACTTTGTCTGAGAATCCATGTGCTGAAGAACATTGTGTAACAGAGAGGGTTGTGTTATCATTTGTCAGTTGTAGGCTACACATCCTTCATATCAGTAAAATTTATAATAAACTTACATTTATATGCACATGGGTATTCTTTTTCTAGAAAGCCAGTTACTAGTCTTAGCAGTACACCACTGGCCATGCCCCCGGAGGTCTGACTTCATTAGGAATGGCCTGGCATAGGGATTTTTGAGACTTCCCCCATGTTATTCCAATGTGCAGCCGATGCTGAGAACGACTGGCTGACGGGGAAGATCAAAGTACAGGGGGCAGAATCCCCTTGATTTCCTTCTCTGATCAGAAGTCCTCTTGAATCTGACCTACGAGGGACTGGAAGAAGCATGAGTGGGGAGCTCTAGGGGGCGCGGGAGGCTACTCCAGGAACTGCACACATCTCACTGCGCTGGCTTTTGACAAGAGAATACAGTTTTCTTGGAGCAGGGTTCTCAGTCTCCTAGACACACCGCCATGACTACCTCTCCCAAAGTCACTCTTACTGAAACATCACCCAAGGTCCCTTTGCCTGTCCTGTCTCCCACGTACATCTTACTCATCCTCACATTCCAGCTTAGATATCTGCTCTTCTCTCAGAGCTTCCCCAGTTACAACAGGCTTTTTCCTTCTCCCTGCAGTGCCCATTTACCCCTTGCTAACGGAACCCTGCATCATTAGGGACAGCACAGTGCCCAGCTAAATACTGTTTCCAGGCCTCCCTTGTTGCCGGTGTGGCCAATGTGACACCATTTTAGCTAGTGAGATCTATGCTGAAGTCTGATGAGGATTTGGGGCAGAGCTTGGGCTTTCCTGCTGGAAGAGTTAGCCACAGCTGGTGTGGCCCCCCTAACTTCCTCTACAGCAGTCACTTTCAGAGCATGAGGCAGCCAGCCACACACAAAGGATGGAACAGGAGAACAAAAGAACCTGGGTCTTTGATGCCATCACTGAGCCACAACACCAGCCCCTGACTTCTTGCCTTTGGAAGTCTTGTCTGTGAGACAAGTAATTCCCTAATTGCTCAAGCCACTCCTGGCTGGATCTTCCGTGGTTTCAAGCAGATGAAATGACAGTTCAACAGCCTCCCAAGGACTGCCCCTGCTGTGACCCCAATACTCCTACAGGTTTGCTCCACACCACCCATAACAGCAACCTCCACTGTGCATATTTAATTATAGATCAGTTGTTTGAAATTTGGACACACTTTCTCTGTAAGATCAGACTATGCTAGAAAATCCAGAACAAAGGTTTGTGGTAGTAGGTCAACTCCTGGAACAACTGAGATGATTAGAAACAAGATTCAGGCGGACTCTGGCTCCTTAAGATTCATAAAGAAGTTAGGCCTCTAGCAGTGATTTGTAAACAGCAAAGATGGAGTGAGGAATGATTCCTAAGGATTTGGTTTTTGCCCAGAACTCATCTTTGAGGCAAAAAGAACACGTGTAGGTACAGCATGGATTTAGCGAGTTGCATGTGCTCGGATCAGAATGTAAAGGGCACGGAGCACGGAAAGGCCACATGTTAGAAGGGCAAAAGAAAGAAGATGGTGACACCTCTACCCTGAGCTTAACAGACCACATTAGCAGTGACCATTACATACACAGTTGCATTCTTTTTTTGTGTCATGTAATACATAGCATTGGCAATTGTTCTTAATAGAATCACAGAGATGAGAGATGGAAATGCTGCACAGTGTGCTGGAATGCCGCTCTTTTACCATTGATCATTATAAGAAGCCTGCTCAGTCTTTACTCACAGACCATGCTGCTGCTTTGTCAATGAGGCAGACCAAGACGGGGAGATAAACAAAACTGGTTTCCTTGCTAAATGCGATGCCCAAGTTTTCAGATATTTTGCTGAAGTTTTAAACTGATTGTCAATTAGTCAATGAGCTATGGCAGGCAGTGAATATCTGGGTAATTAGTGTGAGTCTTTGGGGGGTTATTTGGCATGAGGCTGAGGGCAAAGTAATTTGTATCTCCCAGGAAGTGCAATAATTGCCTCAAGCTGAACTGCTGGGAAAGTGTATTAATTCTATTAGGAAACATTTATGTTACTTCATGTGGCATCCTGTATATTCATGAAGTGTACTCATAAACCACGCATTATTCATTTTGGTGCCATTATCACATGACAGTGGCATCGCTGACAACCAGGAAAAAGGGTGGGGCTGCTCGTGCAGGTGGAGAACTTATGTGTTGTCAGAACCAATGCATGCTGGGTTTTGAAATTCATCTTATTAGGAGAACACTGGATCCTAAAAGGGTGAAGAAGTAAGTAGTCTTGAGAAAGGTCAAAAGTCAAAGGGAAGTTCGATTGCTTAAAACTAGCTTTTCGGGAAGCCAACAGACCTGCTATTCATAGGTTGCTATGCTGCCTGGGAGAAAAGCCCTGTGAATGCTGAGAACTACAAAGATTACAGGCTTGATCTTGGGACTTTTGGACACTTCCTTCCCCAACCCTGCTCAGGATGTTCAAGCACATCGGAGGCCCTGAACATCCATTCAGTCATTCAACAAATACTTAAGAATGAATTCTCAGACAGCAAAGTAGTTATCCATCATGGCGTAACAAATTACTCCAAAACTTAGGAGCTTCAAACAACACACATTCACTGTCTCACCATTTACGTGGGTGAGAAACCAAACACTGAGCTGCATCCTCTACTTCACAGTCTCTCACAAGGCTGCAGTCGGGTGCCAGTCCAGAGCCTGTGGTCTCCCGTGAAGGCTCACGCAAGGAAGGGCATTCTCCAAGCTCCGTTCCAGGCCCTCAGCTTCTCAGGGAGGCGGACTGGGGGTCCAAGTGCCTGCACAGATGTTGACCAGAGGCCACCCTCAGTTTCTTGCCACCTGGGCCTCCCTAGTATGGAAAGCTGCTTCACCAAAGCGGGCAAGCCAAGAATGCAACACAAAGGCCGCAAACTTTTGAAACTTCATTGCAGGTAACGTCCCATTACCTTTGTTATATTCTACTGATGCAAGTCAAATCACTAGGCTCAGATAATGTGGACGGGGAGTGAATTACACAGGGTGTGAAAACCAGAAGTGGGATCATTGGGGCCATGGTGAAGCCTGCCTACCTGAGCTTCTAGGTCTATCAGAGGCTCTGGAAGCTGACAGGGAGTAAAAGAAGAGCGCTAATTTAGGCTGGGTGGCTAGAGGAGGCCCATGTGCACAAGTGATATTTAATTTGAAGACTCAAAATGAAGACAATTTAGCTACAACTCAGTGGGGGGGTGTGCTTAGATCAGAATGAACTGGGCATAGAGCATGATGTGTTAGAGGAACTGACACAGACCTGGGAGTGAGAGGGGTCAAGCAACAAGGTGAGGTTGGATCGTGGTGGGCTAGAGTCACGTTGAGAAGCTTGAGTTTTGTTCTGAGTGCAAATGGGAAGCCACTGGAGGGTCTTAAAGCACAGACCAACATGATCCAATTTATATTTGTGAATCACCCTAGCTGCTGCTCAGAGAATGAACTGGAATCAAAGAGAGCAGTCAGGAGCCTCTGCTAGCAAGACATAGTGATGCCGGGAACAGGAAGGCGGCAGGAGAGATGCAGAGAAACGGGCGCAAGGGAGATATGTTTCACAGGTTACAGTCGACATCCTCAGTGACAGTATGTGTACATCAAGCTACCAGTTTTCTTCACCCCTTCCCCTTTGTCCACTTTTTAAGGAGCATGAAGAGAAAACTGAAGAAACGATCATGTAACCACAGTGGGATGAGAAAGAGGAAAACAGAGTGATACAGTTGAGGACAGAAATAGGAGGGGCAGCGTGAAAACGCAATGGCCCCAGTGCTGTGTTACCCAGCTGTACCCACCGGGGTTCTTCCACATCTGCCTTTCAGGGTTATTGAAGGATTCTGCATTATTAAATTAAATAAAAACCTCATTCATATCCTGATACATTATCTGCATGGCTCATTCAGTCACTCGGTCAGAGACCTACTCAACTGTCACTACCTCCTGATGGCGCAAGCCGGAATATCACAGCCCATCTCCACCCTTCTCAACCCCCTACCACACTTTAGTCTGTGGGCTAGACTTACACCACCTGCTTTGCTCTGTTCGCCCCACACTCTCCGGGCTGGAAGAGTTTCTGGCATACGGCTGGTCCTCAATACTATCTGCTGAGTGATGCAGGGTGCGATCGCTGCCCAAGGGACAGCTGTGCAGGCCGTCTCCAGCGTGTTTAGGTGCATCACAGACAGTGGGGAGGCAGACATGAAAATGTATGTGGTGTCAGCTTGAGGCAGGTCACGCTTCAGTCTGGACCCTCCAGGAGAGTCTGCACTCTCACCCGGCTGCCACCACAGCTGAGGGGACATGACGGGGGCACCAAAAGTGGCTGCTAAACGAGGTCCTCACCTGCTGCAAACTTTGCAAAGACAGGTTTTCCATTGCTCTTGGGATGAGTTTAACCTCCTTTTTTTTGCCTTCTGGGCCCTTTGTGGTCTGGCTCAGTGCATCTCTCCAGACACCCTCATTCCTCCCTGCAGGACACCTGTGCTCCAGCCATTCTGAATGTTCCATGTCTTTTTGAAAAGGATCTGTTAGAAATCTGGCCCTATTCATTTGGTTTAAAATATTTGGTTTGGTCCTATTGGTAACGGGGGACTCATCAGTGCTTCTAAAAGCTGTGGAGGTGAGAGTAACTAGAATAAGCTTATAATTTAGAAAAATCAAGCTGGTCTGAGATTGGAGGACAAATGAGAAGGAAGTGAAGCACTAGAAGTTCCGTGTGGCTGGACTTCCTCTTGAGGGTCATGAGGGAGCCATGAGTGTGTTTTAAGCAGAGTGGTGAAGTAATCGTGTCCACATGTTAGATGACTCTGGTTACAGGGCAAAGCATGGACGTGAGGGTGGCTGAGTTGGTGCCGGGATGTGGGAAGAGTCAAAGATGATACCCCAGTGTCTAGGCTGGGCAAATGGGTAAGTGGCAATACCAGTCAATGATATAGGGGCCAAGAGGTGAAGAACAGATGGAGTGAGAGAGAGTGAATAAATCTGGTTTTTGATGTTCTGAGTTTGAGGTACTTTGGGATATCCAGAGTTGTTGAGAAGTCTGTCGAAAGGAGAAAACTCTGCTGGAGCTATAGATTTAGGAGTCGTTAAAGGATGTACATGGGCAGGTCTAGAAGAAATGTTTATTGAGAGCAAGAAGGCCTTGGGCTGACCCCAAGCGGCACCAGCATTTAAAAAATGAGAAACTGGTAGAGAAGGTTGGAAAGGAGAGATTTGAGAGGTAGGGGAAGATGATGCAGGTATGATGTCACAGAAACCAAAGGAAGAGGCTGTTCCAAGGGGACTGATCGGCAGTGTCAAATGCTGCTGACAGTTCAAATGAGATGAAGACAGAGAAGAGTTTGTTGAAGTCAGTAACAAGAAGGGAGTTGGTGATATGGGTAAAGGGGCTTCTGTGGGTGGTGAAGTCAGTAGCTGGTTGCAGTGGGTTGAAGAAAGAGTAGGAGCTGAGGATGTGGATGAAGAGAGTGCAGACACATCTTGGTTTTCTTTTAATATAATTTATTTTGGTATCATTAATCTACAATTACATGTGCAACATTATGGTTCTTAAACTACCCCTTCATCAGGTCCCCCTACCAACCCCATTACAGTCACTGTCCATCAGCGTAGTGAGATGCTATAGAGTCACTACTTGTCTTCTCTGAGTTGTACAGCCCTCCCCGTGCCCCCCCAACATTACATCTGCTAATCGTAATGCCCCTTTTTCCCTCTTATCCCTCCCTTCCCGCCCATTTTCCCCAGTCCCTTTCCCTTTGGTAACTATTAGTCCATTTTTGGGTTCTGTGAGTCTGCTGCTGTTTTGTTCCTTCAGTATTTTTTCTTTGTTCTTATACTCCACATATGAGTGAAATCATTTGATACTTGTCTTTTTCGGCTTGGCTTATTTCACTGAGCATAATACCCTCTAGCTCCATCCATGTTGTTGCAAATGGTAGGATTTGTTTTCTTCTTATGGCTGAATAATATTCCATTGTGTATATGTACCACATCTTCTTTATCCATTCATCTACTGATGGACACTTAGGTTGCTTCCATTTCTTGGCTATTGTAAATAGTGCTGCGATAAACATAGGGGTGCATCTGTCTTTTTGAAACTGGGCTGCTGCATTCTTAGGGTAAATTCCTAGGAGTGGAATTCCTGGGTCAAATGGTATTTCTATTTTGAGTTTTTTGAGGAACCTTCATACTGCTTTCCACAATGGTTGAACTAATTTGCAGTCCCACCAGCAGTGTAGGAGGGTTCCCCTTTCTCCACATCCTCACCAACATTTGTTGTTGTTTGTGTTTTGGATGTTGGCCACATCTTGTTTTTGAAGAAGTCTGGTTATGAAGGAGAGGAGAGGCCAGTAGCTTGAGTGATAATAATATTGGGAGACACTGAAGCATGTTTAAAAGTTACTATGAAGGACTCAGTAGAGAGGGTGATAATGACCTTACAGTAGAGGGAGAGAGTGATCCATGTGGTCAAGAGATGTCTGAGGAGGTGGTGGGAAATAGGGATGGGATGCAGAGAGGCTAAGCCAGGAGAAACAGCCCACCACTGTCACCAGAGTTGAGGAGACGTGGTCAAGTAAGGGCGCAGGGAGCACATGGTGGGGAGGAGAGGAGTTCCCCAGCGACTTATGTACTCTGAGAAGAAAGAAGCAACTGATGAGGTAGAGAGGCATGAGCCAGTGCAGCAGCCCAGTTTTGAGGAGAATACAGAAGGCTAGGCTAGCTGCCCTGCGGAGCCACGAGCCTCTGAGTGAAACCACAGCTTTCTCGGCAACACAGGTGGCTCAGTGCACCGTAAGCAACCTTTCAGCATTCCTTCTACACAGAAGTACTCTCTGTCCCTCTCCAGTCTCACTGTGTCTTGCATTATCTGTACCTCTCTCAGGGCACCTAGCACTTTCCAACTCTTTATACAGTTATTGTGGGCCTCTGAGCTCTCCTACTAGACTGCTGTAAGCTGCACAAAGGCAGGCCTTGTCTTACTATTACTCAGAGCCCTGTGACATTGCATGGCACACAGAAGGGAGTCAAAAAACATTTGTAGAATAAGTAAGAGAGTGTGGCCTGGCCCCACAGAAGATGGCAGGGCCCTTACTCTGTCATCTGGTGAATGTATATTTAGAAAGTGGGGATATATTTACTGTGCTCTGAGGGTGAGACATGTAGCTGGAGATATAGATTTAGGAGTCATTAGACTATATAAATGGCCAAGTTCAGAGAAATTTGACACTGATGCCTTACTCTCATTTAGATGCTCCAAAGTTCATCACACCCAATTATTGAATTCCAGGGAATCTGAAGTAGCATTCTCAACCCTACCAGACCAACACCTTCTTCCATTAAAAGATACTTTATAACTCCCATTTTACTTCCTTGGGGTGAAATTTATTGACAACATAACTCACCTTTTACATATAATTAGAAAGCTAATGTGATGTCTTAATGTAATAAAGAAGGGAAAGGCAGGGAAAATAATTTCTTATAAAACAATGCTTTTTCAATGCTCAGGTCCACCTGCTAGAAGAGAGCTTCTCAAACTTTAACTTGCCTCTGAGTCTTATCAAAATGCAGGTCCCAGTTCAGCAGACCTGGGATGGGGCCTGAGATCCTTCCTTCTGAGGGCAATGATGCTGGTCTGTGGACCATCCTTTGAGTAGCAAGGAACTAGGGCTCATAAGGAAGTACTCAGATGCTCCCTCATCTCATAACAAATGTGTTTGTATTTAAGAGAAGTAGAACAACATTAAACTGCATATTGACAACACTTCCTTTAGAGCAGTATTTTGAAATAAGACAGATATATACTATCATCATGAGCATGCCCGTTTGGAAGGCAGATTCATACAGGTGTGTCCTACTGGTGACTCAAATACCATGTATGATTTTTTGAAATGGCAACTAACTTTGGGAAAGGTTTGGAAAAAAGTAAACAGAGTTCATGTCTTTACAAAGTCTGCAGCAGGTGAGGACCTCGTATAGTGGCCTCTTTCGGTGTCCCCGTCATGTCCCCTCAGCTGTGGTGGCAGCGGGGTGAGAGTGCAGACTCTCCTGGAGGGTCCAGCTGAAGCATGACCTGCCTCAAGCTGACACCACATACATTTTCACTTTCTGCATTCAGCATAAAAACTGTCACAAGACATGTAGAAATGAAACCCCCATACCGCCCCCAACTCCCAAGAACTTGAAGGTAAGAAAGATGGAAGAGGCAGGGCTGAGCCAATGGTTCAAAGCTGTGTGACTGCGAAGATGGAAGTACCATTGACAGAGACAGGGAGGGCCTCGCTGGGACAGAGGCAGCTTGACATGAGAAGGTCAATGCACAGAAGGAGGAGGCAGGGTGCCACGCATGAGGGCAGGAGTGGAGGTAGTGCAGGAAGTTCGACATGCAGGATAGACAGCTGAGGAGGACACAAGAGCTCTCCTCAATACTTAAACATCTTTCAGCAAGCAGAGTCTAGAAAAGGGAAGGAGAAGAATTACAAGTGAAGGGCAGAAAGCCTCAAGGAGGTAAATGGTGGCTCAGTCCATGAAAGTACTTTCTAACCCCTGCATTGACTGTGAGGGAGTGGCATCCTCGACCTGGGATGGCTCAAACAGGATGTCCAGAAGGTCATAGATCAGATTCCTAATTCCAGAGGGAGGTCGAGTCAGGTTAGATCCAGCTCTAAACCCTCCAACTTCCACTTCCCTCCCTCTCATCCCTGCCACTCCCAGTCTTGACATGAATGATGCAGCCTCCCCATGGATTTTGCCTCAGGAGCAACTCTGAAAAAACCAAGGAAGAGGTGATCCTGGCCCTCGGTGCCCACCACCACTGCCCCGGGGGCTTTTCCTCTCCTGCTGCTTGATCCCCACCAGGAGCCCAGCACACCGCATGGGACTGCCCTCCTGGCACTGTCACAACCTCGGAATGCCAACTCCTTCAAAGCCCATCTGCCCAGGCTTCCCTGCCCTTGGATGCTCTGCTCTCTGGGGCCACACACTCTGATAGATTGAGATGGGCTCTGGGCTTCAAAAGAACTGACTCAATTTGTACATGAAGACAAGCCATGGTGCCAGGTACAAGTGGTCAGGTGGGCACTGCCAGCGCTCCCTCAGCCCCAGCGCGCACATGTGCACCTATTCCCCTAGGACCCCCTGACCCTGATCTTCATGAACCTTTTCAGACAAGGGTTCCACGGAAGGGCAAACACTGCCTCTACCATTTGGTTTAAACAATTTTGCCCAGCAGGGTGTCCCTTGTATCCTTCTCTGGACCAAAAGGGGGTCTTTGTCTCAAAACATTTTTAGGAGAGCAACACACACACACACACAAATCAATTTATCTTAAACATCAAATTGGCAAATTCATGATCCCATGTTCTGGGCGAAGTTTCTTTGATTAAATTCTAAGCAAAGGGAAATGATTTCAGGTTCTTCATTCAATAATTTTTTTTTTACACTTGCCATGAACTAGTCACTAACAGGGACAAAAAGCAATGTCAAGTGTACCCCCTGCCCTTAGAATTGCATTGGGAAGAAGGGACACTCACGCTTTGACACCAAGTGATGACACAGGAGGCAGCAGAATGAGGTGAGGACCATATGACTGGACAAATCCAGGGGCCGAAGAGTCCTTGGGGTATGAAGTCGTTGAAAATGCAGATTCTGGGGCTCTAACCTAGAGATAAGAGTCACAAGGTCTCTGTTAATTCCCAAAATCTGCATTTTAAATAAGTGTTTAAATAATTCTGATGCAGTGGCCCACAGGCCATCTTTGAAGGACACTGGTCCAGCGAGCAGGTTTTTGTTGATGACCAGAGGGGGAGGGCAGCCCACTGAGGAGGCCCCGGAAGAGAGCTAGTTTTGTGTTTGGACCTTAAGAAGCTGACAAGGAATCCTTTTCATTCCTCCTCTGTGCAGTTAAGTGTTTTGAAGGAGAGCCAATACCTCGCTATTATCTGGAGAATGTGCAATTGGTGCTAGGAATAAAAAGGGACACATACAGCTGAGTCTAGAGTTGATGAAACCAGTTTATCTGAATCTGATTCCAGGGCAGTTTGATGCTGAAAGGTGCTGTTGTGAGTCACTGATGCTTTCCCATCTATTGTTTTTCTTTTCCTGGGTGGCTTTGCCAAGGACCTCGTAGATATCATTATTTTCAGATTACTGTTATTACACACATTCTTCTTGAATAAAATACTACTTTGTTTTTATCTCCATAGAGGGGAGAAGTTTCAGTTGTTTTCTTATCTCTGTATGTAAAACACTGAGAGCCTGGCCCTCCTGGGGTTCCTCCCTGCCTTGTGGGTGCGGTAGAAGGCAAGAGAAATTAAGGGGAGACTTGCGGAGGCACAGAGGGAGGAAAGGAATTGTGGGAGAGTTCTCCATTCTCCCCCAGGGCATTTCTGGAGAATCACTCTCTCCTTCTCAACATTTGTAGAACATTTTCTATGCAGCAGGCACTATCCTAAGAGTGGGGGTTTCCATTCCAGAGGAAGGAGACATAGTAAATAAATGAACAAATACATAAACTGGCAAATAACAGTAGTGGTAAGTGCCGTGAGGGTCTTTTCAAAGCCAAAGAGGCCGTAGAGAGAGATTTGAGGGGGAGGCCAGGGAGGAGCCAGGCAGCAGTGACAGGGAGGTCTGGGGGAAGAGCATTCCAGACACCCTTTGGGGTGAAACGAGCATAGCACATTCAAGCAGAAAGAAAGAAATGTGGCTATAGCCAAAACGAGATCAGACTATAAAAGGAGCAGGAAGAATTGGGAAAGGGCCTAGAGATTCAGTCTTAGATGGGAAGGAAAGAAGCTAGATCCTTCGGCTGACTTAATGGTTTCCCCATGATCAAGGGAACAGGGTGGTGCCCCATTTCCTGTAGACACTCCAGAAGCTGAGTTTAAACTGCATCGTGAGCAAATAAAGTATGATGTGAAGAAAAGGAGTTTCTGCAATGTAGCAGGAAAGAGTGATTGACAAGCAGCCCTACCCAGAAACTGACAGTCAAGGCCGCTTGCTACCCCTGGGTCATTTGAGCATGGAATTTCTGGCCCAGTGAGGGCAGTCCTGACTTTCTCCCTCAGTGGGTTTCTCTGTAGAGAGTTCAAACAGAAGAAAAAGAGAGAGATCAGCAAGCTTTCTGAAAGCCATGAAACGATGCGATCTTGTTTACTGTGCAGCATTGGGCGCATCTGTGTCTCCACAGAAGCTGTAATTGTGTGTATTCATCAAGTTGTTTGAGGGTCATTGGTGGGGGCACATCAATGAGTGGATTGCAGACTAAATCCAAAGAACGTTTAATGGCAAGGGATATTGGACTCAATACTATGTTTATTCTGCAGACTCAGGATCTAGTCTTAAACATGGACATTTGTAGCGGAGGTTGAGTCAAGAAGTGACGCCTGCCTGCCTTGCTTTGGCCTGGAACCTGGGCTTGTCTCAGGCTGGCTGTTGACTGTGGGCCTCACTCATAGGTTGTCCGGGTAACATACAGGATACCCAGTGAAACTTGAATTTCAGAGGAATAACGGATAATTTTCAGTATAAGTATGTCCCATACACTGTTTGGGATATGTGTACATGAAGAAATTTATTCATTGCTTTTCTGAAATTCAGATTTAACTGAGCATCCTGTATTTTTATTTGTGAAGTCTGGCGAACCTCCTCTGTCACAATGCATGAGCACTTAAGCTTCCCTCTTTCTTATCCATTGTTGAGACCCCCAGAGGGCTTCTCAGAGTGGGATTAACTTCCATACTACCCAAGAAAAGTGTAGAAAGCCCTCTGCCTGGGAGAATGTCCTAAAAGCCCTCTTTTGGGTGGGGCTGGCCTGACATAGGAATTATTAGACAAAGCCAGACTCAAAGACCACCCTTTGTTTTGTTGCAAAAGGACCCAAAGAATGTCCCCTTGGTTAGCCTGCTGCACTTCCAAATGTCAGTCTTAAAGACTGGGTATACCTCAGTTTTTCAGAGGGGACAATCTGCTCAAAGCATTTCCAATCCTCCACTCCTGAGCTATGTCCTTCAGCCTAAGATGCAGGTGCCCTAGATGCAGAGGTTCCGAGGAGTCCCTAGAGGTGGGTCAGAGGGTCCCCTGCACATGGATGCCCAGAAGTTTCCTTCAGGCCACGCTTGCTAACCTCAGTCCTCACCTTGTGCTCATGAGCTCCCTGGGGTCTAGAGGCACTTGCATATCCATCTGACTCACCCTTCTCTGGCCTGGTATACCCTTGGCACCCCAATGCCAGGTCTGGGCTGCTTGCCCTGGACACCAGTGACTACATTCCTGGGCATTACTGCTGGTGTTTGCTCTGGCCTCTGAAATATACCACCTAAGCCAGCCCAACTCCCCAGACTCTGCAGACCTGCTTCATCCAGCAAGAAAACAAGATGTCAAGACCATTCTTCCATGGTGTCTGTCCATGCCATCACTTGGGATCATGAATTCTGTGCTCTGGTCAATATTGGACAAATAATGCTTCCCTCTTATCCCCAAAATGTCCATTAGACAAGTTCAAGCCCCATGTGCTAGTAGCAGTTCAGAATGTTGTGACCAGGTATGTTTACCTGGCCAGCCCTTGGTGGCCAAGGCATGTGGTGTGAAAGCCCAGGGGGACACCTCAGGGATGGCAGTGTACAGAATCCTCTCCCTGGGTCCCCATCAAGCTCCAAAGGCATAAATGCTCCCCTCCTCTCAAGACCCTCCCTCTCACAGATCTGGGGTCTGGTTTCTCTGTTTCCTCTCACCCCATTCTCTAGATACATTACCCACAACTGTATTAGGAATTCTGGGACAGCCATACAATGGTTTGATAGAGGGATGATATCCAAGTGAGGCCATTCTTCCCCTTATTATCTTGAAAAAGCAGGCACCTATCAAGTTCACGGGGCCTGAAGCATATCCTAAACAGGGAGCACCCCCTCCCTGACCCAGTTCTCTTGCAGAATCTTCAGGACCTGTCTCCTCACCTTCACAGCAGCAGACAGGCTGCTATTTCCTGGTATTATTTTGTCAGGCTGAGACTGTAGTTTCCCTGATTTTGTCCTTGCATATTATTTAATTGTTTATTTTGACATACAGGTTTGTCCCAGGGGGAATACTTTAAAAGTGGCGTGGCATCCCTCAGGATAGAAAGAAATACAGCTTTAACTTACGTGGGCCTCTCAACTGCCAGACGCCTCCCAATTACTCTGCAGGCGTCTTTGCCCTGAGGGCAGTTTGCAGCTCTGGGGGACTGGAATTGGCTTTAAAAAATTCCTTCCTCTCTGTGCACCATGTGAAGGGGCATTGTGTGCTCTCTAAATAATAAGACTGGCTTTGTGGGGCCTAACTGGACAGGGCCCTTTGAGAGATTTTTTTCAGTTGCAGAGAGAGCAGTCAGCTGTACCCTAGGAAACCAAGAAGTTTCCAGACTTAGGAGAAAAGTCCATGACTGCAAGATTTTTTTTTTCTTAAATTGTATTGTGAACTAATTCCTCTCTGCCACTAGTGTTTAGGGTAATTAGGTAAAAATGTAGAAGAACCCAAATTTATATTTTGGATCTCATAAATAATAGCATTCAATCAGATGTTCCCCACGCCACCCGTTGATAACAAAATAACAGTCAACAAATCATTTTAGAGCCCTTATTATATGCAAGGCATTGCCATCGATCAAGGCAATTATTTATTACATTTATTGATGTCCTCCTCAGGACCCAGCACAAGCTAGAAGCTAAGGGGTAAGAAAGAGGTAGAAGTCACAGCACTTAGCCTCTGGCTTCCAACAACCCACTCAAAAGGGAACACTGACCAGAATTGACCACCTCCACTGTGCCAGACATGGGGCTGGGAATTTACACACACACATCACTTCATTCAGTCATCCAATAGCCCCTCTGACGAAGTCAGTAGGATCTCAGTTTTACAGATGTGGAAATTAGCATCCAAAGAGTATACATGTGGTAGGCAGAATAATGCCTCCCTCCCTCTAAAGATTCCCATGCCCTAATCCCCGTGAATGTGATCCCTCAAACGGCCAAAGGGACTTTGAAGACATGACTAAGTCAAGAATACTGAGATGGGGAGATTCCCCCTAGATTATCTTGGCAGGCCCAATATAGTCTTACAGGCCCTTATAAGAGGTAAGTAGGAGGTCGGAGAGAAAGAGACAGAAATATGACAAAGGAAACAGAAGCTGGAGTGATATGGGGCCATGAGCTAAGAAATGCAGGCAGCCTTCAGAAGCTAGAAAAGGCAAGGAAATGGATTTCTCCCTGAAGCCTCTTAAAGACACCAGCCTTTCTGACCCATTAGACTTCTGATCTCCAGAATCATAAGGTAATAAATGTGTGTACTTTTAAGGGTCCAGACTTGTGGCAATTTATCACAGCAGCCACAGAAAATGAATAGGATGTGTTTATTCACACCTGCGGCAATTGCATTCCCCAGTGGCCCTGGGCTCGCCAGAGAAGGCAACTCCAGAGAGCCAGAGGCAGCTGCCATGTTGCCTTTGTTGTTCTGCAAAGCAGGAGTCCCAGAGCAGGATTCAAACCAAGTCAATGTGTCCTGAAAGTCTATGTCCTTTATTCATTGCTGACCTGCTCCCTAAAGATAAAATTAGGGGGAAAAAATGAGTGAAACACCAGAAGGAATATTCCATAATAACATGAAATGCTTAGTGAATGAGTAAGGAGCTCAGGAAATGAGTGATTTCCAAGAGAGTTACTGGTGCATGCTGCAGTGGTTAGAGAAGACTTGGCAGAGGAGGCACAGCCTGACCCAGTCCTATAGCATGGATCCATCAGGGATAACACTGAGGCAAACAGAAGGGCTTTCAGGTGGGGGAATGGCCTGATATGAGAAATGTCTCTTAGAACAGAAAGAATAAGCCAATCTCCTCACCCCTTATCCCCATTGATAGCCTCACTCTATCCTCTGCTTGTGGTTTCCATTAAATCTTCCATCCAAACTCTTGGCAAAGACCTTGGACAATATCCTGTGGTCTCCTTTACCTTACTGATTGCAAGTCTTAACCCAAAGAGGTATAATTTGTCTTTCTTGCCCGCAGTTATCCAGCAGATCAAGTCTCCCAGTCCAGAGCTCCCCAGTAAGAGGGGCAAAGTGTTTTTAGTTCTTCTTCTTCTTCATATATATGAGGGGCCAGTTTGATTCAGCATGTCCAAATAAGGAAATGTATTATCCTGAAAACAGAAAGCTGAGGTTTTATAAGTACCGGCTGTATTAGTCAAGGTTTTCCTAAGAAACAGAACCAACAGGAGATGAGACAGAGATAGAGTTGAAGATAAAAACAGGGATAGAGATAGAGAGATGGAGATGGAGATAGAGATGATAGAGGTAGAGATAGAGAGATAGAAGGAGACTATTATGAGGGATTTGCTCACATGATTATGGAGGCAAAGAAGTCCCAGGTCTGATGTCTGCCAGCTAGAGGCTCAGAGAAGCCAGTAGTGTAGGTCCAACTCAAACCCAAAGGCCTGAGAGCTAGGGGAGCCAATGGTGTAAATCCCATTCAAAGTCTGAAGGCCGGGAAACCGAGGGCACCCATGCCTGAGGAGGGCAGGAGACGATAGATGTCCCAGCTCAAGCAAGAGAGCAAATATACCGTTCCTCCCCCTTTTATTCTACTGAGGCCTTCAACAGATTGGACGAGGCCCATCCACCCTGGAGAGGGTGATCTTCACTCAGTTCACAGATTCAAATGCTAATCTCTCCTGGAAACATCCTCCCAGACACACCAAGAAATGATATCTTACCAGCTATCTAGGCATCCCTCATCCCAGTCAAGTTGACACAAAACATTAACCAACACATGGGTTGATGATGTCAAGGGCCAGGGCTCTTTCTACCTTTCTATTCTTGCAGAGTGAGGATCGGGTTCATCCTTGCCATGATTTGAGGCATCAGTCAGACCCAGTGTCCAGAGGAAGAGGAAAGGGAGTCTCCCAGAACACAAAGTACTGGCCATCATTGAGTCATTCGTGCCCATTTCTGAACCAAGCACTGGAAAGGAGAGCCCTCGAGAAGGGTTGTTTCAGCCTTTCTGAGGGTGTGAGGGAGAGAGGACAACTGAACAGAATCATGACTCTGTGTGGAAGGAAAATGAGGGAATTGCAGCTGGATAGGAAATGTATAGTGATCTCTATTCTCTCAAAGTTTCCTTCCAGCTCTAAAAGCCATAAATAAAAAGTCACTGGTTGCCTGATATCATTTAAGCCCAGACTGCCAATCTATAGGACCGCCCAGAACCAAGCACTGTGTTATGCACTGTGGATACAGCCCTGAGCAAAAGCCATGTGACTTTCACAGGATGTCCACTCTAGGGCATCCTGACCATGCCACAACCAAGGCAGTCAGTCCTGCCACTGCAGCCCTCCTAATGACTGCTGCCCGGTGTGGTCCCAGGTGAGGCCTGGCAGCTCGGGTTATGGAGACGAATGAGAGAAAATGGTTGCTGTTAATTTATGCAGGTTACATGAAAATTGGCCCAACCAACCTCCCTATTTTCTACCCTTAGACAATCAAAAAAACCTAGTGGTGTTACACAGTGAGGGGCAGGGTGGTGGATGGGTATATTATATTTTCTTAAAAGAAAATTCAAATTGGGTATTAGAGTTATTGACCTAACACTGACCATTGGCAAATTGTGTCTGTTTAAACTCATTTCCAGATCACTTGAATGAGGAAGAGCATTTTTCCCCTAATGCAGATCAGGCCCCTAGAGTTATTTCTTACAGCTGCAATGACTATTGTAAGGAAAGAAGAGAATAGATAGATGTTTGATGAGAAATTTTACACTTCTCATGAGTCTTTTTTTGAGGAGCTCAGTGTGTTTGCTCAATTCCAATTACCTGTCTCTTTCTTCTCTGGCTGGATTAGTTAAGTATTCAATTCAACCAGAGCATAGAACAGTGTCACTAAAATGATTGTTCTTCTCCCAGCAGGATACTTAGGTTTTGAATGAGTAATCAAACTCTGTAAGAAATTTCACCAAGATATTTATTATACCAAGTAACAGGAATAGGAGGTAGGCTTAGTTATATAATACATTATAATTAGCTGGAAGAAATAGACAAAAAAGGAAAACCTTCCTTAAACATGAAAGTCACACATATGTGGTAATAAATTTATGTCCCCATCTTACAACAGCTTTACCAGATGCCCATGAGAATAGGAAGCATATAAAGTAATAAGTGTATTTGAATGAATTAAAGAATTAAGTATTTTTTTGCCAGTTCTCGTTTTTCTGCCAAATTTTTGTTGCAGGTTGTTGAACTATGAGGAAAGCATTCTATTCTTGTTATAAGGCTTGAATTTGCAGTATAAAAGCAGGCCTAGATAGCACAGTGAGGTGCATTCTGTAGGACCAGCAATTACAGTTCTTTCTCCCCACTGAACCTCTAAGCAGACCTACTCACTCACAGATGTTATCCTGCCTCATATGGAGTCCATTTCCATTTTCCATTCTAGTGGAGCTGCTAATAAGCAGTACAATGGCACAAACAAGGAGAAATGAGAGAGGAGAACCAGGAGAAAAATTGGGGCCCAGAATCATCTTCAAGCAATTAGTACTTGAAAAATGGTGGGCATAAGAGTAGCCAAATGAGAGAACAGGAGGGCTTTGCTGATTTCCTTTCAGACTACCCTTGCAGGTCCTGGGTTTACCCTACCTCACAGGTGTCTCAGGGAAGAAAACAAAGCACATTAATTTGGTAGAGGCTTCCTATTTGATGTTTGTAAGATCACATACAGCATTGATCTTTTATACCCTCTTTCACTTGTCTGTTTGAGGTTTCTCCTTCAGTGGAAGGCATCTTTAAGTCCTTTTGCTTTTTCATTCTCCTGGAATCTGTGCTCCGATGCATTAGTCACAGTTCTGAGAGGGACAGGTCAAATAACTTTACAATAAAAACCCAAACCTAAACAGATGGCTCCTTTATTCCAAGAAAATGCAAGCACTTGTAAGTCTCCTGTGGTAATGGGATTTGGCCTGAATGTTAAGGGATCTGTTCAGGCCTGGAAGGCAGGCATTACCGGCTCTCAATTTCAACTCCAGGCCAATTGACTGTGTGATCTTCCAGCCAAGCACTGACTCCAGGATGTGCAAAAAAGACAAATGCCTCAGAAAACTGTGGGCAGGCTGACCGCATTCTCCAAGTATGGCCCTTGAACTATCAAGTGTGCAAATTCATCTTGTTAAAAATGCAGATTTCTGGACATCTTAGAATCATCCCTGACACTCTGAATCAGTCCTGAACCTGCTGTGCAATAGGCTTATCAGGCAGTTTTTATGCTCATTGACATAGGAAGACCACTTCTAGACTTGTAGTACTCAGAGGTAATCTTGAGACCAGGAGCATCAGCTTGGTAGAAATACAGAATCTCAGGTCCCACCTCAGACCTCCTGAATCAGAGCCTGCGTTAACAAGACTACCAGATAATTCCTTAAAGCTCGAGAAACATTTTGCCACAGTATTTTTGGCTTGTAATCTCATCTCACCAGCTGGAAAGGGAGATAATACAGCAATGCAAAAAGGGGTTTCTTCTCAACCCTAAACAACATATTAGAATCACTAAGGAGCTCTTTAACAATACTGTCATCTCAGCCCTGCCATAGGCCAATTTAATCCAGCCTTCTGGAAGTGGGACCTGGGCATCTGTGTCTTCAAGAGCTCCATAGCTAATCCCAGTGTGTAGCCAGAATTAAGAACCCCTGTTCTACTAGGGCAAAATTCAGAATAAAAGTAAAGCCCTAAATACAGGGCATCAAGTTGAGTTTCACTCCCCTAAAAACCAATCAGACATTTTCATAGTAACAAGGGATTCCTAAAATATTTGTTTTTTTCTAAGAATAGGCATCTTCAGCCTTTTGAATGGCAATTCATTGTCCATACCTCATAAAAATATGCTGGGCCTCCGCTGCCTGGGATCTCAAGAGCAGCGTTCCCATCCCCTTTGCTAACCAGGGCCAGGCTCTGGGCACCTCCAAGATGGGAAATGGCTCCTTCTGAAGCAGCATCTCTCTTTGCTTTCTGGGCCCCTGGTATTTGTGATTCTGGACAAGGCATATGCCTTCCCCCCATGTATTTTCCCCATTTGCAGAAGGAAAACAGTGTTCATTGATTCCTTTGGTTAAGCTGACTGGTGCCCCTGGCTCATGTCCAGGGACTGTTTCTCTTTGCAGCAATCCTCAGCTGGGAGTGAGCCAGGAGGGAGATGGCTGGCTACTTAGAGCCCAGAGCCCCATGCTCTCTATCCTCTGAGCTCTCCAAATGCCAACTTGTTCTGCAGATTCTCTTCAACCCAGGCAAGTCCATTAGAAAGCCTTGGAACAGGTCTGGGAGAAGAATGGTACTGGGTATCTCTAAAATGGCTAAGTTTAGTTTAAGTGCAGACTCCAGTAGATGCAGGTTGTAAGAATATAAGGGCTTTTCTCCCCCCACCGGGAAACCCTCCCAATTGGTCTGGATAAACTCTCTTGAATTCAAACTGCATAGCACCTGGACTCATTACTTCTAGTTCTATAATTATTGATAATTTGTATTTCTAACACCTCCATACACATACAGTTGCATTCAACTTCCCCATCTTCTCTCCACCTACCACTACTACTGAGTGCTTGCTTGCTATGTGCCAAACATCCATCTTGAGATAGGGGCTGTTAGTAAACCCATTTACAGATGCAAAACTGAGGTTTAATATGTAACTTGATCCAGAGTCCACAGGGTGAAAGTGCAGAAACTGGACTTCATCCAGATCTCTTGTGATTCCAATCAGATGTAGCTACAAAACAGGTCCTGTTCCTGTTTTCGGAAGTTTCCCAAACCCTCACCTCAAGCCACCGCGCTTCCTACAGGCAGGATCCTTTTCTCTGCCACCAGATCTTCCCTTCTGGCTCTCCTTATCTAGGAAGTGGCTGGAGTGAGTGTCAGCACCAAAGGATTTGGCACCAACAATGAGCCAAGAGGGAGTAGGGCAAGGAGGAAACTTAGATTCCTATTTTATACCATAAGCCCAAATAAATTCCATATGAATTAAAAATTAAAATGAAACACTAAAAATACTAACAGAACTTGCAGGTGAATAGTTAGAAAATCCTCATGTAGGGAAGGGCTTTGCAGAATGACACCAAAGGCAAAAGCCATAAATTAAAATATTAAGAATTTCAACTACACAAACATTTTAAATGTAAATTTAAATGTGAAAAGCAACTGACAAATTGGGAAAATTTGCAAAACATATGACCATGAATTAATAGACTGAATAATAAAATACTACAAACAAGTAAAAAAAAGATGAATACTCCAATTAAAAAATAGGTGAAGATGAAAAAATAAAAGGGGACTAGTAGTCATCATTGATGACAACGAATTCTGGCAGCAGATTTTGCATTCTCTGCAGGTAGGAGTATAAATTGACATAACCTTTCTGAAGGTCAATTTGACAAAATGTGTAAAACTTTTTAAAACTGCAGAACAGTTAACCCAGCTGTTTTAAGGAATGAATCTTAAGGAAATAAATTAAGGACATGCATAGTGACCCAGCAGGGGAATGACCGAGTGTGGACAGAAGTAAAAAATGCAGCAACACCCTAAAAGCCCAGTAAAGGAGTGGGTTGAAAATATCACACTGCATCCCTGCAGTGAAAGTGCTCTGGAGTCATTAAGGAGTCTACCTACTGAAGTGTATTCACTGTAAAGATGGTCGCGTGAAAAGATATTGTTTTGAAAATAAAAAGCCAGGTGTCCCACAGAATACCGGTGTTTGTGCTCAGGGTATACAAGAGGGGTTTGACTCTAGGTAATATGAGTATGTTTGATTTTTATTTTCTTCCTTTTGAGTGTTTGCATTTTTTGTTAATTTGCTGGTACAATTAATTTTTTTATTGGCACAATAAACATGTACTGCTTTTGTGATGAGAAATAAAAATGGAAGTTGTGAAGGAGGAGTTACAGAGCCCCAGTCCTAGTCCCTGGGGCGACTAAGAGTGGGAAGGTGGGACTGAGGCATAGAATTGAACCTCACCCTCCAGAGAGGGAGCTGGGACCTGCCCAGGGAGCGCCTTGCCTGTCAGCACCCTGCTGGCCCCAAGGAGCTCTGTCTTTCCCGGAGGCCCAACCCAGCAGTCAGCCCCCAGCTCTCCACGCCCTTCCTTAGGGAGACCTGGGGCCCCAGTACAGATGCTCTGAAGGGACACCCAGGAAACTAGAGGCGGGGACAGACGCAGCCTGCGCCTGGGGAAGCTCCAAGCGCAGCAAGGATGCTACCCTCACTCCAGGCTTGGCCCTTCTTCTGGCCACATGTGGGCGGCTGCTTCTCGGCACCAGCCCTTCGGCCGCTGCCTCTCCCGCTCCCTCCACTGCCCCGGGCCAGCCCCGACCGCGCCTCAGGTTGCCCCTAGGAGGCAGAAACGCCCGCTGACAGCCTGGCTGGCCGCGCGCCGGCCGGGACTCCCCCGCGCGGCCTGCGGGCCTGCACAGGGCCCCGCGGATGCTGGGAACCCATTGGCCTCCAGGTTCCGGTTCCTGGAGAGGGGGGCTGGGTTCACCCAGCCGGAACTGGGGAGGCGCCCCGCGCCCGGCGGCCGGCTCGCTGGCGTCCCGCAGAGGCCTGCTTCCCCGGGCGCACTTCGTTCTCCCCTCCGGAATCCCGGAGCCCCCATCCCTCAGGGCGTCCGTCGGGGTCTCTGGGCATGGTCGGGGGCCCCGGGGGCCCGGATCGGAAAAGCTACGCTCCGCCGAGGCCCTGGGGCCGCCCCGGCTCTAACGCCCAGGTGACCGGCGTCGGGGTGGCGCGGCGGGGACCCTCCCACGCCAGCCCGGACGCCTGCCCCGCCACCGCCACCCCTCCCCGGCCTGGCGCGACAGCACGGTGGCAGCTTCCCTCACGCGCGCCTTGGCCAGCCCAGGGGTCTCCGCCCCCGCCGCCTCCTCCAGAGGGGCTCGCGCGCCTGAGTGCGTAGAGGCCGGGCAATGCCGGGGTCCCCGGGTCGCCGCGGGGGTGGGAGAAGGTGGGGAAGGGGCTCACCGGCCCCGCCCCGTGCCGAGAAACTGGCCCTGGACTGCCTCGGGGAACAAGAGGGGAAGGCCCGCGTTCGGGACCTACGGGCGGCCGAGCTCACCCAAGGCCAGAACTAATTTACTAAGAGAGCAAATTTTAAGAAGGGAAAATTTGAGACCGTAATAGCAGCAGCATCTCAGGGAATGGCAGGGAGAAAAAAGTTGTGAATCAGGCTTTCGCGCAGGGATTCGGGTTTTGCAGTAAGCGCTTAATTAAAAAATAAAATATATTGATGCGGTAGCAAGTCGCGTTCCTGGGAAGGTAAAAATACAGTGGACTCCCCCACACCCCAGATGCTCCACCTGCCTGCTGTAATTACAGGGCTTCAGAGAGAGGGAAAAAAAAAACACGACAGGGAGAAATCTGCTTGCATATTTTCTTCTATTGTGCTGGGCTCATTTGAATTATAATGTGTTGAGACCAGAGTAGGGAATTTTGTGCCTTGAATAATGAATCCCCCTGGAGCCCAGGGTACCTGTACTTCTCTTTAGTGTCCTCTGAGAATAACGTGTTCGACATCAAGTGACAACCCTGCGAAGCATCTCAAAGCCCCGGGGCCCCAGCACGCTGTCCACCCGACAGCTTCTCTGCCTGGCCTCTCTTCAGCTTCCGAATGAAGCAAGTTCCTTCTTTACTTAAAATGTGTTCATCATTCACACGGGTCCTGGCTGTCCCACCTAAATACAGTGCAGATGAGCAGGCTGGTACTTCTGAGTCTGAGTCGGTCCTGCTCAGCGCAGAGCTTCTAAGCCGCTCCAGGGTACTACCCATATTTTTTTCTTTTTCTTCTTCTTTTTAATGGAAAAGCTGGGGGAACAGAGGGGTGCAGTCCGGTCCCAAGCCAAGCCAGGCTTTTCTGGTGTTAATATCATTGGCTGGCACAGGCTGGCTTTCCATAAGAAAGGATTATAAACATTCAGTAATTTAATCAAGCAGACAAGATTTAAGTAGTATCCAAACCTTTGGGACACAGGTCTGAACAGCTATTCGATAGAGGTTTTAAGTTAAGGAGCAAATGCAGAAAAAAATCTGAACATCTCATAATAAGAGAGAATTAAAGCTTTTCCAAATGATAGAGGCAAGTGGGCTTTCATGCTTAAATTTTCAAACAAGTTTTGTTCTGTTTCCGTTTTTTACTGGAGCATTCTTTCTGGGTTGAAATAGATTCAGAAACCTTTTTAAAACATACCTCTTTTAGCCCAGTAGACTGAGAATTATCCATATGATGACCATAGAACCATAAAAAGAAAAAAGTTCTTTATTGTTATGGAAGGATCTTCAAGCTACATTGTTGAGTAAAAAAGCAATATACTACTGTTTGTATGGGGTGAAAAGATAAAAGAAACATGCCTATACATATTTGTTTGGACATCCATAGAAAATCTCTGGGTGGATATTGCCTTTTGGGAGTGGATGGCTGGAAGTGGGGGTGGGAAAGAGACTGTCCCCCATTTATCCAAATCCTTTGTCATTTTGCTTTTGAACAATGTAAATTCATTGCTTGTTTAAAAAGTAAATAAAAGTGAATACATATTAAAGTCATTCAAGCTATAATACAACCAAATTAAGACTTAGTGATGGAGGGAAGGATGGAATGGTTAATTATTAATCCTGATTTTTAAAGGTACTTATCCTCATTACTTCCTCATCTTTTCATCAAGTCTGTTCACAGCTTGCCCAAGGAAGCTCCTTCTCTGCCTGCCCCTCCTTTCCAGCGGGGGCCCAAACAGGCAGGGAAATGACCTGAGAATGGGATACAGGAAGGAAGGGAAAAAAGGAGCAACAACCAGGTTTACTCAACAAGTTCACCAAGGACAGCTGACTACACTCGTTTACTTTCTGAGCGGGGCATTTCCTTTGTGTCCTGAGAACTATTTCAGGACTTTGTAAGTCCCTACTTATTAACATTCTGAGACCTCAGAGCTGAAAAGCAGAGAACCCCAAGGCCTGGGAAAGGCAAGAACTCTGCCAGACCTTTGGGTCTGGCTGAACCATCTTGAAATAGCTCTTTAGAGTCTGCTGTACCACTTCCAGCAGCCACAAAGGGCAAGGAAACTCAGAGGGCATCTACGTGGGCCGAGATGTTCCCCCTAGGAGCTTTTCAATCCTGCTTCCCATATGCTCAACCCTGCAGGCCAGCTGATGGCCAAGATGGTCAGAGAGTAAGCCCAAGAGCCCAGCTGGGCCCCAACAGGGGACCATCCTCCCCTAAGACAGTGTGGAAACTTCCTTTGTGATAGATTCCTCCCACCCAATGAAAATAAGCAAACTAAACCAAAACACACAAAAACCCTTTTCTCCTTTTCACCTGCTCTCTCTGCTTCCCTTTAACGGAGCCAAAACCTTCCTTTCTTCATCTAGCCTGGGGTTTCTCAACCTCACCACTACTGACGTTTTGCACCATTTTGTTCCTGGGGGGCTGTCCTGGCCATCGCAGGATGGTTAGCAGCAATCTGGGCCTGTCTGTGCTAAACGCCAGTAGCACTCCTCCCTGAGTCGTGACACAACCAAAAATGTCTCCAGATCACCAGATGTTTCCTGGGGAGGGGGCCAGATTGCTTCCAGTTGAGAACCATTCAATTACAGGCTGAAATTCAGTAGTTCTTGGAGATGTAACAACTTTCTTCCATGTTTAATAAAATGCTAAACTATAAATATTTTTAAAAACCATTACCAGACAAATAAAATGAGATTAAGTAGTCAAAACTATGGAAAGGGAGAGGGAGGCACAAAATACAAGCATGGAGGCCATTTGGATTTCTATATTTGTTAGGATGTAGGGCTATGCTGGAAAGCAGTGCCATTAAGATGTGCTGGAGACTTTCCATCTACCTCTCCATATCTACTCTCCACCCACCTTTCTCCTGCTCTGTGCCTCAGGAAGTTGACTTTTATGGGCTGCATTGACAGACGTCATCTACATCCTCTCTCTCTCTGGCTGTGCTGACTGTAGTCACCACTGGGCCTTCAGGCCTAGGAACACTAATGGCTTCCTGCAGTTACTCGCTCCAGGACACTGAGCCATCCCTCACTGGCACTGGTTTCCCTACACCCTACCCACAATTTTATAAGTCACCCCTTTGTTAAAATCTCTTGAAATTACTCAGTTTGAGTATGCCATACCCCAGAGGTGGGCCCAGTCCAGAGCCTCTGTGCAAATCATCTGTTCCTGTTGGACCTTGACTGACAGAGACCATATGAGAAATCATTTCAGAGGGAGGGTTGCTGGTCTGGGACAGGATTTAGGAATCCCTGGGTCCTTTGACCAAACACCCAGTAGGCTGAAGTACCCAAATCAAAGTGACTGTGGTACCTACTCTCTCTCTATTTCTCTTCCAATAACCAAACCCAGGCCCAGTTCTCCCACTTGCAACATGAGAAAACATTTGCCCCAATACCAAGAGGAGAAGTTGTCCAGGCCACATATGGCCTTCGCAAAACGGACATGACTGAGGACTACAAAAAGTATCTATAAGAGAGAAGAGATAAGGACATCTTCCCGGCAAGATAACAAATACTGTCCCTTTAATCACTTAAGCCACAAGGGTTGAAGAGGAAAATATTAATATGTTAACCCCTTTCTAAGTACATTATCTGGAAAAGGAGAGCAAATGAGTATCCTCTAATTCAGCACCAAACTTCCTTCTAAGACATAAAGTGTCTCCGTATTAACTCTAATGTTCCCAGGAGGGGAAGTGAAATATGTTGGCTGTGTGGGAGAAGGAGAGCCCTCTTCATTGGCCCCTGCGCTGTCTGCATTGAACAGAGGGAGACCCATTGTCCCAGGACTCAGCTACCAGGGGGTAGGAAGGAGCAGAGCTCCCGTATGGCACAGCCTGCGAGCACCTGAGGGTAAGAAGGGCAGGTGTGGAAAGGATGAGCCCAGGGAGCCGGCTCTGCCACTGGCAGCGGTGCCCTGGGCCAGGCCGGGACAACAACCGCAATTGTCCCTCCCAACAGTAGCCCTGCTGATCCCGGAGGAAAGAAAGCCATGGGGCCATTTGGACCAAGCCTCCGCAGGAAGAATGCTGCCCTTTCTCTGCAGCTCTGGATCCCAGAGTCATGGAATCAACAGCTCAAAAGCTGGCAGTCCCCTCGGAGGCCTGGGCAGCCTCCCCTATGGTCACGTGGCCCCAGACACTCTGTTCTTTGTAACAGCAGCTTGGCTGGGTGGGCTGAGGACCTCTGCAGACAAAGGTGCTTCCGGTGCCCACCGAACCTCCTGGAAATTGATGAAAGAGCATCTCTCCTCTCATCGGTGCCCCCAGCATGCCCGACTCACCTGGTGCCCCGGCCCCCCCATGCACAGTGAAACAGCCCCAAAGCCAATGTGAGAGACAGCAGATTCGGAGAGCACATGGGCAGCACAGACACCTTCAGGCCTTTGCCTCATGCCACTAACGTCAGAGATGTTTTATGAAAACAAGATTTGAGGTCACATTGCTTCTTGGATAAAAGTAACTTTGCTTCAAAGACATGTACTTGCTAAACAACGCTAGGAAAATTGCCAGAATATCACCAGGCACAGCCAGCCACTTTTGAGTTGCCCAATGTTTCCAGAACGGCCAAGTAAATAATTGACATTAGATCAGGGCTCCCAAGTCCCAACCATTGAACCTCGTAGAACCTCATAGTCTCCCCACTGTAAGAACACAGAGGCTGGGCTAAATGAACCCCAAAGCTATGTCCAGCTCTACCCTCCGTTCCTACTTAGGAACGTCCTGTCTCTTGGCACTTACTAAGGACTGGTCGGCCAAGAAGGAAAAAGAGGCAGCATGACACTGGAGCCAGACTGCCCAGGTTCACATCCCGGCTCTACCACCTACCACCTGTGCCAAGCTAGGCAAGTCACTCATCTCTCTGTGCCTCAGTTTCCTCACCCAGGAGCTGGGGATAACTAGCCCCTGCTTCACAGGTTGTCATGAGGGTTACATGAAAGGTTACACCTATCCCAGAGGTGCTTTCTGAGTCTGTTCCTGGCACTAGTTGGGCCTTGCTAAAGGCCATTTGGCAAACAAGGCTCTCACAGGGCAGAGAACAGCATTTTTCTGGGGGAACTGAAAATAATGCCAACCTTATTCCCTTCCCAGCTAGCATTCCCCTGTGCTGGGAAGGAGGCTTGGTGAAGGGTCTGCAGGTCCTTACAAAATATGGCAGGACCCTACCACCCTGGATTGGAGAGAAAAGTGAAGCGCAGAGAAGGGCCCAGCCCACAGCCTCCACGCGAGTCAGGAGGTCTGTCCCACCCTGCAGCTGGCTCCGTCCCCCAACTGCCTGCCCCCCAGCCCTTTGTGAGAAGCAACCTCTGCCCCTGCCAAGTCCCTGGTCCATGCTCAGGGCACTCGCTGCCACAGCTGCTCTGTTAGGCAACATGAGTGTGAGGATCTCATACCATCTCCACAGGACCATGAGCCACAGCCGTGGGAGCCAAAGGGCTGGGCAGAAAGTGTGGCCGGGGAAGCCAAGGAGCCACTGGCCCTGGGAACCAGAAAAGCAACCACAGCAGGAAGGGCAAGTTGGGTCCCCCATGGTTAACTTCCAGGCAGCACAGGGTAGGAATGGATCATGACCTTGGAATTTCAGCCCACGCAGGACTAAGAGGCCCTATCGTCTGGCCAATGCCTAGAGAGCCCATTAACAAGTCTGTGTGGGACAGAGCACTGGGTAATGTCCACTTTACCCATTTAGATCCCCCCAGCTTTTCCTAACCAGCCCTACCCTTTGTAGGAAGTACATAGAGCTTCCCTTGCCCTCTAGTTTCTGGTTGGGTTTGGCCCATAGGAGGCAGTACCATGAGAACGGATGGCCTGAAGGCCCAGCATGTAGTTCCCTGGTCCCTCTTCAGACCCCCATTCTGTGTTACCGACAGCCATAGCTTCGTCAGAAAGCTCTTCCCTCACCTCGGTTCCCTCCCCTTGACCCCTTCAGGTCCAAGACTGAATGAGGCCTCTTCCTGTTATTAGCTCCTAATGCTAACTCTGTTACCAACCCTGTTAGCTCCTGTTACTACCCTGCCCATGCTTTTGTCAATAGCCCCTAAATACCCCACAACTCCCCCAGCTGAGCGTGCCATCTCTTCCCTGCAGGACTCTGATAATCCAAGTGCTGGCCTAAAGGCCCATTGCTCTATCAGCTTTGCCTTCTCTTTTTCTCTCTGCATATTTGCCCCACAAGAGTATACACATAACATATAGGTAAGGTATGAAGCCACAACCCAACTTAAAAATATGGAAGAATATAATGCCTTTGAAACTTCCGTGTCTCACAGCCACATCTCCATCATAAGACACACACACACACACACACACACACACACACACACACACACACACGGTTCACCGTAGCAAAAGGCTGGGGGAAAACCAATTACCCTCCTTTTCCACTCGTCAGCTCAGGGTTCATATCCCAGCTGGCACATCTGACCCAAGAGACCATGTACTGGAAATGCCGTGGAGCCTGATAGCCACATAAAGTTAGACCCTCCTTGGATGGGACCCTCCTCCTCCTGGGGGGTGGGAAATACTGGAGTAATTCTGATAGTCCCTTATGCTTCTTAATGGGGAACTAGGACAGAATGCCATACACCCAGGACTTTGGGGCAGCTTCCCTTCCTTCTTGCTGCGATAATCATCACGTACACAGCCCAGCAATTTGGCTCCTTAGCAGCCAGACTCCGGGTAGGTGCCTGGGCTTGACCATTATGGCAGATACTATGATCATGATTACAGGATGGCTGAGCCATCCAGCAAAGTGACCGGTAATTTGCAATCTAATGGCCATTCAGTGGTGGGTAATATTATGGACCTTAACCCTGCAATTGTAAAACAACCAGCCCTCTCTAATGTAGCAGTTTTCCCATCAAAAGCCCAGCATTTGCTTTTGATTTCAGCTAATCAGCAGCTGGCACAGATTTGAAGAAGCTAAACATGGTAGTGTGAAATAATACACTCCTCTTTAGGGTCCCTGAATGAGAAGTTTAAGCAGCTTTGTCAAGTGGTGGGGAAAAAACAAGTGAATGAAGCATCTGGAAGGCAATTTCATTTTTTAAAAGAGCAACAGAAGCTGGCCCCTGAAGCTTTGCAGAAAGTGTTGCCTGGAATCTGGGCAACCAACACAGCCAGTCATGGCACAACCAGGCGTGTGCACAGGTCCATCTGGGCTCCTACTCACAGCCTGGGCCCCTTTGTGTATACACACATTCACATGCATGCAAGCAAAGAAGAATACAACTTCCTCCAACCATGGGCTTGCTCACTGACAGACTCTCAGAACAAGCGCTGAGGTTCTTTCTTGTATGCGGTCCATAATTCTGCTTGTGGGCACAACTCAGTTCCATCTGCCCTGATGTCACTGGCCTTATAAAGAGAGTAGGTTGTCAATTAGACTCTGGTCCCACCTGGCTCCAGTCTACTGAAACACCTCAATTTTATGTTACTCGACAGCATTATACACACAGCCAGCAGGAACTGCTGGGTGCTCATGAATTCAAATCCATAGCACATGACTAGTGTGACCTTGAGCAGTCAGCTTAGCCAAGCTGGAGTGTGGAGAGAAATGAAAAGAGCACATCATTAGCTTTCTGCACAGCAAGGTAATGGCTTGGTTTTTCTGAACCTCAGTTTCCTCAGCAATAAAACAGAAATGATATCACCTTCCCTCCCTATCTCACAGAGGCTGTTCTGTGAACCAAATGCTCTCTTGCCTGTGTACGTGTTTTGAAAAATCAAATAGGACTTAGAGAAGCTGGGGCAGTGGTCACTGGCCTGGCAGAGTAATTAGCTGCACATTCTGTCTCTGTCCCTTCTCCCATTCTGGCCCTTATGAGGAATCCCCTGGTTCAGTGTTTGGCAAACATCACCTGCATTCCATGACCCCCCAGCTGTGCATTGCCCTTCCTATAGAGCATCCACACCAGGAGAGCCCTAGGATATAAGGAAGGAAGGAAGAGAAAGGTGAAAGGATCCAGTTCTCTCAGCCCCTGGCCATGATATTACAGACAGAGGGTAGTGGCTTCCTGGTATACATTATCTGATTTTTCCAATTCCTGCTTTCTTCCCTTGATGGAAAGGATGACTTGCAGTGTTCCCCAGGATTGCAAGCTATAGGAGGATTCCCAACAAAGCAAAGCTTCATGAACACAGAATCTACACCTTTCCTTGTAAACCCAGCACCAGGTCACTCCCAGAGCAAGGAGTTACTGAGAGCAGGCAACTGAACAGTGCTAACAGCTTCCACTAGTACCTTGTGGTGGGACTTGAAATGATGGTACCCTCCAGTTCTGGTTCCAACTGATCCAGTGGTCAGAAAATAAATAAAGGAAGGCGGAAGAGGAATCATGATCTATAAGCCTTCACTCAACCTGAGGTTCAGCCCAGGCCTGGTTCTGCCTGTTTTCTGACCTGCCTCACTGCTGCCTGTGTCTCCCAGGAGCATCATATGTCTACTCCAATAGAATGGGGACATGGGAACCAGAGCCCAGCAGGTAGATGGATCAGGCCAGGAGAGATGATGGACAAGATGTGATTCCTGTCATCCCTGGCCTCAGTAGAGTCTCACTTGGGGTGCCCACCTGCAAGAAATGCAGAGGGGGTTTGCAATGGAGCTGGAGCGTGAAAAGGGAGATGACTGGTAAATAGCTACAGATAAGACTGAGCAGCAAAGAAGTAGATAGATTATACGACCAAGAAGTAAAATAGATAACTCTAGAAACCATGGTGGACATTTGGTTTCTACCTCCAAATCTATTGACTTTAGATGATTAATCTAAACCAATCAAGTAATCCCAATAGATGTGTGACTGAACTGGAGCCTCAGACATGGAGGGAAGTCTTCTCCCTCTTAAGAGAAAGTCACAGAAAGAGACAGTATCTCTTCTGCCTTTAGATACCATCATATCCACATGTGATGCCTGGAACAGCTGCAGCCATCTTGCTACCAGCCAACTGATGACATTAATGTCAAAGATGGCTGAGGGGTGAAGCGCAGTTTTATGGGTCCTTGATGTTGTCAATAGTCTAAGAAATAGGCAGGCTTGGATCTATCCAACCTGGATTCTCAAGTTCTGTAAGACAATTAATACATGTCCTTTATTGGAGCCAATCTCAGTGTGGTTTTCTCTTATTGCTGCTTAGAGCACCCTAATTGATGGAAGAACTAAACCAGGGCAAACTGGGATGCCGAGGCCAGAGTAGACCCACAGCCACACTCAATGCTGATTTGATGAGGATCTTTCTAACCCACCCTTATAAACCTAGGGTCAGCCCCCCATGCAGCCTGGAGTCCGCTGAGTCCACAGGTGTGGAATTCCCATCTTCAGCTGCCAAAGAACAGCTAGGTCACAGGGCCAGTCAGCCCATTAGAAAAACCCATTCTGGGGCTTCTGGAACACAAACGTCCAGACAGTTGGGCACTTCCCCTTCCATCTAGGGATCTGTCTCCCTTCAGCGTCCTCATCAACCCGGCCCCACAGCTGCCAAGCACAGAGACTGACTCCTAATGGGCGACAGTGCCCCATGGAGCCCCTCAGAACGGTTTATCCCCTGCACATCTGGGGCTTGGGTGCACTTGCTGCTTGTGAAACTCATCGTTCCAGAGCAGTGGAGCACACATTTGAGGGTATCGTCTTTCAGACCCTCTGCTTAGCTTGGTGTACTGGGAAGGCAAAGTGTGAGCATGTTTCATATGGAAATCAGTATTTCTAACTCTTAGTTTAAATGCCACTTGAGTTCTTATGTTTTTGTAACTAGTTCTTTTCCAATGGGAGGGGCAGACCAAGAAACAGTGGTGTTGGTTAATTACCCTTCAGAGATTCACAGGGTACTCAGAGTAGAGAAGCTCATAGAGTACATCTCTTAGTTTTACAGGTGAGGATGCCAGGCCTAGAAAGAGGAGAGAGATGCTCATGGTGCCAGATAATCAGCAGTGGAAACAGGGCTAGAATTCAGGCGTTCTCACACTTGGTCTGTATTGTTTTTCTCCTCGGCTCTGACACCATATCAGGGTGGGGGTGTCTGTAACAGAGTGGTTAATGCTTCTAAACTAATACTGCTACTTCACAAGGCCCTTTGGAGATAAAGCTCCTTTTTCATCTAACAATTGTTTTTTTCATAAATCATGAGTAACAGCGCTGGTGCATCATGCTGGTCAGGGGCCAACAGGAACTATGCAAGTGCCAGCCACACACTTCCTGACTGAAGAAAGAGGAAAGGGGTTGTTTGTCATGGGCATAGAGGCCATGCTATGGGCCAGCTCTGTCAGCAGGTAGTGTGGGCACAGAGCTAGGGAGGGGTCTGAGGCAGCCACGCCTCCCCCAACAACAGGCTCTGGGTGCAGCCGGAGTCCATTCTGTCATCTGGCTGCCCAGGAGGGGACCCTGGGCCATGGCCATGCTCATATCCATGCAGGCCTGGGCCGGCCCCTCAGACACCTCAGCAGCTATATTTGCTCCCAAGAAGGAAGGCACAGGACCTAGAACGATGGCCCCAAGCTGACAACGTGTTGGAATTACTCAGGGACACTTGCCCTGGGCCAGTTCAATCAGAACCTCTCGGGGGGGGGACCCAGGCAGCAGGTTTTCTGAAGCTCCCCTTGGTGATCCCAACAGGCAGCTGGGGGATTGTGGACCTAAGTGCGCATCTGAAGCTCCCCTTGGTGATCCCAACAGGCAGCTGGGGGATTATGGACCTAAGTGCGCATCTGAAGCTCCCCTTGGTGATCCCAACAGGCAGCTGGGGGATTGTGGACCTAAGTGCGCATCTGAAGCTCCCCTTGGTGATCCCAACAGGCAGCTGGGGGATTGTGGACCTAAGTGCGCATCTGAAGCTCCCCTTGGTGATCCCAACAGGCAGCTGGGGGATTGTGGACCTAAGTGCACACCGCGTAGAAAGGAGCACCCCAGTCAGAAGCTCTCCGGGCAAGGGGAAAAGATCTGCCTCTTTCCCGGGGCTCTTTTCCGCTTGTGGCAAAGTGTTTTCTGGTCAAAAGGACCCGCTATGCCATTGAACGAGCCAGCCGCTGATGACAGGTAGGAGCGCGGCTCGGGCACAGCACGGTTGCCATCCTCTGGTCGGGGAGGGGCAGCACAGAGTAGGATGACAGCCCCAGTGTGACCTCCTAGCTCCCTGCCCCTGGGGTTGTGGGAAATGTGGGCAGTTGAGAGTCTAGTGTCCAGCATGCTGTCACAGGACACCATGGTGGAAAAGAGAAGTCCCACAAAATGGAGAGTTCACCCCTCTGTGCAGCCCCCCATTCTCAACTCCTCCCTAACTCCCTGGTGGAACTGACACAGAGGGACAGCATGTCTGCAGACTATTTTGAATCCTGAGATTTTAGATCTGGACAGAATCTTAAAGAAGAGGCCAGTATTTCCCAATGTAGGACTCGAGGCCAGCATGCCCTGGCTGTCCAAGTATTAGGGACAAACTTTAAACTTCAGGTTTCCAAGCCTGGCCTCCAAAGATTCCTATTAAGAAGGTCCAGAAATCTGCATGTTTAAGAAGCTCTGCAGTGATTTTCCAACCACTGCAGTGAGCATTTCTCCCTCCACAGGAGAAGAACCTGAGGTTCAGAGCTCCAGGTCACTCAGCCTGGGAGGGCACAGCATGGCAGAGCTGAAAGGCCATGGACTTGAGTCCTACTGGTAGAGTTTGAGTATCACCTCTGCCACCCACTGGCTGGGAAAATTTAGCAAGTCTCCTAACCCCTCTGACCCCAAAATTCCATTATGAGAAATCCCTTGAGGCCACAGGTTTCCTAAAGCATAGTTTACAATAGTAAAAGACTGGAACCTACATAATTTTCCACCCAGAAGGGACTAGGTGGGTGAATTACAGCACTTCCATGCTGTGGAACACTGAAGATTCTGAAAGGGAACAGCTCTGTATGTGGTGCCGTAAAAAATGAAATAAGCAAGGTGTGGACCAAGGCTAACATCCTTACCTTTATTCCCCTCCTCCCTCAGAGGCCTCTTTCTCTCTCCTCAACCCTCACATCCAACAGAAGGACCTTTGTCTAGTGAATTCCATTTCACAAACGTATCTAAACCATGTAGTTCTGTGCCCTGTGGATCCCTGCAACAGTTTCCCCACTCAGCACCCACGACGGGATCTTCACTTGCAGATCTGACCCCTCCACTCCTCCACCATTAAATTCCCCCAATGTTCAACCTGCTGACTCCCTAGCAGGGCCTAGAAAGTCATTCCTGACCACTGCTTCCTTGTCTAGCCTCCCCTGTTGCAACTTCCCATTCTCTCACTATAAAATGTTAAGTCTAAAAATGCATCACATTTCTCTCTTACCTCCAGATCTCCTATTTCTTTCTCCTTGCACCCCTACTGAGTCACAGCCACCCATTCTTTATTTAACTAAGGTGTCACCTCCTTCACAGCTTTTCCTTGACTACACACCCCAAGTCCAAGTACTCACACTATATGCTCCTGCTTCTCCCATCACAGCAATCTGGCCTCAAGACAATTGCATTATTTCATCTCCATGCATTTCAGTGGACCTTTAGCTCTGGCAGAGAAGAGACTCAATCTGTTTCACCCCTCAATCTCCATGGCCCACCACTACCATGACACATATTATATTTAATAATAAATATTTGGTGAATAAATAACAGCACTCACAGCAATGTCTTAAAATTATCTGAGTAATTTCATCATCGATGGTAAGCTCTGTATAACAGGTGCTAAGGAGAGAAGGATGAATTAGTGTCTGCAACATAGAGAAAACTTTTTTTTAATGCCAAATCAGTACAGGAAGGCCATTCTACATTCAACCATCCGGAGTTCTAACCAGCTTTGGAGAGACGCAATACATCACACAATAGTAACTCAAAGCCATGACATGGGTTTGAGGAAGCAGATGAGATCTTGTGGAGGTCAAAGAGCCTCACTAATAATTAAATTCACATCAGAAAAACATAGAGCACTTTGAAAATTAATTCATTTTTTCCAGGTATGAGGAATACACCCTAAGAAAAATGTTATTTGGAGAAGAACACTGGGTAGCTTTATGTGTCATTTATCAGTGTTGAAGATCAGCGTTCCTCTAAACATATTTAAATTCTCTGCAAGAATATGAGCATCCCCTTCATTTTCTTTAGTGCACTTATCATAATTTGCAAAAAGCATACATAGCTGAGCATTTCTTCACTGAATATCTGCCACTATTTAAGCTATACTAAGGGCAAGAATGACTGTTTTATATCCCTAGAGCCCAGTGCAGTGTCTTAGTAGGTGTTCAGGAAATATTTGTTATCCGAATGAATGAATGCATAAATGAGTGAACACACAGAGAAGACAGCATGGGAGTTCATTCATCCTTGGAGAAATACTGAGCATTAGACAGGAAAAAGCCATCATGAAATGACTCTGACGAAAGACAAAGAAAATGAAGAGCAGGGATAAGCCAAGGTCACCAATGGATCAATTTGAAAAAAAGAAAAGGACAGACAACTAAAAACATGGAACCAAGAAGAGACATGCTATAACAGGTCATCAACTGATAAATTCAGAGTATTGTTACACCACTGAGCTGTGAATAAAATCCTGCTTACCTAAACAGTGTTAGCGAGTTTATGCATTGTTTGTGCTTTGCTTAGATGAGAACACCACAGCTGCCCCGTCAGCCTCCATGTTCAACTGTCCCCGTCAACTGCCTGCTGTAATGAGGGAGTGCTGGGAAAAGGACGTTGGAGAGAAATCAGAGTGCATATTTTTCCTCCACTCTGGCTGGCTCATTTGAATGATAATGTATTGCAGTCTGGGGTGTAACATCCACCAACTCCATTGAATAATGAGGCAGCTCTGGACTCCTGGTACCTGAGCGGCTGGTGGTTAGTGGCCAGCGACAAAAAAGGAGCAACATCTTTGGGCAATAAAAGGATGATCTCAACATGGTAGGAGACAGATGCTGGAAAATACCCTGCTGCTGGCACCATCAGGAGCTTCCATCATTGAGAGCTTCATTTGTTTTATTCATAGTCATTTTTCCAGCTGAGAGACTTGAAGGCGCCTGGCTGGTGGCATCCCGAGGTGAGGAAACACTGGGGTGGGAGACCAAAGGAGCTGCAGAATCCCAATCCCTAGGGACGCTTAACCCACACGAGCCTGTTACCAGTTTTCAAGGATTCAGGAGACACTTGATTCAACTCGGGACAGAGACAGATGACAGCTGGAGGCACCTGCAAGTCTGGGGATTTTTATCAAATGTTACTTCACATTTGTTAACATGGTTATCACATGTAAGACCCCTACGCGTGTAGACGCCTAGCGCTGGAGACCCGAAGCCAGGTTGTAGAGGCAGTGTGTTGCGTGATCAGGGGCACAGTCTGTGGATCCAGGCTGACTGGTCTGCCACTTACAAGCTGTGGGCCAGATGTGCGCCTCAATTCTCCCATCTGTAAGATGGAAGGATGGTAATAGTAGCATTTACCTCATATCTAAGGTTGCTGTAAGGTTTAATTGTGTAAATCACTTCAAACAGTGCCTAATACATACTGAATGCCCAACCAATGTTAGTTATTATCAGTACTGCTCTGTGCAAATGCCAGGTGGCACTCCACCTCCAGGTGGCAAAGCCTGACTTAATGGAACCGGGGTAGCTCTCAAGTCAGACTGACCAGGGCCCTGCCCAGCTACCCACGAGCTGGGTTACTGTGTGCAACTTATTCTAGGCCTCAGTTTCTCATACATAAATGGGAATACCTAACAGTAACTACTTCACAGGGCTGTCGTGAGGAATTAATTACATCATACATGCACTAAAATAAGAGTACCTGGGACATAGTGACCACTCCATGAGTGCTAGATAGCAATAATGCTACTGCTGTGCTGCCTTGTCATCTTCGTCTTCATCATTATTACAAACCCCCACATCCAGTTTGGTGTTTAGACAGTAGGCAACAGGATGTCATGAAATGTTCATTTGAGGAATTACCTGTTCAGGTATGTGTGTTTGAGATCTCACTCTGACAGCAAGTCACAAGTGAACTAGAGAGGGTGAGTCTTGGCAGGGAGACCAGGAGGAGGCTGCTGCAAAGATCGAGGCAGAGGATGGTAATTACAAAACTGTTCTTAAAAATTCCTTAATCAGGACCTATGCACTTGAAACTAACTTACTTATTTCTGTTTGTTTTTCTTCTATACCATCCCCTTCCCAGGAGTACTGGTGGGCAAGGTTTAGTTCAGGAAAAAATGATCAGGGAATCTCTTCTCTCTTTCTCTCTCTCCATACACAGCTCCCACATAACATATATTGTTTGTCTCAGATTTAAAGATGCAGCCCAACTCTTAATAATACATCATACCAAAATATAAAAACCTTTCTGGAACAAGCCACATTATTAATACACAGAAAAATCATGTGAGTGATTTGGAATTGGGAAAATGAGTGAGGGAGTGACAAAAGGTAAAGGTATTTTGAATCCATACCTGCACACCTATGCTGATGAAGGCAGGTACCAATCCCAGAAGTCCTCTGGGTCTCAAGTTTCAGCAGCCTCATGGGCTGGGGGAGACTGCAACTGCTCCTACCAACATCTTTGGTGTCCCCGCCAACTCCCACCACTTTTCTTTAGGTCCCCCATCATTTTAAAGTGTTCTTTCACATGGGGATGTAGGCTACCCTCCCAGGGACCGGCCAGACCTCCTCCCTCATCTGCCAAGCTTGCCAGCTGAGCTGGGATACATGAATGGCAAAGCATGCAGAACTGGGACCCAGACAGTGTTCATCAGCCTGTCCCGGGGACAAAGGGAGGAGATCCCATTATGTCGCCTTCCACAGGCGAGAGACAGTGACAATTTCCCCCGTAAACACTGCACTGACATTGTTATGATGTATCTCAAGCACTTCCAATCAGTATGGAAGTGGAAAGACCACGGAAGCTCTTCAGCCTGCAAGATGCCATTCAGCTGGAATTGTGGTCTCCTGTTGTTATTGAAATTACCTGGCTGGGAGCATCTGCCACTCTCTGCACCCATCACATATAAAAACATATATAGCATTGTCTAACCTGGCAAGGGACATTCAGGTTGTTCAGTTACTCTAGGTGAGCACCAGAAGTCAGGAGTATTTCAGTTCAGTTACCAGATTTTTACCTTTATTTATTCATTGCCCTCTCTGTATTCCCTCCCCTCAAAATTTTAAAAAGGGAAAACATCTTTTTCTTCATTTTTGAAAAGGAAAAGTACTCGTTTTTGAGTTTTAATGAAGAATTTTCTTTCTATAACTTCTTCTTACTAACAGTAGTGATGGGCTTGATTTTCTAAAGGTTTGGTCAACACTATCCAATCAGAAAAGTGCTTTTAGTTTAAAACCTGCTTGCTGTCTCTCCAGAAATGATTTACTGATTATGAAGGTAGACAACCACCTTATATTAACCATGTAGTCAAACTTAGCCTCACCAATAGTAGGACGAACAGATATCACACCAATACAATGTGCTCAGAAGGACAGGCGGCCACGTATGTGATGTTCCTGCCGAAACAGGCACAACCTGATTTGGATGGTGAGGAAATACCAGACAAACCCAAACGGAGGGAATTCTATGAAATAATGAGGCTCAACTCTTCAGGAAAGCCACTGACATGAAAAACGAATTCAGACCGAGAAACTGTTGCAGATTGAAGGAGACCGAAAAGGACTGTATGATAGACTGTGATACTAGATCAGGGTTAAATTTTTAAAATTTGATGATCGCATCATGGTTTTATAAGAGAACATCCTTGTTCTTAGGAGAAACATGCTGAAGTATTGAGGGAGTAAAGCCTGCAACATACTCCCCAAAGCTGAGCAGATAATAATAAAAGTGTGTACGTGCATGTATGTATGAGGACAGATACAGAGAAAGATAAAACAAATGTGGCAAAATATTGACAATTGGCGGGTCCACCTGAAAGATAAATATGTGTTTGTTGCACTATTCTTCTTTTTTCTGTATATTTGAAATTTCAAAATAACAAGGTGAGGTTGTGGGGAGGGGATTGTTTACTAAATGAAGATAGAGTATCAAAGAAAATACAGAAGAATCCTTCTGACGTTAGAAGTAGGCACGTTTTTCCTAAACAGAACAACAAACACACTCCCTATGAAAGAAATGTTGGTAAATTACGTTACACTGTAATTAAGAACTAGTTTCACCAAAGGAAACCTCAAAAAGTGAAAAGTCCAGTCAAAATCCAGCGAAGAGATTTGTAACATACAAAGCCTACAATGTTTTGGTATCTGGAATATATAAAGAATGCTTTTTACATTAAACCATGAGAAAATTGGACAAAATACATAAGCAAGAATTTCAAAGCAGAGAAAACACATGGCTCATAAATATAAGAAAAGATGCTTAACCTCAATAGTGGTCAGAGAAATGGAAATTAAGAACACAGGGAGGTAATAATTTACACCTAGACTGGCAAAACTTAAGTTAAAACATAATATTTTAATATTACATGGTGGAAAAAGTTTAATCAACAGAACATATTCTGCTACATGGGAGTGTAAATTGGTATGGTCACTTTGAGAAACAATTTGGCATTACTAGCTAGTCACCAAATCCATAATCCATTTCCTGTTCCTCCTGGGTGCACAGAAAGATGACCTTTCCCAGCCTCCTTTGAATTGAGATGTGGCCATGTGACTGAATTCTGGGCCAATGGAATGTAAGCAGAAATGATTCTACACCATGTCCCCGACTTGCTTATAAAACTTCTTTGTGATCCTCCAGTCTGTCATTTCCCCATCTCTTAGCTGCTTGTATACTATCAGGGCGACTTTGGATGCCTTACTTTTAAGCTGGGAACTTCCATTATCCTGGATTCCTGAATGGACCACTGGGATGACTCACACCTCCCACGCCACCCCTACCCCATCTATAAACAGGCTTTACATGAATAACATTCCTTCTAAGGTGTTATGCCTCTGAGACTTTGTTTGTTTGTTTTCTGTGACAGCAGCTAGTGTTAAAGGGTTTAGGTTGAACATTTGCATGTGCTACCCAGGAATTCAGTTCTATGTAAAGAGAAATTCTTGCATGTATACATAGAGAGGCATGTGCAAAAATGTTCTTAGCACAGGTTGGCATAGGAAGAAACTTAGGGGGCGGATGGGGGAAGTCCATTAAAGCAGAATGGAAAATAGAGGTTAAAAAAAGAAACGCAATGGAATATTATATAGCCATTAAAATAACCAAAGTACAGCTGTACACAACAGTATGGATGAATTGTAGAAATATAAATTTGAAGGAAAAAACAAACCCCAGAAGACTCTATAAAAACTGTCATACTGGAAAAAAGTTCAAAGACAAGCACATCTCGGCATGATGACCATATGGCATTAGTACTTTTCTAAGATAGGGGAAAAACCCACACAAAATTCAGGACAGTGATTACCGCTGGACATAGCTGATAGCCAAAATGCAGCCTGTCAGCACCAAGCACTCAAACTGGCCACCAGCTCTAACCAGCCACTGTAGCTGTACACATGTGGGGCTGGGGAACCAAGGAGGCAGAGGAATGGGAAGGGGAAAAACACAAAGGGAAACATAAATTATAGGTAATTTTCTAGTTCCCCAAATGGGTGGTGGGTCTCTCATTCTTTAAAATGTACATCTATGTACATATATTTTTTTTTTTCTTAAAGGAAGTGGATTAATTAACCTCTGTCTTCACATATTCCCCTGCCTTATCAAATTCCAGGCTGCACTTCACATGTTGATAAATGCATGAGGGGCAGTCACATACAGACATTTAGGATATGCACAGTGTAAGGACACCTCCTCCAAGATGGTGCCACAGTAGCCATGTATTCGTTTATATGAGAGTGTCTGGGTGGCTCAGAGATGTGGCTTCTGGGCAGGGAGGGCCCTAGAGCAGCAGGGCCTCCAAGCCACTCTTGGGAAAGTAACCTGCCACACCTTCCCTGTTACTTCTCTTCCTCAGTAACCCATCTGTAGGCCAGGCCTTCCCCACTGCCAATGCTGAACATCGAATGGGGGTGGGGGAAGGTGGGGAATGGGAAGTGATACAACGCTCGGCCACAGGCAAGGGCAGGCTGCCTTAGCAGGTAGCAAGCAGGCAAGAGTGACGCTCACGTGCACATACAGCCAGCAAAAGGCTACTGCATGGGGTCAGTCAGGGGATGCAATCATACTCTCCCCTAATGTTTTATTGCTAACATTGTTTTGTTTGTTTTTTCTCGTAGAAATGACACTCAGCGTTAGAGGAACAAGGATGAGCAGAGAGCTCATGTCTTTCATGCCAGGGGCTTGACAAACCTGTGCTGCTTGCAACAGTTTTTCCTGATCTTCCCACATCCTGACTACATGCCTGTCGTGGGTGCCTTCCCTTCGGGCTCCTTGGTCTGCTGCCCTGTTCTGCCTCAGCGTGCTCAGGAGGGGCCCAGAGCTTGACGGTTCTTCCTCTCAGAAAATGTTCTGACTGGAGATTTCCGAAAACAAGGCCTTCCCTCAAGGGAATGATGCAAATGGAAGGGCTCCTCAGCAGCGGGGGCCGGCCTGCCAAGGAGCTATTCCTGGTCAGAGTTCTTTCTCAGCTTGTCCTGGGTCACACCTCAGAGACACAGGCCAGCCTTGCTCCTGCTGAAGATGGCCATCGGCTTAGAAAGATCAGACAGAGTGTGAGATTTCCAAGGACTTCACAATAAGAATAAATGAATCCTCTCCTGTCTCACACACTCTCCTCTGAGATGGAGTTGGAAGCCTCCTGAGCTACTACTCCCTCTCTGTGTGACCTCGGGCAGATTGCTTGCCCTCTCTGTGACTCACTTTCCTCTTCTGTCCAGTGAGGATAATGATGGTACCCAGCTCACAGAGCTGCCTTGAGAAGTAGGTGAACATGATGTAACTAAAGTGCCTACCACATTGTCTGGCATGCACTTGACATTACATAAATGTCATTTGCTTTTATTATCATGATAACTTAAACATAAAACTCTCAATTTTTACATGGCCAAGAAGACAAATTTTAATTCCTCATCGGGTGACCTGGCTTCCTTGTTCCTCCCTGCCCCATATCCTCCTATCGGCAGTCCTCTTACTGAAATGTAAAAGCCATTGAGCATCAAGGGTAGGCCTAGACTCCAAGGTCCAGCTGTGTTCAAAGTCCAGCTCTGCCTCTCTCCAGCTGGGTCACCTTGGGAAACACGCTTAACCTCTCAATTTCCCCACTTGTACAAAGAGGGCACAGTAACACATATCCTTTCAGAATGTACTGAGGATTGAGATAATACATGGAAAACATTTAGAATGGCACTTGGGACATAGGAAAGGCTCAGTAATGTTGGGAGGACTAGCTCTTAAAAAAAGATTGAAGAGTCAGTTAGAGACCTAATTGAATGGAACTGTTTTTAATTTTGTTCGGCTTGAATGAAAGACACTAATAAGATTCCTTACAGAGACCCCCATCCCTTATTTCATGAAACCTTGGATACATCCCTTAAAGCAAGATTTTTGTCACCAGTTATTCCTGTGACCAGTTATTCTTTTCCCCATAAACTAGATAAAATAAAATATGATGCATAAAATGAAGGCTGTGCCAAGGCTGGAGACCCAGGTAAAAGTTGCTGTTTAAGTCTGAAGGTATCTGCTGGCTAGAAGTCCCAGTTTTTAGAGGAGGTCTGTCTTGTCCTAATGCCTTCAGCTGATTATGAGGCCCACCCACACTGGTATAAATGTTAATACCAACCAAAAAAGTACCTTTACAGAAACATCTAGAACAGTGTTTGACCAAACATCTGGGTATCATAGTATAGCAAGTTGACACACAAAGTATCCGATGCTAAACTAGTCCTTACACTATATATCCCAATGATCATTGTTTCCACACGCACAATTCATAACCCTACCTTCTATACTACCCCTTTAAAATCCAGACACTCAAGAGGGGACAAAGACTGTGGCCCTTAAGCCTCCTGCCTTCTCTGCCTCCGGGCTCTGACTGGACCAACGTCCTAGGGCTTTTTAGACTCACATCCAAGAACTGTCCCAGCACAGCCTAAGTTGCTGTCACTCCACTTTTTGGTTAGGTTGTTTTGGTTAGGCAGCTCTACCCACATTAATTCACAGATTTCCTTTAAGTTCTCACATTTGGTATTAAATGGATCATTAGTCTGAAAAATAACACTCAGTACTATTTCTCAGGCAATCACTCTTTAAGCCTGAACTTTCATTCCCACTCGCCCACTTATATCAACAAATACCTATTTTCCCTCCCAGGATTCTGGGAGGGCAAAAATGTGTCAACAAAGCCTTTTGACATGGCAGGTTCAGGGGAAGTCAAGACACTTCCCCGAGAGAGAGAGAGGATTTAGCCTAAAGGCCAGAAAGAGCTGGAGTCAGAGTGGGGAAGAGCCATTGAGAGATGGCAGGAGAAAAAGCTGCATGTGCAAATGCCCTGTGAAGGAGAAGGGCCCCATAGGGGTCTCATGGAATCCCCTCCCTGGCCCCAGAGGGCACCTTCAGACCAATCAGGGCCACACACTGGTTTCCAGGTCTCCATCTGTGGGCATGGTCTGCTCACTGCAGCACTAACAGGGGCAGGTGGAGGTAGCTTGGACCTGGAGGGTGGCAGAGACAGAAAGAAATTGACAGATCCAGGCATCTATAAAGGAAAAGGGGCAGAACTTCATAATGCATGTTGAGTGAGGAGAGAGGGAGATGTTGCGGATAGGTTGATTATTCAACCACGTGTTCACTTGAACTCATCTCCAGGTGTGCTTCTCTCCGCTTTCCCACACACGGTTCTCTGCCTATTCACCCAGAGACATTCCGACTACCACTTCTGGTCAATCCAGACGGCAAAGCTCATCTTCATGGGAGAGTGACAGATAAGTGCCCAGGAGCACAGGGCCTCCCAGCCACAGCCCACCACGCGAGACCCCACCCACTCGTCTGGCCAAGAAGCAAGGACTGGAAAGGGCCAGCGACCCTCCGGGCAGCTTGGGGAGCCAATTCTGAGAGTTCATCATGAAGGCAGGGTCCACAGGGCTGGGTTCCTGCCTAAAGGAGCTCCTTTCAGAATTTTCTTTTTCTTCTCTTGCCTTCCTGTGGAGGACTGTGGATGGCTGAAGTTTGTCAGTTGGATTACTTCCATCCATAAAAGAAAGACAATAAAGTCTTTTTGCTCTAATCAGAAAAAAAGCATTCTTTTGTCCCACTATATTCATCAATATGTCATATTTAACAGTTACAATTATTGACAGGTATATAAAACGTTTTGTGACAGAGCAAATAGTTTGCTATAAAGTGTTTATTCTTTTTTATTGATAATATGTTGGCTTTCCTAGTCCTACCAAGAGAATACAGACCACTAACAAGAGATCAAATCCATTTATATGGCTTTCTGCAATCATTCTTTTTACTCTGGGGCTCTGCTCTAGGCCTTGTCTTTTCAAATTTCAGTATCTGTGGGAGCTGGGAGCCTTAAAGCAGGGTCATATTACTTCTGTAACAAGGAAAGTATAATTCTAATAGCATCATTTAATACACCCTTTCATTTTTCTTCTTCAAGACAGACTGTGCTACTGTGTCCCTATGACTTGAATTTTTTAAATAGAAAAATTTCAACCATAGAGAAATATTAATCAAAGAATCTGCATGCAGTGCCTGGTGGGCACCATGCATAATAATAATAATATTGTATTAATAATAACTATAAATATAATTACCACTTTTATTTGCTGCCTCCGGTGTAGAGAGCATTTCAGCAAAGCCACAGTTGCGCCCTGCACAAAGATGGCCGAGGGGCAAGTGGGGAGTGAAATCCCCTTGCCAAACCCTTTGTCCTTGTATAGCCTGCATCATCCCGAAGCCAGGGGTGTCTTTTTGTAATACGATATCACATGTGCTAGGATGCCCTGATTATATATTATTTCTAATCCCCAGGAAATTAATGCATTTCACAAGGAAATCCATCTCATAATGTTTTTTCTCACACAACACTACCTTTCTACAGAAAGAGAATCTACAAATTGAATTATTGTATTTTTTATTTCTAAGGGAAGATCAACCAGAAATAGAATTGATTTGTCCGACACTCTGTTTCACAAATATGTATTCACCTACTCCGTGAAGGCGGCTTTCAGCAGGGTCTGCAGAGACTACGAGGACAGAGCCGTGGGTGGGCTCAAGGAGCGGACAGCCTCGAGAAAGTCAGGCTGTCTGGCCTACAATTACAACCCTAAAGAGAGTGCAAGAGGGAGAAATTTCAGCCTTGGGGCACCTGAGCAAAGCCTTGAAGGATGAGAAAGTTGGGTCACTGAAATGGCGGGGGGATTCCAGGCAAGAGCAAGAAAGCTGCGCTTGCAGTGAGATAGGACCATTACCCCTGTTCTGGCCTTAGCCGGCTTACCTCCTTTTTCTCCAAACTGGCCAGATCCTCTGTCTTCCCTTTCCCAGCCCTGGCTCATGGCCCATCACTTGGTTCCATTGCACAGACCCAGCTACAGCCTTCACGGTTCCCCCAGTTCCCTTCTTAGCACCGACACTGGTGGGTTGAGGCCTGTCCCACAGCAATGCCACTGGTGCCCCCAGCCTTGGGATCCGCCCCACCCTGGCCCCTCAGCACGGCCCCCAGCACCCAGCACTAGCCTCCTCCCACAGGGGCCTGGGTCAGGGCCTCGGCAGCTCTCCGCACACCTCTGCGGCTGCCCGAGCCGTGTCCCTGGTGCCCCCATCCCAACGCACACACACTCCTGGCGGGAGGAGTGCTGGCACCAGGCATGTTACAAGGGTGTGATCCCCTTCTTGCCTCCATTCTCAACCTCTTCATTCCTTGAGTGAGCCAGTTAGTTACTGTTTCCTCCATGCCAGGAACTGCTGTGGGGCTTAGAAGGCAGCAGAGAATGGAACAGACAGCGCGTGCCTAAGTGGAGCTGACCAACAGTCCACGTCACCTTCCCCAGTGCTGCCTCCTCCTCAGCACTGAACAGCCTCCAGGATCCACCTGGACTTCAAGTCTTCCACACCTCGGTCTTGCCTTGCAGCCATCCTGCCTTCACCTCTGCGTCCTCCTCACCTGGAATGGCTTTCCCACCCTGTCCCTCCATTGCCCTCCTGCTCCAACCCAGACCATCCAGATCTGGGGCCCTCTCCACCCCTCATGCTCTGACCTGCCTACAGCTATCATCACCCACCTTCTATGAGACACACTGGCTTAATTTTCTGTCTCCCTAACCAAACTGTAAGATCCATACAGGCCCAAACTGTGGCTCCTTGTTCTCTGTGTCCCCAGCACCCACTAGAGAGCCTGGCACAGTCACTACTCCATGCGTGTTAGTGGAAGCCCTACATGCTTACATATTATAATTATGTTAATAGTTTTTATATGTCACTGTGTGCCCAGCTCTGTTCTAAGCACAGTTCTATACACAGTATCTTAATCTTCCCAAGAATCATTCAAGATATGTACTAAGGTGATCTCTACTGTCAGGAAGTTTAGAGAAACTAAGCATCTCACCCAGTTCACACAGCCAGAAACATCTAGAGCCTTAAGTCTTACCTCAGTCTCTATGAGCACCAGCTCTCAGCTGTCACTCATCAGGACCTGTCCACATACAACCAGATCAACAGTGCTTTATAAACAAGTGATTAGTGAAAGAAAGGAGCTAACTCTTGAAAGCTTACTGTGTGCCAGTACTTCAAATATATCCTATCTAACTCTGAACACCCACTCTGTCCCACATAACTATTTGATAATTGGATTCATTTGACTGATAGACTCAGAGAAGTTAAGAGATTCGCCCAAGTTCACACAGCAAGTAAATGTGGTGCCCACTGAATCAGGGGCTCCCTGATGACAAGCCCACTTCTCAGCAGGAGTGCAGCAGTCCCTGGCCAGCATGCTCTAAGGATGCGTGGGCCAGGCCTCACAGTTTGGGAGGATAGAAGATTCCCTCAGCTTTTGCATTGTAATCAACTCCTTTCAAAGTTCCTTTCACAGGGGAGAAAGGGAGCCTAATTCTTCCCCTTTTCACATATAAAGGGTTTGTTTGCTTTGCTTCGTTTCTGCACCTCTAATTCTTATTGCTTTATTATTAAAAGATGTGCTAGACCTCACTGAGTTCTTAACACACACTTCTGTTGTAACTCAAGCAGTGGTTTCTCTGCCTCTGGGAGGCATTATTTTGCCTGCAAAATGCCCGAATCACTATCCTCAAAACCTGGGCTGACAGATGACCACAATTTCCTCCATACCAGACGCCATCTTAGGAAGCAGCAAGCAGAAGGGTGACGCAGCCTCTGGCGGAGCTCGAACTTGACAGACTAAATGTTTACCAGAGAGGAACAGTTAAAGTATGCAAGGCAGGGAAACCATTGACTGACAGAAAATGCTTTATCCCTGCTGCCCAGAGGGGTGGGATGGGGTGGGAGAAATGATCTGGGGCTCAGGAGGATGTCAGGCTAATCAGAGAAAATGAAGAAACTGCATTCTGTGGGGGACGGGATGGGGCAGAGGAGCCGGGCATCCGCCATGCTGCTGCCTTGGGTCAGGCTAAACAGTGGCGGGGCGAACTTGCCTGGGGTGTGGGAAAGTGATTCCCCACGTCCCCACACACTCCCACTGCAGCTCTCGCCTCCTCTCAACCCAATTCCGAGGGGCATTCAACCCACCGGACCGGGAGGCCCAGCTCTGCCTGGGACTTGGCAGAACTCTTCTCCAGGAAGTGAATAGTTTTCCTCATTCCCACGAAGCAAAAATGTCCTGAGAAATGCAGGGCTTGTGCTTGTTGAGGCGGGTCCAGCGGTGATATTCAAGCCCTATCCCCACAAGTGAGGGCTCCCAGCGGTCAGGGAAGCCAGCCCCAAGGACGCACATCTGCAGGCTGCTCTGTGCTCCACAGCGACGGGCAGGCAGGCAGGCAGACACAGGCGCGCACTGCGGTCAGGGTCTGCCGTGGGTCTCAGTCTTCAGTAAGCAACGGGAACACCTGGAGGACTTGCTAAAACATGGATGCCTGGACCCCACTGCCAGAGATTCTGATTCAGCTGGTCTGGGGCAGGGCCCGTGAGTTTGCATACCTGGCAAGTTCCCAGGGACACCCCTGCCACTGCTGGCGCCTGCTCCACACTCTGCAGAGCACTGCCCTGGTGCTACGCTCTGTCCCTCAGCTACAGCTACAGGAACCTGGAGGGGCTTTGGCCTTCCAAAGGCCTGTCCTGTACAGTTGCACAGGCTGTGCACTGCCAAAGCCACCTGGATTAAGGGAATGAGGAGCGTGGTAATTGAGTTCATGCTCCACAAGCCGTGTGCTCTGTCAAGGGGCTGCTTTGGCCTGGAGAAAGGAACTCATGTGTCCAGAGAGGGCACCTTTTTCTAATTCATCCACCCAAAAGGAGTGCCTTTTTCTAATTTGCAAGAAAGCACACATGGGCTGCAATGGCCTTTAAAAAAAAATTGCCCTTTACCACCAATATACATATCAAATGCATACCCTCTCTGAGACCCCTGAGTAGGTCACAAGGTCACAGGTGATCCCCAAGATCAGAGTGAAAGCTGGTGCTTTGGTATCACCAACCTTAGTCTTTGCCCCACAGGGAGGCTCTCTAATCCCATGAGAGACAAGTCCTTTTCATGGCCTTTCAGATAATCAAGGTGTGTTGTTCTATTACTTCCTGAACGTGCTCAGACCACTAGGCAGTAAACTGCTGCCCCAGAAGAAATGCGCTACAGTAAATTCCAGCTCCTCCACCAGCAGCCACCGAGTAGAACACCATCCCCGCCCCAGGCCCTGTAGTGGCGCTTGCAGAAAGCACTCTCAAGCAGCTTCCCCAAACCAACTGGTCCACCCAGCGACACTCCCTCTGCTCTGTAAACTCTTCTGGCTGCAGGCTGACCCTCTTGGCTGGCTGGCAGATTGTCCCTCTAAAACGCCTTACCATCTTCTGCCGGTTGAGCTGTTGGCTAACCAAGAGTCAGCAGTGTGTGTCCCCAAACCTACTGATGCTAGCTGCGGTGTCACTGTGATCAAGTAATTTAATTAACTATCCTGTAAACTGGTGAAATACACAACGAAAGAGAACTTTTGTTTCCATGAAAATTAAGTTGATTGCTTTGGAAAAGCTCAATGAAGGCATGATTCCAAAAAAGATTACTGTCAAATTAAACAGCAATGGAGGAGACAAATGTAAAAGATTGAGAAGGAGCCCCTTAAAATCTAAGAGACTGCTGTACTCAGAATGTTTACCAAGCATTTTAAGTTCTCCATCAAAAACACTGAAGTTAGAATCATAGGCAAGGCATTGTGGGAATGGTCTACATGAGAAAGGTGAGGGGATCTGGACCCGGTAGAGCCCACACCTGAGAACAAGGCTTTGGTCCTAAATCAAAAGAATGGGAAATGCATGGATGTTCTTATGTTTTAAGTAAAAATATACTTAATAACAGCAGTAGTGAAAGAGCATTGGAAACAGCTAAATCAGTGTGCCCAGGTCACTCTGCCCCTGCCCAGCTGGGGACCTTGGTTAAGTAACTGTTCTGAGCCTCGGGATCCTCCCTGAAAATGAGAACAAGCCTGTGTGAGGAAAACAGTGATGCCCAAATACTGGTGGCTAAGGTTGTACCTACACCTCAGCACACACCAGCCCCAGCCGGTGACCGTGCCCCCACTGCTGGGTGAGGGACCACCCCGCTCTCAGCCTGGGATCTCCCAGGGACAGAGCACCCAGTCGACTCAGGATGGGCAGTCCTCACACACCACGTCCCTGGCCACCAAGATCGCTTCAAGGGTAGCACATGGTTCAAGTCTAGGCCATCAAGACCAGTAAGACTCGATGCTCCAGGCTTTTAAGTTACCAGGGAATCAGCCTCTTTCTTCCCCAGGCTTGGATATTGTGATAATGTGAGCCCGAGGGCAGCCAGGAAAATCGGAGGATGGAGCCACACCAGAGAAGACAGAGCCGAGAATAGAGCTGGGGGAGGGGGTGGACATTTTTGAACTCGGAATCAAGCCAATCTTGAAGCCAGACTTTCAGTTAAGTGAGCCCATAAATGACTTTCGTATCTGAAGACAGTTTGAGCTGGGGAGTCTTCCCTTATTCTCTCCAGAAGCAGACCCTAAGACAAAGACTCACCTGCAAGCATTGATGTGGGAGATGGTCACAAGAAGCCCGGGAAGAGAAGCGGGGAAGGGAGGAAGGCCAGGAAAGGCAACACTGGATAGCAAGTTTCCCCGTGGGCAGCTGGAGTGTAATCCTGTGGAAAAGCTCCGGGAACCAGAGGGACAAGGCCACTGCGTCCCTCGCGCTGCTGGCCTGACCCGAGCACAGGCAGAGTGGGCTTCCGCGGCTCTCAGGCAAAGAGCTACAGGAGCCAGCAGCTGGTGGTGTTCATGACAATGAGGGGCTAAGAGGTACAGGTGGGCCCCAGCAGCTTCCGCTACAGCTGGGTTCTCTACTGCAAAAGCAACACCTCACATTTAGCAGTGTGCTTGAGAAGTAGTGAGCACTGAAAATTACAATCTTGTCAATGTTGTCATCACTGCTACTGACCAGGAGTGGCATTTTGAAGACCCAGCTTCTCATAGAATTACAGGCATTCTCTTTGTAACCTAAAAAATCTTTAGTAGAGGTAAGGAAATCCCTCCCCAGTCTCCCGGGCATAGCTGCCAGTTCGGGGAACTCCACCCCTCACTAGGCCCTCCCTGCAGCAGAGGACACCTGAAGCCCTCAGCCGGACTCAGTGCAAACGGTCCCTTCCAGGGTCACTTGTCACGGGGCCCCGGAGCGAGCACAGAGAAGGTGGAAAGGCTGGCAGGCGGGGACCTGGTTATACAGGCTGAAAAGACATGTACAAAAGAGATATTTTTGTCTTTTTTTCTGTCAATCTTAGTAGTAGTTCCTGCCTTTCTTTTTAAGTCCTGGATAAAGAAACGGATACAATGTTGAAGACTATGATTCATGAATAATTAATTGGCTAGAATACATGTACTTAAATATTTCAAGGGCTTGGCTCAAGAGACTTCACTACAATCATCTAAACGTCTGTCAGGAAGAAAGATTTGGCCGTACTGGGGTCACACCCAGCTGATGTGGGTTTGGGGCCCAGAGACAGAGAAGCGGCTTTCTCTCCCCAGCTGGCTGCCTTCCAGGGACCCTTCCCGTATTCCAGTGGCTCCAGAGTGCCAGCCACTTTCGTAAGCACTTACTGCCTGTCAGATACAATTTTTATTACCCCCATTTTACAGATGAAGAAACTAAGGTACCTTTTAATACCAGCTAACAGTTGGTAAGGTCTGGCCTCCAGCATTCCAACTCCAGAGGCCACTGTGCTCTACGGTTTAGAAAATCACACTTGGAACACACGGTTCATACAGGCGCAGGTTAGGCACAAGGCCTCCCCACTCAACCAGAAGATTAGAGATGTCTTTTCATTGTCTCCCTCGGCCTGCTCATGCACTGTGTCACCAGAATAAGATAAATAGGGAATCTCATTGGTTTGCTGTTTGCGTCCTTTATGTTTGCGGATGTTCTTTAGGAACCACCACTGTCTCCAAGTTCTCCCCTGCAGCCCTGCATGAGTAGGACAGAGCTTTTCCATTAGCAGCAGAAAAGCTGTAAGTCCCATTCTTGAAGAATCAAGACAAAAAAGAAAGAAAGTCAAGGGGAGAGAAAGGGCATTACCAGGGATTCTAAAAGTAACCAAGGAGCCTGTGGCTTTGAGCACATGTACAATTGGCCAAACATGAATTCAAATGGCAGTTCTATTCAGTGACATGAGCAAAGCGACCCTCCCTTCAGAGCCTTGGTTTTTTCCCATCTGTAACATGCAGACAGTGCTGCCCTTTAGACAGGGTTGGCCCAAGACTTAAATGAAAGAGCCCCGGCAATGCTGGTGCCACACACAGGCATACAGTGGGCTCCCAGTAAATGCTCATTCCCTTCTGCCCTCTGGGTGCAGGAAGGTTAATCATCCTCCAATTCCAGGAATAATGGAACTGGTTTTGCTGATGTCATGGGAAGAAGAGCGCCACTTGGGAATGGATCTGTCTGGGGAAAAAAACTCAGCTCAGCGTCTATACATTGTCGGGGGGTTACTTACCTCGGGCTTCCTGCAAGTCACGGCTGTGAAATTAGGGCAGTTGTTTATTTGGCCAGGGGAGAAGGGAGGGAAAGGATTCTTTGCTTGGGTCCCCATGTCCTCAGCCCACACACACACCTCCTGGGACTGCAGTTTTGGACTGAAAGTGAACCCTGCAGTTTGTGAGTTTGTTTGCTTTGGGCAAATAATGACTTCCTGTTTCTTAGAAGACAGAGCAAACTTCCCAAGGCTTCTCTGCCAGGCAGCAGTTCTTACCAGATGACAGGAATGCTTGTGGGGTAAACAGAATGGAGACGTGGGGATGAGGCCCGCCCACTGTGCAGCCCCAAGAAGCAGAATTGGGGATTGAGAAGCAGGCAGGACACTTCAGTGTCCCCAAGCTCCCGATTTTAACCAAATCCCAAGAGCAGTTTCTGGGACTCCAAGGCCCTTGCCCCCACACACTGCACTATGAGATTCTCACTGGACCCCAGAGTTGGCACAACAATTCCCGTTTCCTACGCCATTTGGCAGCTCTTTCTACTCACTGGGCAGTCTCAAGTCCTCTCTGTCCAAAGAGCACTCTGCTCTCATTTCGATCTCCAAACCCCCATTAGGTGTCTCATCTGCCTTCCCAGCCTTCACACATGTTCAGCTCATACCTCACTTCCTACAGGAAGTCCTCCCAGATTGCTCCTCTGATCTTCCTATTCACAGCCCTTACCACTCAGTACTGTTCACTAAAGTTAGTATCATTTCGATGGCCCCAAACTGTAAATTGAGGGCAAAGGCTGAAAAAATAGCTAATGTGTGCTAAGAACTTTACAAGCCTGATTTCATATAAGCCTTCATAACCCTTGTGAAGTAGGCACTTTCGTTATCTCCATTTTACAAAGAGGAAATGAAGGTTCAGGACACATAAATAGCACGCCCAAGATCTCAGTTAGCAGCAGAAATGGGCAACAGCCCAGCTCTGACTCTTGCACCTATTCTTGTGAGCATTATGGGATGTCACCTCCTAGATAAATATTTGTTAATTTATTGTTGACTTGACAGACTGTAGTTCTCAGAGGGTGGCTCCCAGCCCAGCAGCATCTGGGAACTTGTCAGAAATGCAAATCACTGGGCCCTACCCCTACTTACTGAATCAGAAACTCTAGGAGTAGGGCCCGGAAGTCTGCTTGTAAAAGCTCTGCAGGCTTTTCTGTTGTTTGCCGGTGTCCGAGACTACCTGACTGACAGTGAAGATTTTAGACTTTTCAGGCCTAGAGACAAAATTGAGGCTTCCATAACAAAATAGAAAACAAATTTCCAGAAACTTTTTGTCGATGAAATTCAAAATATGATAATAATTATTGCATATGATATTTTTATAATAGAGGTCTAATAATGAAAGAATGAAATTTATTTAATGGGGGTGATAACGTTTTGCTCACTTGGGCTTCACAGTTAGTGCTCCCTATCTTCAAATTAACTGCAAATGTTCACTTGTAAAGCCCATACCTAGTCCCCTGTACAAAGCAGGCAGTGGGTGGGCTTTGGCTTGTAGGCCTATCCCTGGACCCGACCATCCCAGCTGACTGAGGAACTGTGGGTATATTTGGGTCCACTCTTGTCTAAACCGAGCAGTCACTACAAACAGCCAGTTTGGTGACTCCATACCCCAATCCCCACATTTGCTCTATAGAACTGACAGATTTGACCAGGCATCTGGCATCCTGTACCTCACAGAGAGGCTGTGACATGCCAGGCAGGCCCCGCTCACAGAGCTCCCTGGTGGGGAGAACAGCTGCCCAGCCAGGTGGCCGAGCAGCTGCAGGGAGCCCCCCGCCCGGCTCCCTCCACCACCTGTGGCTGTCCCCCCACCTGGGCTGGCCCCTCCTGGACTTCCCTGAGGCAGGCCCCCTGCTTGCTCCAGGGAAGGTTGGTGTCTGGAGAGGAGGGAAAGGGACCCTTTGCTCCATGTTTATCCTTAGCAGGGCTTTCTCCGCACCTGTGTGAATTCATGGCGGCACAGGAAACAACTGGGGGCTGAGACAAAGATACAGCAGGAAGTTCAAAACCTTTACTGGTCTCTTAAAAAGATGGGTGGAATTAACAAATGGCTGATGTACTTGGTTGAATTGTGTCACCCCAAACAAGGTTCAAGTCTAAGCCCCTATACCTGGGAGTGTGATCTTATTTAGAATAGGGTCCTTGCAGATACAATCAAGTGAGAATGAGGCCATGCTGGATTAGGGTGGACTCTAACCCAGCGACTGGTGCCTTACAGGAAGAGGGAAATTGGGACGCAGAGATACACAAGGACACAGAGAGTACATCACGTGAAGATAGAGACAGATATCCGAGTGAAGTCTATAAGGCAAGGAGTGTCAAAAAAGTGGGGCTACTCCTAGAAGCCAGGAGAGCAGCAAGAAACAGATTTTCCCTCAGAGCCTCCAGAAGGAGTCAAGCATGCCTGCACCCGGACTGCAGCTCCAGAACCATGAGACGATAGATTTCTGTTGTCTTAAGCTACCCCGTCCTTGGCATTTTGTCCTGGCAGCCCCAAGAAGCCGACAGCGCTGATAGAAACACCCCTGATGAGAGAATGGTGAGACACCATGAGACACATCCCCATCAGGAGTGAGGAACAGTCAGCACACTTTCAAAAATCCCTAGCACCTGAGACTGTGCCTATGATTTCAACACTAATTTTGCAATTTTAAAACTGATATTTTATATGCACAGAGAGAGACAAAAGGTTGGATTACTATAATATTGGCAATCTTCATCTCTAAGCAGGGAATCAAATGAACATGGCTTCTGAAAATCAGGAAAAATGGTGATTAGAAACATAAAAACATTTAAATAAAAGTAATAATCCAGGTTTACGCTGAGCAAAAATCCAAATTATAAAAGCAAAAGGACAATCATTTGGAATCAGAGCTGTTTCAAAGTGGACCTGAGATAAGCCTGAAGACAAGATTGCTGCAAGAAGTGTCTGGGAAGCTCCTGTGAGAGTGAGTAAAACACTCAGACACCAAGACCGCTTCTCAGCCTGCCTGCACACTAGAATCATCCGGGGAGTTTTCCAAAGAAACCAGTGCCTAGGTCCCACTCCAGGCTGACTGAATAAACCAGGATAGGTCACCTAAGACTGTCTGAACTTTCATTTTAATCAGTCTTTGCTTTGAGAAAATTCCATATGAAAAACCTGAGTTTGGCCTCATCAGTGAAGGGGAGATGACAAAATTATTAATAGGTAACGTTTTTGAACATTTGGCATGGCTGGCAATATTCTAAATTATTTACATGGATTATTTCCTTTAATCATCATAATAGCATCATAACCATAGTTGCCATGTGCAGTGGTTCTACCCATTTCAGAGATGAGAGAACTGAGACTTGATGATGTTAAGTATTGAAGCCAGGGTCACCAGGTCTGTAAGTGGCAGATCTAGAATCTGAAATGAGAAGGTTCACTCTTCACCACCACACCGTACTCCACCTTTGCAGCTCGAGGCATAATTATCCAAGCCAGGGTCAACTCGGCTGGGCTCAGCATAGCTCAGTGTGTGTCCTGAATGGGTCCTATGCGTGCAACTGATTTAAAAACTCAGTCAGTTGAGCAAATGGGGAAGCTTCTCTTTCAGAACTGAAGATGGCGGGCTTCTGTCTTTAAAGATCTTTGCTAAACTGCACAGAAGCCACTGTTTATGGTGAATCACCAGAGAAATTTTTCCACAGTCTCTGGACCAGGGCCGGTGGGGCTTCCCTGAAGAAATATTTGTTCACATTTTTTGTGCGGACATGAAATCTTAATGGTACTATCTCTCTCCTGGCTTCCACTTTTTTCTCTCCCACTTATATTTCCCCACTATTCTAATTTTCTCATCTATTTCTTGCTAAGCTCTTTGGCCTTTTGCGTGGTCTCTATTTTTATAAGTCACTTAAGCCAGTGGCCTTTAAACTTGGCCACACTTGAGAATCACTTGAGGGACATTTGTGAATCCTGAGGTCCCAGCCACACCCCAGGCAGCAGCATGAGAGCCTCAGAGGAAACCACGCGCTGGTCCTTCAAAGTTCCCAAGCAGGTGACGAGCAGCTACATGTGTTCCCAAAGGCTTCCTGGAAAAATACAGGGCAACAAATAAGTAGTAATATAGCTCTAGACCATTTCAGGTTCCAAACAGCTAACTTATATTCATTACAAGCGTGGATCTTTTTCTTCAGTGTTCCTCTGCCCTTTGTCCTCGAAGCCCTTGTGTTAACAGGGGCAACCTTACATTCTGCTTTTTTAGACTGTTTCTCTGAGGGCCTCCTCCTATACCCTCCCCAAGCCAAGCCACCTGCCTCTTCTCCTTCAGAAACCCCCTTCCGCCATGTTCCAACATCTGTGCCTCCACCAGGGACTTGCAGAGCAAATCCCAAACCACAGCAAACCGCTCTTCTATAATTTGCTGAGCTGCCAACCTAAAAAGAGACTAAACATTCCCCCCTTTTCTGTTTAAATGAACAGTGAAACAAACCAAAGTTGTGGTTTTGTTTTCCAGAAAAAATTTAGTCAACTAGTTGAATTCAGAAGCAAAGACAATATGCTCATAAAAACTATTGAACACAAAAGAATTCTCCAAAGGCCCCTGACGTTATGTTCCCTTTGACTGAATCAGATACACACGTACATGAATAAAATGGGTGTGGGGGTGAGGGGTGGCAAGCCCAAACATCAGAGGGGCTGACCTTTGAAAAGCACACCGCAGGGTTGCCCCTGGAGACAGAGCGAGGATGTTATCTGCAGAGCCAGGGCAACAATATAGTGCAAAACTTTTAATAAATTTTAAGCTGCCACTTACCCTCGCTGGAAACCTTTGCCATCCTTCCTGCCCTTGGCTTTCTCTCTACTGCTTCCCACATGTGGGACTGTGGCTGAAGAGAGAGTGTCCAAGAAAGCATGGAGAAGGAGAGGGTGTCCTAGTGTTCAGAGGTCCCAGGGCTCTGCTCCTGAAGAGGGCAGTCAGCTGGGTTAGAGCTGGGGATCACTCAGACCTGGTCCCATCTCAGACTTAGTGGCAGTCCTGGGGCAACTCCCTCCCGTCTCTCAGAAAGATGCAGGATCCTCCCAGGCCCCCTCCAGGTCTGATATTTAGGACAGCAGGCTCTAGGAGCCATGTCAGGAAACTGGCTCCGGATCCTGGGAGGACTTAACTCTAATTCTCAGGATTTCAGGAAGGGCTGCCCGCCTTTTGCATCAGGGACCTGGAATGGCTGGCTCTGTCATTTATGTAAAGGGGCCTCTTTGTCTTGAGTGGGAGTGTGGGAAATCACTGCAATAAAAAAAGATAGCCAGAGGGGGGACCGGCTCACTCAGAGGACTCTACACTCGCCAAGAGACCGCAAAGACATGTGGTGTTGTGCATATACACACACACATACACATATAATATTCTTATAAAAATTATGTATGTCTATATGTAATATTCTTATAAAATTATGTATCTATATACATATTTTTAAATTATATATAATTTGTATATCTTTGAATAAATTATATAGATATTTAATATAGATTATATATTATCTGTTATATATTATATACACATATAGATTATATTATATATATAATTAAAATGTTGTATATGTCTATACATAATGAGAGAGCAAACCCACATTCTAACTAAATCCAGTTCTTGCACCTACTAGATCACTTCAAACCAGTTATTTTTATGTAAAAAAATCAGATGAGGCTCATAATACCCCCTGTAGTGAAGTAGAGAAAGACCCAAGTTCCCAGCTACTCCTCCCCCTGAGGGGCGGTCTGATTTCCTCCCTGTCAAATCTGAGTTGTCCTCAGTGACTTGCTTGACCAATGGAATTCAAAGGAAGTGACAGTCTACCTGCTAAGGCTAGATGATAAGGAGTACTGATCTACTGTGGTCTCTCAGAGAGCTTGCTTTCAGGATGTCCCCTCTTGGGACCCAGCTGCCATTTTCTGAGGAGCCCAAGTCACATAGAGAGGCCACCTGTGGACGTTCTGGGCCGTCAGTCTTGCCAAGCTCCCAGTCAGCTCCAGCGCCAGCGAGTGACTGTGCCGTTCTAGACGTACAAGCACACAGTCTGGGCGCATCTGTGACACAGCCATACAGATAAATGAGATGCCTAACTTGCAGCGCAAGTAACTACCAGGTGAGATTAACTGTCGAGATTATAGAAAAGCACCTGTAAACCATAAAGGGCTCCACACAATGTAAAGGGTCGTTGTTAATATGATGAGCTCCTGCCTCGCCCTTCCTGTCCTGTCCCAAAGAGCAGTTCTGGGCCCTTGTTCCTGCCCATAGCAATTTTCTGTCTTGGTTCTGTGCCTGGTTCTCGGATTTTCGAAGTGAGCTTTTAAGAGAGGCCCGGAGCACAGAATGGAACCCTTGAGGTTGCTTACCTGAGGTGCCTGACCTATATGCCTACACTCTCATCCCTCCATCCTGCTCCCAGATGACATTTCAAACCCCGGGTTTCCCAATAGCTGAATATAGCTGAACATGGGGATACAAGCTCTTCTGTCCACGCATGCCCTGAAACTAGATGTTCTAATTGTCCCCCAGGTTAATGCCTGTCCAGCCCGAATATCCCCTTATGGGCAGGTATTCACTATCATGGTGAACCAGAGTCCTATATTCGTAGTCATGACTGACATTAAAGTGGAAATATGACCGTAGTGACAGCAGCTTTGGCTGCCTGGTGCTCACGGGATGGGAGCTCACGGCCCCAGCACTCTCAGGGTGGAGGTGCTCGGTCTCCCCAGCTTCTGCAGCGTCAGTGGGAGCACAGGCTTCTGGCGTCCTGCCAGGTGGGGGCAGCAGCAGGTATACCTGCAGTCCAGGAGTCCGGCAACCCTGAGTTTGGGGTAACACCATAGGTTTCTCTGAGCTACAGCCTAGTGGGTATAATGACTTCCCGCAATTTCTAATGCCTGGATAACCTCATTTTCCTCTTTTCTCCTTTGGCCCTTCTAACACTTCTTGTTGAACAACCAGATCCCTGAATTGAACTCCCTCTGTTTGACAAACCTAGGTGGTTTTTATTTTTCGCCACTGGACCTTGCTGCTACTCAGTAGGCTAAGCACCTAGAGGAGACACGGTTCTTTGCCTACCCATGCCCATTCCCCCTGCCTTTCCTTTAAATGGAACGCCAATTTTGATCAGATTAGCAAGATACCTAGATAAATACCCACTTTCCTATCTCCTTTGCAACCAGGGGTGACCATGTGACAGTTTTTTAACCAATGAAATATAAGGGGTCTTCTGGGATTTCAGAGAAGGTTTTTGCTTTTCTGATAAGCTGAAGTAGATGTGACCAGTGCCCTCCTTCCTGCCACGAGTGTAGACATGATATTTGGACCTGCGGCAGACCTCTTGCGTCCATGAGTCAACAGACATGAGGACAAAAGGCAATGTTCTAGGGATGATGCCGTAGAAAGACAGAAAGAGCATGAGCTCACCATGGCTTTGTGAGCAGCTAAACCAACCCCAGCAAACACCCTGCTCCTAGGGTCCATGCTTTAGTCCCACCTTATGATGTCCTTAAGCTCTGGAAATCTCCTGGTAAGTTCTAGCTCTTTTCAGTAACTGCTGCCTTAATCTGACTACATAAGAACACTGGAAAATAGTTTCTTGCTCCTGGTTAGCTTAGTTTGCATAAACACTCACTCAGAACTTCTTCAAAGACAAGAGAAAGGGGCAGATTTAGAAAATGAAAAAAGGAGCATTCCCACAAACAGAGAGCAAGCGAAAGGGTGTGTCTGGGCAGAAATCGGACAGGAGCGGCCCACACACATATTTGACCTCCCTGTTCTCTTTCTGAATTGCCCTTTATAAAAGCTCACCACAGAATTCTCATTAGAGCCTCGGAGATAAGCTGGAGTAGGTCAGAGGGAGATTATGTGGGTCATGGCTGGTAATGCAATATCACAAAGCCCTTCCTCTCCCCCTACTTTTTCCCTTTTCTTTTTTACCCAAATTGGCTCTGGAGCCCCATCTTCCTGGAGAGGCAAGCGGGTGATCCCTGCAGACCAGGGTTTGTCTCGGCAGTCTGCTGAGGTTGGTCAGTACCCAGTACGGCTGAGTCTCTCCCCGGGAGCTGCCCGCTGCCTGGCCCTGCTTTAATTAAGTGGACATCTCAATCCTGCAGAGGCTGTGAGCTGCTGTGTTTTGCTAGTATCTCGAAGCCAAATTAGAATTTTTCTAATCCTTAGCTTTTATTTGCTGAATTCCCTGATCTCTTGTGGGAATTGTGCCCTTCGCCTTCCTCACCCCCCATCCCCTGCCCATCACCTCCTCACCAGCCGCCATTCTTTAGGGAGCATGGCCAAGGGGCAAGGGGGAGAGGCCCCTCCCGTGAACTGCCCATTGGTCATGTGTGCAGGCCTTGGTAGCGCGCGCCCTACTTGTGAAGGAAGGGAGGGAATGAGAAGAAACTCATTTCTCTCCTTCTACTTGTTGTTTAATCAAATCAAATTCTTAATTACATTTGGCTGGAATGAAATTATGCCTCTGAAGAGCTTCCAGATGGGACTAGGAAAGTGACTTGAGCTCAACTCTGCAGCCATTCTGGTCAGTATAAAGTGTTTGCTCCTAAAAGGGCTGCCAGCCTGGAGGTTTGGCTCTGCGGGACACAGGGCACTTCTGCCCATCCCTCCCTGCAAACGTTGCTTAAAGACTTCTTACCTGGCTTGGCAGCAGCTTCTAAGTTTAGGGGTTTCCTAGCAAGCCACTGGATGGGGACTCTGAAAGGCCACCCAGGGAGTTGCTTGTGGCTTTATCATCAGGCAGTGCAGGGACCAGGTGCTCGCCTACCCTTACTGAGTGTGGTATTAGGTAGCCTCAGTTTCAATAGGTTTTTCCTACCACACAGGATTACTGTGAAGGTTAAATCATGGGCTCTGTGCCTGACTAGACTTTACTTCCTTCCCTTTCCTTATTGTCCACCTATTTCCTCAGAGAGAAGCTGCTTTACTTACAGGCCCTCTGGTTTATGAGCCATTGTTTTCCGGATTTCATCAAGTAAATGGGCAAACAAGCATGCCAGTGATCTTAGAGATCCGACCTTTCGCCTCTGACCTGGCCCCGAGCCACCGGTCCTCAAGGTCTGCCCTCCTTAGCCTCATGATGGGCTTGGACTGCCTGAGCCTCCGCTCTCCTCTGTCTGGGCGCATCATCTCTGCCTATCCAACACCATCTCCCAGAGTTTCATTATTTTAATTAGGCAAACTCAACCCAGCTACAGGAAGACAAGGGCCAGTGTGGCCTTTGGGAGTGGAGCGCAGGAACAATGCTCAGAAATTCCTCCTCGCTCCATCCTACCCCACTGGGCAGGTGGAGGGGAGGGACGGCAGGAGGAGAGCAGACTACGTGGGGCAGAGGAGACTCATAGTTTAACCACTGGTTCCTGTGTATGACAAATGAACCACCTAACCCCGAGTAAAGGCTGCGTGGCCCAGAAGCATGATCAGATCACTGGCACATAGTGCAGACTGGCAGGCCAGGAGGACATGTGGTTCCTTCTCTGAACTTTCATGGCAGGGCCTGGCATTCAAACTGGCCTTCTCTTTCCATGGCACATATCACCAAGAGCACATGCAGAGTTCCCACAGGGGACATGCACTGGGATAAACTTTTTGTAGATTTTTCTCAAGGACTTACGCCAAACCACCCTGTGCCTGGTCTGTTCCTCCCTCAGCCCGTGGGTTAAGAGCTAAAGTGAGAGGCTGCTCCATTTTCTCAGGAGAAAGAAGAGATTCTGCTTTTTCGTTTTTCCCCCATCTTCTTTGCTCTCCACCTCTGAGTCAAACTGCAACATGAAATCTGCTTCTTAATCAAACATGGAAATTCCTACCAAGATACTTGTATGCAGAGCATAGCTGCTCTTGGGTCAGCTATTAATCTTTGGGTTTAATTCACTGACTGATTAAAAACAGGATTGTGTGTGAGTTCTTGCACTTCAAAGATCCCAAAATGGTTCCAAGTGTTGCAGCAGACCCTGTGGAGCGGCTTACTTGACACCCAGTCCCAACCACCTTTTTCCTTACCTTTCTCTAACACAGAGACTCAAAAGCTATATCTCCCAGGTTCCTAGCCATCTTCCAGCCGGGAATGGCCATGTTCTGGCCAAGGAGATTCATGTGGAAGCCGCTATTTCCCCTTTCCAAAGAGAAGCAGAAGCCCTGTCAAGAAAACAGCTTTGGCTTCCGCCTCCCTCCTACCTGAAAGCAGCCTTGCCACAGAAATTCAAAGCCACATGCTAAGAATGATGGGACCAAAAGATACAAAGAACTGCAGCTCCCCAGAGCAGTGGCCCCAGCCCTGGGCCACCCACCTCCTCACTTCTTGCTGGATGAGGGAAATCTGGCCCAACTCAGTTTAAGTCTCTTATGGTTGAGTTTTCTGTTACTTGTAACAAAGCTGATTCTCAAATTATACAAATATGATCCCCCAGAGATAAAGAAGAATCAGAATATTTCTCTCCTTCCAACCCTAAAGAACACTAATGAGAGGGTTAGCACTTGTTTTGGTGAGATGGGGAAAGGAGCAAAGAGGAAGGGTTCAAAATCCCCCACCATCTCTAGAAGAGGGGCTGGAGCTTCTGGCGTTACGCTGCGTGAGTTACAGACTTCCTGTTCCTTTGTATTGGGGGATTTTTCAAATCTGATATTTAGAAAGCTGGATGAGACTCAAGCCTCCTGACATCAAAACATGAATGGTTTCACTTCTCAAGCATTTCCGTTGAATGTTTGCCAAAGTTTTTATCTCAGGAAAACTATTTGCTGAGGTTCTAATATTATGTAAAATACTGAAACAAGGTTCCCCCCAGGGGGTTATATTACTATTTAGTTTTATATTTCTTCTGGTGCCTCCAATAAATCATGAACTTCTTCAGAGATGTCAGAGGGCAGCCTGTCTCTCCAACTGCAAATGACAAACCATGAATAATGCACACGGGTCTCACAGAGAGGGTCCCGACCCCGAAGCCTGTTGCCTTTAGGCTCTGGCTTGCTATCAGACAATCTGCTCCCCTGGAGCCTGGGTTCTGCCTGGGGTCAGTTAGCTCTGCACTGGTCAGTCACTAGGAATCCTGGCCATCAGCTCGGAGTACCGGGCTGCTGAGGTCAGCACACCAGCAGGGAGCCTGGCATGCTAAGAGGTGGCTGCAACTCCCAAAAGAATGAAACTAGAAAACTCCAGAGAAGCAGCCATTGTGTTCTAATAATCTCAACTAGACTACAGAAGTTACTCATTGGGTTGTTCTGTATACCAAAATAGTCTCCTTTTTTACATTCATAATAGCAGTTGTTCCTACAGTTTTCTTGACTCAGTCCAAAGTAGCTCAGTTAATGCTTCATCAACCAACTTTACTCTCTCAGGCTTTTTGAGTGTAATAAAGGCTTGTTGGTCTGGTTCTTTGGTTTCTAAGTCACGATATTTACTGTTGCTTTTTGAGCCATAGTGGCTCACCCTTTGGCATGGACAAGAGGACTGACCTGGGAGCCAGCTGGATGCAGCCTATTTGTTAAACCTGAGCTGAGGAAACAATCAGGAGGGAGATGGAAAGAAAGAGAGAGCGAGCAAGTGAGGTGGTGCCTGTGGGGAGACACAACTAGCTGGAGACAGAGCAGACAGATGGAAAGGAACACAGCAGATCAATTAGTGTCTCGGCAAAACGAAGTGGCCAAACTGGATTGATGTTCCCAGTACTGTGCTGGTCAATGTTTAAATAATGGCCACTCTGGAGGAAAAAGCCCCAGATTGACACCAATTTCTGTGGTGTAGCTACTCACACTATGGCCAATTTCAAACTACAACCATATGACACCAATCAGGAATTAAGAAGAGATGCTTGCAATTGACTCCCATGAGCCATAAGACCTGTTTCCAGCACACCACTGGAGAGCTCCAATGTCCCTGGCTTCGCATGTCCTAGAGCAGAGAGAGCTTCAGATCACTCGGATATGAGCCTCTCGAAATGAAGAGCCCCTCACCTCAGCCAAATAAACAGACTCTGGAGTCTTTCTGTTAGTTAAAAAAAAAATTCTATTCCAAGAACAAACATCTTTCCAATCTTGCCAAAAATCAATATGTAATTTAGTACACATTATAAGAAATATACAAGACAGACTTGGAAAAGGGCTCTTGAAGAATAGGGGAACAGAGGGAAGGAAATCTCTGTTGGCATGAAAGAATTAGAATTTGATCTGAATTTGGTAGATGGGTAGAACAGGAGGAGAAGGGGCGATCCCAGGCAGAGGGACTAGATTGAGACAGAGGTGGGGAGAAGTGGTGTGTTGGGAGCAGGAGAGTTAAGTGGCAGGAGTGTAGATTGGTGTGGGTGGGTAGAGGGATGAGTTCAAACACAGCCAGCTGAGTCAGCCTGGGGTGGGCTACTCATGCGTTTGTCAGAGCTGCATTTGATGGAGGGTACCGTGAAAGCAGTACAGTCTTGGATGGGGTGGCAGGGCCATGAGTGAGCAAGTGTGTGTGAGCATGTGCACGTGCACACACACAAACGCGTTGTGGGGTCGTGACGGTAAAAGTGAGAAGACTGTTGGCGAAGAGACAAGGAAGAAAACATGAGCCTTTGATTTGAGGGAGGCAGCAGATGGAATGGAAGGAAAGCAATGCACTTAAGAGATTTCAGATAAAGAGGTAACCAATTGACCAAAATTATACCAGGGGATACAAAACTCTACCAGCACTCATAGTAGAAGTGATTATCCGTGGGTACAGGTGGGAACTTGATAGAAGTGGGACACAGGTGGGGAGCAAAATATTCACCACAGCATTTTTCATGTTGCTGGATTTGAACATAAACATAGTTCTTGATTTTAAAATTAAACTAAAAATTTCATAATAAATTTGCAAAGATTAGAGTGTGAGCATAATATCTAATCAAGTTTCCTGGGTTGGTTCAAAAGAGCTCAAGATGGATCTAAAACATCTCCAGATGTGAGATTTCCCCACACCCTAAATCATCAAGGCCAGGGTTTGCCTCTTGAATGGGCCGTAACAAAAGTAAAATGTCCCTACAGAAGTTAGGCATGGGGCAGAGTTAGAAGCAGCATAGGTATGCATCTGAGAATCTTCTTGACTCATCTCATGAAAATCAGATTTTGGGGGCCAAGAGAACTTACTTCTTAACCTTCCTCCCAAAGGTCTTGCATCAGTAGAAATAACATTCCTCTCTGTTTAACCGAAGACTCTTGAATCCGTAACTTCCTTCCAATTCTCCCTGCCACGTCCCTTGAATACTAGATCTTGAGACCTTGCAATGTTTTCTTTCTTGTCTCTTTGCCAACAGTCGTCTCACGTGAGAAGTGGTGGACTCAAAAGACTATGCCTCTTTTCCTATTGAATTCTAACTCTTTCATACCAACAAGGATTTCCTTTCCCCCATTGTCCTTCTCAAAGTCTGTCTTGCACTCTTCTTATAAAGCTTGCTAGATTGCTGTTTCCTTCAATTAAATGTGCCTATTGTGAGTGGACCCCATCCTGTTTCTCCTGCTTCGGGACCTACTTAGTTAGAATCTTGCATATTGAAGATGCTAATGTAAGACAGAAATTCTAACTGTCCCCTAACTCTGCTTCTCTCTTCCAGGAATTTAAGTGCTGTTTTTTTAGCTGCACACATGGGGTCGCTTAGAATAAAGATTGTATTTCCTATCCTGCTCCGTGGTTGCCGGGACCCTGTGCAAAGTTCTGGCCAATGGGAAGTGCATCAAAGGGCATGTGCAGGTCCCCGGATTTGCCCTTGAAAGGGAAGAGTCCATCCTCCGCTTGGTCTGCCCCTTTTCCTCTGGATGGAAAGCGGATGTGCTAGCCAGTCATGTTAATCCAAGTAGATGCAAGCAAAGCACCCTAGTAACGGGAAAGAAGAAAGCTCATCCCGGATGACATGGAGTCACCTTGCTAGCCAGCTAAGCTGCTTATGCAGGCAGTTACATAGGAAATACTATTCACTGAGTTTAAGCCACTGTGTTGGTTTAGGTCTGCCTTAGGACAGCCGCCTTCAGTCTAACTACTGCAAGGTGCTTAGTACACGTTTACTGAATTCATGGATGACGGTGTCTGGGTTTGTACAGGAAATAAGAAAATCAAGGGGATCTTGCTTCATGTGTTCAGACTGAAGTCTCAGGCAACTGCACCTGGCAGGACCCATCCCACGGTGCTCTGCCAAGCAGAACACTCTTTCTAGACGGAGCTAAGTCCGTGCTTCCTTTATTGATTAAAGGATTTGCCCCAAGACTCAAACACACCCTAGTTGTGACAGAAATCACCTTTGTTGGAGGCCTGACCGTGATGATTCTGTTTGCCTGGGAGGCAGTGTCACGTTGAGGAAGTCAAATAAAAAACAGACGTTCACCAGAACAGTGTGACCCAGAGTGGCTGCTTATCAAGGCCCAGCTAGTGGCCTTGCAACAACTCCTAAAACACAGTGTCCTTTGATTTTCTGCTGTGTTTAATCTGTTCATTTTCTAAGTGACAGGACTCCAAGGTGTAGGGGTGTCACACTGGTGGAGAGACCTCTTCTCGTCTATGAATTCCAACACAGTTAACCCACCTGCATCCTCCTGCGAGTTGATGCTCCGAGATACTCACAAATGAACGAGCAAGTTCCCACCCAAGGCTCCTTCTGGGCAGGAGACAAGGGACCAAGGGATGTGCTCTCTCATTTAAGGGAAGTCACCTAGGCCTCCCTGAACTGCCATCTCACCTAACCGCTAGGCTTGCAACACGCTGCTTACAGGAATTGTGCACCACATGTCAAGTGAAATAGGAGATACAGGAAATGAGCCAGATTCCTGGGCTTGAGGGAGGGCTCATTGTTAACCAGAAGGGACAGAACAGGAGCAGCCACACATGGCATTCCAAGCCCTTGGCAAACTGCACAAAGGAAGGCTGTCTCCGCCCATTCTAAAGACAGTTAGGGCTTGGATTCTGGCACGCTAACTTCTTTTCTTTTGCCCTAGGCAAGAAACATTGAAAACTCAGAGTTGTCTCTGTGTGTGTGTTTGTGTGTGTGTGTGCATTTTAAACATGGCTGTGGATCAAACAGTCTGAGGGTTCTGTAGACATTTAAGAGACAAAGTTGGCTTACAGTAGACAAAGCCAATTCTGGAAAGACATCCAAACGTGAGGTCTGGAAAGTGCCCCTGACTGAGCAGCTCAAACCACGTACCCAGCCTGGCCCTTTCACAGCTCCATTTGTGGCATTTAAAATTGAGGCGACAGGATCCCCAAGGAGTCTAAGCATCCAGATTGGGCGTCGCCCACATAACTTCATCCTTTCCTTCTTCCTCCTCCAACCTTAATCACTCCCCTGTGGGGCCAACTGACTTAGAATTGCTTATTTTCTCCGGTGGTTTCTTTATGGCTCTCCTTGCTCTTTCATCCTCCTTTTCCCCAGAAGCCATGTGCACGCAGAGCCCCTGCTCCTCCGTGGGACCGTGAGCCTCCTGGAGGCAGCACCTCCGCCATCTCTTCCTTGTCTCCGTCCATGATGTGTCACATGATGCACCCCAGCAACTTAAACATTTGATCAGTTTGTTTGATTTTCTGTGAAAGGGTTCCTTCTCTTTGCATTTTATGAGACAGCAACATAATAGTGTCCAGTCACACCCACTATCACATCCAGAAGGCACCAGCTAAGTGATGGTTCCTTGTCCTCAGCTGTGGGATGACAAAGCCAAGAAGAGCCGTGCTGAGGTCCCCTTTGTGTGACCTGGAGCCTTCCCTTCCTTCTGTCCAGATCTCCTGCTCCTGGAGGAAGCCAGTGACCCATGCGGTGAGTATTACTGACTTGTAACAACCAGCAGGGAAATTAAATGCTATGAATCACTTCTTCACCATTGCCAGGGGCATTCAAACACTGGAACACCATCATTACCCAAGTGCAACGGTGGGAGACTGAGTCCTCAAAACAGACTGAGCCCAGCACTGTGCTGTCTCCCCCCAGGAATACCTGAGGCCTTGAGTGGCCCAGAGCACCGGCCAGCTTCCCTGGGCAGGTTGGAGGGGGACTTCCACTGGGACAGGACTTCCACCTTCAGGGAAAACACCTGGCTGTACACAAAATGACTTCCTATCAGTCAGAGGGTGAGGCGGCTTCTGCCTGGAGACAGGGTAACACTGACCTTTCTGCTTTTCCCAGGCAGGCAGAGAATCCACCACCAGGTCCCAGATCGCTAGCCATAGGTCTGGCATATAAGTGTGAGCAGCCTGTCTCCTGAGGTGGTCCCAGCCAGCACGTTTCCTCTGCACAGGTTCATCTCGGTATATGTGTGGAGAGCCGCAGGGAGACCAGGACTTGCACCTGCAGAGAGGGAGAGCATATTTTCATCACCTCCCTCTACCCTCTTGCTCATTCCTCTCCGCCCCCCCACCCCACTCCAGCCTCCACGGATCCTCACACAGGCCAGGAGTGTCCCAGCCTCAGCCTCAGGGCCTCTGCCCTTGTTCCCTCGGCAAGAAATGCTCTTTTCTTGGATGTGCTCCCGACACTCCCTGCCCTCGTTCAGGTTCACTTTGACATCACTTCAGAGAGCCCCTTCCTGCACACTGCTTCCCATGCCGCTCCAGCAATCCTCCCTCTTCTAGTTCTGTTTTTCTCTGCTACACTCATCGGTGCTGACATACGATCACTTTACTGACACATTTTGTCTGCTGTCTCCTTTCTGCCTTTGGAAGGTAAGTCCCATGGGGGCTATTTTGTTCTCTGCTGTGTCCTCAGCACCTAGAACAGTGCCAGGTAAATAGTGGGTGCCCCCGGGTACTAAACGTACGTATTAAATAAACAAAGGAATTATCATCATGATCATTGTTACCGGATAAGGGAACGAGGCACCCTTGACATCAGCAGGGAGCCATGATTCTGGCAGGAGCCGGCCCTCTACAGAGAAGCCCCGCCAGACTAGGCAGCGGGACACTGAGCTGGTGCACCTGACCTGCCGTGACACAATACCACGACCCAGGGGGCTCCAGCAACAGACGTTTCTTGTCTCGGTTCTGGAGGCGAGAAGCATGAGATCAGAGTGTCAGCAGGCATGGTTCCTTACGAGGACTGTGAGAGAGAGTCTTCCAGGCTTCCCTTGCTTCTGGTGGTTTTCTGGCAATCTCTGGTTTCCTTGGCTTATAGAAGCTTCTCCTCCCTCTGTGCCCCACCTTCACATGGCGACCTCCTTGCCTGCAGGTCTGTATGCACACTTCCCTTCTCATCAGGCACCTGTCATATGGGGTCAGGGCCCACCCTAATGAGCTACCTTAACTAGTGGCACCCGCATCAACCCTATTTCCAAATAAGGCCACGTGCTGGGGCACTGGGAGGTGGGACTTCGATACCTGAATGTTGGGGGAGAGACACAGTTCACCCCAGAATGCTCCCCATGTTGTCTGGAGACAGAAAGGCCGCCCCATGAGCCACCTGCTCCCCTCGCGCCCTTCTCACTGCTTCTCAGGAAGGAACAAGGATGCCACACGGGGTTGGCCCAAGACAAGCCACAGAGCCTGGCGGCCTTCCTGAGGCCCTCCCTTGAGATGGTGGCAGTCCAGGCAGTACAGACCTCAGGCCACTCCATCCTGCAGCCAGCAGGAAGACCGCCCGCTCTCCGGCATCCTGCAGGCCTCCCCCACTGGGCCCAAACGGACTCGCCAGGAGACGGCTCGAGGTTCTTCCGCATCCAGCTACAGCCCCTCCCTGGTGGGAGCCTGTCTGTGCCCCAGGATAGACACTGTCAGTGTTCCTCAGTGAGAGCATCTACCCTGAGAAGCCATGCCTGGGAAAGCGGGGGCTTGCTGAGGGCGGCCTCCAGCAGCCTGCCCCCACCCACAGCTGGGGAGGGCCGGGAGCTGCCAGAACCTACAGGGCACAATTCCCCCACAAACACTTTGAGGGCGAGGAATGACAAGATCCATCCCAAGCAGCCGCCAATCAGCACATAAACTGGAAAGCCTCGCGGGGCCTTATTGCAGCGTTGCCCATTAGCATCAGTGCACGAATGCTGGAAAACGTGTGACCATCAGAGCCCAGTTCTTGGGGTTTTATAACCGACAGTAAACCGGTGGCCCAGGCCCTCCACAATCATCAGCCAGGCTTGACTGGGTGCATTTGCCCCAAAAAGAGCACAGTAGTACACGCAATGCTTTCGTTTTTACAGCCCATGACATTCTGATTTACCATAACTAAAACTGGAGTAATTGAGATGCAGTGGTGGTGAGTCTAGATGTGTGACCTCAGTAAAGCCTGAGCCCCAACTTCCTAGAACTGTCTATCAAATAATACTTCCTTCACTGCCATGGTGAGGGTTTGATGGGAGGACTAGGTGCCCTGCACATAGTAGGTTCTCACTAAATGCAAAGAGACTCAGCTGAAAGAGGAAAACCTCTCAGCACTGTGCAGGCACTACAAGAAGCCCAGCAGGCAGAGGGCTGTGTGGCCGAGGGAGCCTGCGCGGCCGGAGGCGAACAGCCAGGGAGGGTGTGGGGCTTCCACATTCCCAGGCGGCAGTACGCCTCTGTGGCAACTCTCCTGCTCAGATTTAAATTAAAGCAGAAAATTTGCATTCAGTCTCCCTCCAGGACCTGGTTCAGTGACCTAAGCCTCAGGTTTGAAATACTTCTGCTCCAGGGAACTACAGGTTCCAATCCCAGGAGGGTTTCTGCTAGGCCAGGCGTCCTTCTGAGACAGATCATTTGAATAAATGCAATTTAGCGAAGGCAGACCTTTCAGAGGAGGCCTCCAGAAAGGAGAGCTGGAGGCGCTGTGAGAGGGCAGGGAGGGCCAGTGTTTTATCCACATTTTCCCCGCGTCCTTGCCAGGCGTCAAGCGTGCACTTAAAACTCTGGGGAAGCCAGAGAAGGCTCACACAGGATCCCTAACACCAAAGCCTAGGGATCTGCTCATCTTTCCTTTGAATCCTCTGTCATTTGCTTCCTTCCTCCCTCTCTCTGTCCTGCGACTGGGTGTTTTTAAGAATGGGAGTTCTTCTGCCTAAACTTCTTTCCCAGTCTAGAGATGGGTCTAGCTCCCTCCCAGCCACAGCCATACAAGGGGTGGCTTAATTCAGTGTTACAGATGCAGACCCCCCGATCAGATGACCTGTGTAAATCCCGCTTCTCTGAGTCCCAGCTCTGTGCTATCTTCTAGGGCCCACACCAAAAAGCATACATCTCTGCGTTTTCTGAAGTGTCCCGTGTTACTGCCTCACAGTACCCCACTGTCCTGAGCTTGGAGGCTTATAAAGGATCTCCAAGAAAGTTTTCCAATGGCCCCAAGTAGGGCCAGCAAGAAAATATCAGAGCAATCAAAGCCTCCAGAACTTTTGAAACCTACACTCAAGAGCAACTTTAATTATTCCCTAAAATGCCTATAGTTCCCCACAGCCAGTGAGAATTAATATGGCTTTTCCGGGGCCCATGCTCTCAGGGCTCTGATCCACAAAAGCATCAGGAAATATAGAGAGACATCAAGAAGGGGAGCAAGTGAGGGGTCCTGTTCAAGTTTGGGGTCCCCGAGGGCAGGGATAGATTAGGGTGCAGGATGTTTACCAGGGAGCGACCTTGGGACCCACAGCTGCAGAGGGAAGGGAAGGAGGCAGGTCTGGACAGAAGGAGAAGTTAAACTGATACAGACTCAACAGAGGCTTCAGCTGACCACACGGGGCGCTGCAACAGCCTATGGAGTTGTCCCAGTTTGGGGAGAGGAGCCCGGCCTTTGCACCTGCTATGTGGCTCAGTCCTTAGATGCTGGCTGCTCTGGTAAGGGACCTGGCTCTGGCAAGGCAGGTTTCCCACGGAGGCAATCCCCCAGGAGAGCTGACAGCTGAGGGCTCTCCTCCCACCGCATACCCACAGCTGAGAGAGCGAGTCCTTGGGTCCCAAAGGCGGTCACCGCAGCAAAGCACACACACTCCCACCAGGGTGACCTCTTTCTTTGTGAGTAGAAATATCAGTCACCATATTTTCTGGGGGACCAGAGAGCTGTCGTGATTAGTACAATGAAAAGAAGGGATTTCATTTTGGCCAGGGGTACTCCCAGGCCTAACCCAACCACTGAATCTAGGCCTGTGCACCCGTCACTCGGTGCACCGTTGAACAGTGGCAAGAAGGCAGACTGTAGAGTCATCAGGTCGAAAGGACCCAAAGGGTCATCTGACTGAACTCTCACCCAAGGCAAAGACCCCCATCACATCCCTAGCAGGTCTTCCAGCCTCTGCCTGACCAATCTAATGCTTGGGGGGGATGGGGGTGTCCTCTACTATAGGCCTGACAGCCCTGTTTATTAATGGTTCTTCCTACTGTTAAGTTACTATCAACTTCTCAGGAAAGATCACTCGTAACTCACATAGCAAACCCCTCATTTGTAAGCCATCCTTCAGCTATTTGACGACAAATGCTCTGTTCCTTTCCATGGGCAGCAGCCATATGCCTACCAAACATTTGTTCATTCGATGCACATTGCCTTTGTGCCTTTTGCCGTGCCCTTTTATAGATGTTAAGGTATTCAGTCTTCTTAAGAGTCTCACAAGGGTAAAAGCAGTCAGCATTATTTTCCTTGGTTCTTGCCCTGAGAAAGGGGGGAGGATTTTACAAAAAAGGAAGGTATTGGGTTGGATCTGGAAGAACGAATAGAAAGCCTCTTATCCCAGAGGGGATGGTATGTGGGGGTGAGCAAGTAGGACTTATGAAAACCTGGAGCATCAGAGAGCTTGGCATATTTGAGGACATTTTGTCATATGGCCGGAGTAGTTCTTCATTTAGGACAGTTGCTCCCCAGGAGATATTTGGCAGTGTCTAGAGACCTTTCTCACAACTAGGAGCAGGTCCTGCTGGCATTTAGTGGGTTGAGGCCAGGGATGCTACTGGACATCCACAAATGCCCCGCACAGCCCCACAACCCATGCCCCGCACAGCCGCACAAGCAATGCCCCGCACAGCCCCACAACCCATGCCCCGCACAGCCCCACAAGCAACGCCCCGCACAGCCCCACAAGCAACGCCCCGCACAGCCCCACAACCAACGCCCCGCACAGCCCCACAACCAACGCCCCGCACAGCCCCACAGCCAACGCCCCGCACAGCCCCACAGCCAACGCCCCGCACAGCCCCACAGCCAACGCCCAGCACAGCCCCACAGCCAACGCCCCGCACAGCCCCACAGCCAACGCCCCGCACAGCCCCACAGCCAACGCCCCGCACAGCCCCACAGCCAACGCCCCGCACAGCCGCACAGCCAATGCCCCGCACAGCCCCACAGCCAACGCCCCGCACAGCCGCACAGCCAATGCCCCGCACAGCCGCACAGCCAATGCCCCGCACAGCCCCACAGCCAACGCCCCGCACAGCCGCACAGCCAATGCCCCGCACAGCCCCACAGCCAACGCCCCGCACAGCCGCACAGCCAACGCCCCGCACAGCCCCACAGCCAACGCCCAGCACAGCCGCACAGCCAATGCCCCGCACAGCCCCACAATGAATGTACAGGACAGGCCTGTAACTCTGGAGGGAAAAGAAGTTCCCAGCCTGGGGCAAATAACCTTTGAAGCTGAAATCAGTCAAAGGGAGAAATAAAGTGGGAGAAACCCATTTACTGCTTACAAGCAATCGTCCACTTCTGCTCGCCCGTGTCTCTTGTGAGCCAGCTGTAAAAAGGGACACAACCCAGCCTCTCTGGTCCAGATATACCCTTGCTACCCCCACCCTTATAATCATCTATTGATATGGAGATGGTCTACTTCTTTCCACCCCTTGGAAACACCTATTAATATGGAAATGCAATAAGGCCAGGTGAAAGATTCTGGAAATATTGCAATTTTACCCATGGCCTACTGCCCCAGAAATCTCACCTCATAATCTACTCACTGCCCATCTTCCTCAATGGCCCTTCTGAGAGAAAACTGGAGCACTGTAACCAGACTATAACATATAATAACAACAGCAACAAAATCATGATAATCCTCAGGCCAGAGGCTTCAGCTAGGTTCAAAGTCCTATGCATATTAAGTCCATAGCCCACCCATTCCACAGGGGCCAGTAGCTGAATGGGCAGGGAGTTCAGAGCACTCATCACAGGAAGCTGCAGCCAGGGGGCAGGTCCAGGCCACAGGGACTGTAGAAGAAAATAACCCTTAGGGTGATAAGATACATGTTTTAATGACACCAGCATAGGCAAATCTTGTCCATCAGGTAGGATGCATGCAAGAGAGTGGTCCTGTGATAGGACAGTGGCAGGAATGGGATCTCAACCTGGTTTAGTATAACAGACTTTCACCCTCCCTCCCTCCCTCCCTGTGGGAGTTACAGATGGGGCTACAGTTATAGGGCTACGGGAGGTACATGCACTGGCCATGAAGATAAAACAAAACTTTCCCATAAGATGTTCTTACCTCCCAGACATTCTGGGTACACTACCATGATCTTTGGGGGCCACTCTGCTGTTACTCCAGGAACACACAGGAGGCCAGCTTCCAGGCTTTTACCCCAAGGTGCCAGAAGGGCCAGCCATCACCACATCTACTCAATAGTCTCCAGGGTTTAATGCAGTAGGGGCTGGCAGCAGAATGTTGCTCTGCCGGCCATATCCTGGCTTCAATAACCCATCTTTGGTTTGCACACACAGTTGTATAAGAGAGGCAGCAATGTGTGTCAGCATGTCCACAGGGCTCAAGGCTCCTTTTCGGGGCTTCTCATTCAAAAGCCATAGCAAGGTCTATAAGCGAACTGACCAGCCCCATAGACTATTGGTGTCTGACTTCAGGCCAGATTTCAACAAACCACTGTACCTCTCTATCATGCCTGCCCTGATAGGGTTATATGGTACATGACACTTCCATTTTATTCCTAATTGCTGCACCCATTCTTGTAATGCATGTCCAGTAATGTGGGTACCCTGATCACTCTCAGTCACCCACAGTCAGCCATAGGCTGCCAAGAGACACTCTAGGCCCCTTTTGGTGGTTTGCTGATCTGCACAATGTGCAGAAAAAGCATCCAACAGTCCAGCAGCTGTGTCCACACAAGTCATGGCATACCAATATCCTTTTGATATGGGCAGAGGCCCAATACAGTCTATCTGCCACCTGACACGGGGTATTGGCCCCTTTACTATTGCTGCATGTTGCTGCAGGACTCAGTGTAAGTCCGTCTTAGAGCACCCAAGGCACTCCTTCCAGGCTCTGCTGACCTCTTCAAAGGTCAGTGGCAAGCCCCACCAACAGGCTACAGCCCACATTGTCTTTTACCCTGTGTGCAACAAATACTGATATAACCACTGGTCTGCATCAGAGGCAGGCTTTCCTTCTAGCCAGCGCACCTGGGCCAGTGTGTCTGCTTCATCATTCCCTGGGGATGCCAAAGGCAAATGGCCAGTCACATGATATATGGTAACTGTCTTAGTCTGACCAGATGCCCACAGATCTCACTACGACTCTTTCCCCCAAAGGGGCTGGTGACCAGCCATCCAGTTGGCATGGTACCATGTTGGTAGCCACAGGGTCAAACCCCGACAGACAGCCCAGCTGTCAGTGCAGACAACTATAGGGGAGAGCTCCTGGATGATTACAAGCCATACTGCCCACAACTCAGCCCATTGACTGCTCTTCCCCTCTCCGTCCTCCATCTGTATTGTCTCAGTCTTAGGGTGGAAAGCCACAGCCCTCCACATTGGGGGCCGCCCCTGACTGGAGCCATCTGTATACCAAGCATCTTCAAGTATAGGAACTTTTCCCTCCTGATAAGGGCTCTCAGCTACCAATGGCTCAAAAGCAAGTTCTTCATGCTTTCCACTGGTATACATCACTGGCCCCCTGTGGAATTAAAAGGACTATGAGTGGGTTTTATGATGCCTACCTTCTCCAACTCCTGTAGAGTTTCTCCAATTTCCTTGGGCCCCCCAGGCCATTTATACTGCTTAGTATTTGTTACCTGCCAAGGTACAGGAAAAGCTATAGGCAGGTGCTTAGCATGTCCCCTCAGAACTACCTTTACCACATGTACCCTCAATCTGAACTCACCTGCAGTGGTCTGTAACCACAGGCTCTGCAGGATATCAATCCTCAAAATATATTCAGGGCTGGGAGAAATGTACAGTATAGTCCTTTGGGGGTAAATGCCCTATCTCCAATGGAATTTGGGCTTTCTTCACTCTAATTGCCTTAACCATCTATCACAGTAGGGGTCCCAGGAAAACACTCAGGGTTGCCATAAATCGGAGAACATTCAGCTCCTGTGTCCACCAGCACCAGGACACATTGTACGTTCATGGGGGACCAATGAATTACTAATTCTACATGTGGCCTCCAGTCCCCACCACGTCCCTCAAGGTGTGGGCCTTGACATCCCCACCTTAGTCAAACCACGATAGCCAGTCGTCATCCTGTGGGGGTGAGGGCCCAGGCAGAGCCTGAGTACTGTCCCCCAGGAAGTCTTGCAGGGACAGAGGCCAGACATGGGGCTTTGCCTCTGGCTTCCATGTCCTGGACCTCAGCAACTGGAACTGCTGCTCTGGCTTTAATTGGTGGCATACTTCTAACAAGAACCTATTGGGCTGCCCATCAAGTTTTTCTTTTACTACCCTGGCCTCAAATCAGCCCACATATGGGTCCTTGAGAACTTCACGGGGCCCTCTCCTTTCAGTCATAGCCCGTACCTCCTTCCATGCTCTTATTGTTCCAACCTCCTCCAGATCTGATAAAGTATGAGTAGCCTCACTTATGGGTCGCCCTATGTGGGGGGCAAGAATAGTCACTAGGGACCCAAAGAGAGATGGGGGAACTGATGTCTCATTCCTACGGTGAACCTCCTCATCGGGGCCTTGGGGGGGGAGGTCCATATTATAGATGATATTTTTCATGGCCAGCTCCCATAACACCTGCTATAACTCTGCATCCCTTTTCCAGCTAGTGGGTAAGTATGATAAATCACCCTAATTAGGCCAAACTGCCCTGATGGCTGCTGTCAGCCAATCCAGAAGCACCTAATTCCCTGAGGTGTGATGGGCACTTCACAACTGCTGCTGGAGGGAAGGGTGTCATCAGGGAAGCCAGTCTACCCATTTCAGAACCTGACATAACAATCTTTCCCACCCCCATATCCCAGAGACACAAAAGCCATGTAGGCAGCGGTTCCAACAGCTTCTGTCAGTACCAGATGTTCATGTCCCCCAGCTCATTCTGGCTACACGGATGGAACGTGGCGCACTCCACAACCTGGGGAGGGGGCAGTTCCTCCCCCTGAGGAGCCTGAAGTTGTTGCGTTTTTATTTTCTTAATTACAACTGGGCAGGCATTTAATATGGGAGTGGCTGGTGCCTCGGGCAGTGGCCTCGGCAAAGGATCGGCCCTCTGCCCCAGCCCCTCATCCTCTCCCAACATCTCCTCCACCATCTCTGGAGCTAGAGGCCCAGCTCTTTCCTCCCCCTCCCCCATGGCCTCCTACAATGCTGATTCTCTGTCTCCTCCCTCACTGCTGCTAAGGAATCTTCCAGAAGCGTGACCCATCTTCTCAATAACTGTCTCTCTTCCTTAAGGGCATCCCATAGGTCATCGCTCAGCTCCTCCAAGTGATGCTGAAGTGTCTCTCTCCTGCCAAAGTCTCTCTCTCTCTCTCTCTCTCTCTCCTCGATAACCCTTTCCACCATCTCAAGTAACAGACATCCCACAATCCTGGCTGCTACATGGCCATTCAGGGCCTATAAGCAGTCTTCTATCTCACACAGTGCTAATTCTACAGCTTCTGGTGTCTCCACCCTTCCCCAATTCTGGGGAAGGCCCCACCCCTCTAGGAGGTGCTTTACCCTAGACCTATTTCCCACTAAGGCCTCCCCAAGTGGAAGCCCCATGGACAGGGACTCCTGGGTGAAGCCACACCCTCTACCGCTGCAGCCACCGGGACCTCCCCACCATCCACGGGGGGGGTTCCAGGTATCTCCCCACCATCTCTAGGGGCAGCCTGCCCAAGGGTTGCACCCATAAAGACAGATTTTGGGTTCAGAGGTCCTGTTGACTACCACCAGGTGTAACTCTAGGGGGAAATAAGTTCCCAGCACAGGACAAACTACCTTTGAAGCCAAAATCAGTCAAAGGGAGAAATACAGTGGGAGAAACCCATTTATTGCTTACAAGCAGTCCACTTCTGCTCACCCATGTCTCTCAAGAGCCAGCTCTCCATCCAACCTCTCCAGTCCATATATGCCCTCATTCCCCCTTGTAATCCTATTGATATGGAGCTAGACTGCTTCTCTCCACACCTTGGAAACACCTATTGATATGGAGATGCACTAAGGCCAGGTGAGAGATTCTGAAAATATTGCAGTTTTACCCACAAGGCCCTACAATGCAAATTATCTGGCCAAAAATTACAGAAGTCCTGAAGTTGAGAAAACCTGGGCGAGTGCTTGGAGGTAGGGCAGGGATGGTAAATGGGTGAATTGGAACCAGATTCTGAAGGGCCAAGCTAAGAGGTTTAATATCTTCTGTTGCCTGAAGAATGATCTAAAGTGAGCCAACCCTGGGGTCAGGGAGATTGGAGACTGTTGGCATTGCCCATTCGTACATTCTTTCCCTCAGCATTTATTAAAGACACAATGAGTATCTATTACGGTCTAGCTCTGTGCTAGTCACTGGGAGGTAATGAGCAGTTAAACAGACCCAATCCCTGCCCTTGGGGGGTTTACAGTCTAAGTGAAGGAGAGAAATGCTATTTGAATCATCCCACAAACGGGTAAGCGCACACTAGCAGGTGCAGGGAGAGCTGGGTAGGTACAATGAAGCAGCTGTAAGGGAGCTACAGGAGCATATGACAATGAGGGTTGATCATGGAAGGTTCCAAAGAGAAGAGAAAGAGAGGTTTAAGCCATGGTCAGAAAGATGAAGAATCCAGGCATGAGGTGGCATAAGTCTTTCTGGGCAAAACAAAAGAGAGGATGAACCAATTCAAGGTGAGTTGAGGAGGCAGAATCCACGGGACTTTGTGGGACTTGCCTTGGTGAGCAGGGGGAAGTCTGGGCCCCACCTGGGTTCTGGCTGCAGGCCCTGCATCCATGGTGGTGGCCATAACCAGTGCGGGGGATGGCAGAGGAAGGGCAGACTGGGGGCTCAGAATGGCACCATGAGAGCTGCTGAGAGACACCTTTCCAGAATGTGTTGGCTGCCTGCACCCTTTGGGGCCATGACCTACTGAAGTTATCTGGTGACAAGCCCCCTCTTGCACTCTCATCTTATTTCATTTCAACCTTGTTGCTGGAAGAGCCCTTAGATGTGAGGCCCACCTCCATTTTATAGGGGAAGCCCCTAACGCCAGACGGGCTGGGTCATTTTGCCAAGTCCCCCCAGCTGGTTAAGTGGTTCCACCACAGCTAATCCAAAATCTTCAGGCCTGAATACTGAAGAGAGTGAAGGCAGAGCCCTACCTTCCACCCTCCTGCAAAATTTCACATTCCCCAGATGGAGTCACCCTGACCAGTTCTCCGGCCAGGGCAGCTTGGGCTAAATGGATGTGGAAGCTTTCCAGCCCTACCTTGCCTCTTCTCTGCAGTGTGTTACTTGGGGAGGCTGGTGTCCATCTAGGAAGCAAGCTCGGATTGAGGCCTGTGAATTCCGCTGGCGAGAAGGCACAGCCAGCCTGACAGCCCTTCAGACTGGGATGTAAAGTTTGACCCTGTGGGCCATACAGACTCCCTGGGTGTTTGTTTGTCTAGCCAGTCGCTAAACAGGACTCTTCCGGTCTCTGAGTGTTGCCCGAGGCCCCCAAACTGAGAACAATGGATGCTCAAGCCCCACCCTCTAGAGTGAGGTGTTGGTCATCTAGCAAATAGCCTTCTTATCCGTAGCCTGGAGGCAGTGATGGGCGCTGGCAGCAGGAGAAGCAGTTTGAATGCAGGGAGCTGCAGAGGCTGGTAGGAAGGCTTTCTTTCCAGTGGTCAGACTGTGTCAGAGGCTGTCTACTCAGGAGGTGGGGTGAGTGAAGAGGCAAGTGAGGGGTCCTCAAGGAAACCTCCCTAGAGGGGAGCTCGATGCATGTCTCGTGGAATTAGGAAGGAAGTATAGATTGATCTTGACTCAAATGCGGAAGGTGGCTGAGGCGGGAGGCAAAGCTGTGGCTAGGTGAGGTGGTGCACGCATCCAGAGAGGCCCCAGGGAGGCGCCGGCCTGAGGGCGGGAAGAAGAAAGGAGCACCAGCTCAGGGCTGAGCTTCTGGAAACCCAGAGGTGGAAGGAAGCAGGCGGCAGAAGCACTGCCCAGGGCAAGTTACTGCAGACGGGAGATTCCTAGGGGTGCGAGTACAGCCAGATTATACACGAGATGATAACCTCCTCTTCCAATTCTGTGCCCTTTTTCTCAGATCACCCCTTTCGCGTAGGCTTGACCCTGAAAGGGCCAGAAAAGCATCAGCAAGAGGGTAAGAGAAGAGGTCAAACAACAGCGGGAGAGACTGCCCTGCTGCAGGCTCCCAAGAGCAAACTGGGCAGGAGTAGGGGGGTGTGTGTGGCTATGGGGGGCAGGCAGGGACCAAGATTTGAAATATAAGAGTGAATAGAGCTTTTATTTAGATGTACTTAACATAAGGACTTTTAATATTTGTGGATAATTAAGCTACTCTGGATAATGAAACTGAGCTTGAATGGAAAAGCCATGTGACCATGCAGAGCTGTGGGAAAAAGAACCAGGATATAGCCCAAAGTTACACTTTACTGAGTCCAAGTCAGGAGATAAACTGGTTACATGTATTCGGAGGAGCCCAGAGCCTCCCCTGGACTGGGTGTACTCTGGCTGGGTGCTGGAGCAGAGAAAAGGCCTGCCCAGTGTCAGAAGGAAGGTCCCCATGTCCTGGTGAGACAGGGACCATGGGCTTAGACAGAATAGGGTGAGGGCCTCTGGAAAAAGCAAGGCAGGATATTTGCAGTCAGAGCAATGTAACTACATGCAAGCAAACCCCCTACCAAAACTCTGTGTTGAACATTAAGCTCTACAGTCGTTCTTCAGTGAGATCAGGTAATATTCCTCAGATAAAGAAGAGTAGCACATGTTTTTATTATGCTGATCATTTGTAATTATGTGTAAGATTCACCTTAGCATGCTAAAGGTCAGGCCTATGTGCTGTCTTTCCTCCTTCAGATCTGATGAAGTTATTTTGCAAACTGGGCAACTAATTTAGCATGCAGACCCAGCTGTAAACAACATAGTAAAAGGCAGGAAGGATTCCACTTAAAGATAAGATTGCATTTTAATACCCAGGAAGTTTAAGAAGTAAGATTCTTAACTTATATTTGAATACCAAGACCTTTGAGAGCAATAAAAACTACACCATGAAAAAAAAAAAAAAGATTCTTAACTTACACTTTAGCAAACAGACAATTACCTCAGCCTACCTTGGGAGCTGGACAGGCACCCTTTTGATATGCTCCCAGACCAAGACACCGGTATCCCAGAGAGAAATCAAGGCAGGAAATTCCTTATGTTAAGTTAATTCTAAATATTCAGGGACCACTTAACAAGTCCACACCCCTAAGCTTTTTTTCATGTTCCCAAATATCCTCAACTGCCTATAAAACCCCTAGACAATGCACCACTGCGGGCTCTCTTGTCCCCTCCCGGCGTGAGCCAGGAGCTCTGTCCTCTCACTGTATCTCTCAATAAAAGTCTCCCTGGCTCTCCTACCTTGACTGTTTGCTAAGTTCATTCTTCGACTCCACAAACAAGAACCCCGGCATCACTGGGACACCCCATGGCCTCTCAGTATCAGGGGTCCTGCTCAGAAGCCATGTCACCAGGCCCTTGGTGAGGAAGATGAGAAGTCCAGGCTGGGTGTGCCACAGGGAAACCCCAGGCCTCCAAACTGCAGCTGAGCTCAGCCCACCAGAGCCTCCCTCTGGCTCACTCCCTGGCCAGGATGTTTGCCTTTCCTCCCTTCCCACAGGGAGAGCTGAATGGAAATGGCCTTTCTTCCCTTATGCTGATGGGCATGTGCTGGCAGTGAGCCTTTCCAGCATGCATTTCCTTCCCAGAGAAGCTGATGCCTTCACAGATGAATTCCTTGCCTTGACACCGAGAGGAATGGCTGCATATCTCTTCCCACTGAGGCCCCGTCTGTTCTGGGTCCTATGAGAACAATGCCTGGGGCCACTTTTGTCCCAGCAAAGCAGGAACTGGCCAGCTTAGTGCTCAGGGAATGGCCTGCTCATGGGTGGAAATCCCCCTCTGCCTGCAGGGCTGCAGCTTGTGCCATCCCTGGGAAGGGTGGGCCTGGGGAGGTCCGGGGCATGGAGAAGAGCAACCAGATACAGCCAGGCCTTCAACAGCAGCCTCCGCTGAAAGCGAGATTTGAGTCTCTTATTCTGATCAGCAGCGTGATGGTGGAGAACTGCCTTCACATTTCTGAATCTCAATCCCTTGACCCATTAATTAAGGATAATCATGTGAAACTCAGGTACTGTTGGGGTGATTAAACAGGAAAAAGCACGGAAATGACGGAGCCCTGCGGGCACGTAGAAGGCATGCAGTACACGTTGCTAGTCTCAAAATCAAAGCCCCGCCTCCCTTGGCAGGCTTGCTTGCGGCCCCATGTTATGCGGGTGTTCCTATCAGCTCCCCATCCCAGTGGCTGTTCTCCGAAGGCCGTGGGTGGGAGCTGGAAAGACAGCTGGCGGCCGGGTGGAGGGTGGTGTTAGCGCTGGCTACTGGCAGCCAGTCATCAGTCCACAGCCGAGGGCTGGATCGTGTCCTTCCAGCCTCACAGTCAGTCTTCTCCTATGTCCTCAGGGGTCTATCTCGATGATGGTGACTTAAGTAAACCAACTGTAATCACATGTGGCCCAAGGATAAGCCAGGCTGGCGATGTGTTGATACCAAGGGGAGAAGGCGGGAGAGAAAGAGGCGGTCCCTTTCCAAAGTCCTGAGCACTCAGAACACCCCGTCAGCAAGGTGCCGATGGCCCCAGTTTGGAGGTGCTCTCCTTGGCGTAGGGGAACGCACAGGCCACTCTTCCGCAGGGCACCCATTTTTCTGAGTCCCTCAGGTGCCTTCTTCACATGTTGTTAATAGCACTGATTACGCCACTATGAAGGAGATGTTTCTACAAGCGGGGGAGGCCTCCTCTTATGGGGGGCTGATTTAATTAGCACGGCTTTCACGGCCTCGCTGGCAGAGTGAGGAGCGCTGGATGTGGGCCCAGTCGCCCAAGGCCTCAGGTCATGCCAGCTGTCTGCTCCGAGCAAGCTTCTGAGCCCCGGGCATCTCCAGCCCGCTAGAGGGGGTGGTCCTCGCCTTGGCATCAGATGCCCTAATAACACCACATCAGGGTTCAGATGCCTTCAAGCCATTATTTCACATGTGCCATAGCGGGCGGTGCAGGCGGGTGGGACTAGGGGGCCAACTCAGAGCAAGAATTTGGGGGCCCGGGGGCAGCTGCCATAGAAGAACTTAAAGGGGTAAAAAGAAAGTTCAGATTCAGAGGCTCAGAACCTCAGAAAGGGTCCAGTTTGGTGCTAGGTTGTCTGGCTGAACTCCGCTACTGGAAAAGAGGTATGTATCTTGCCAAATTCCAACAATGGTCAAATTCTGTGCCCTGAGTTGTTTTCATGTCCTCATTGTTCAATTTTTGGTCCACGGGTAGGCATTCCAAATATCAGACCTCGTCCCCACGGGGCTTCCCCAAGTTGGCAATAGGCTCCAACCCTGGGCCTGGGGTACAGCCCAGAAACTCCCCTGGCAACAGCCTGGCGGGTGTGGCTATGCAGGCCCAGTGGTGGCCAAAGTCAGGGTGTGGTGTGTGGCATTCCAGACAACTGGAGAGCTCTAGAATTAACTCCTAAGTCGTTCCCAATGAAGTAAACTGAAAGGATGCCCACCAGTCCCCAAGAGCCTATTCGGCTGAACACATGAGGACCCGTCAAAGGGTCCCAGAGACAGAGAAAGCCTGAAGGAGTGCAAGAGCCACACAAGACAGGAAAAGCTGGTCTGTGAGCCACCTGAAGCCCTGACTCCTGTGGGTCCAGTCTGGGTGAACACCCACAATCAATACTTTTCTTCTGAAGTAACGGAGGTGTCTCTGCTTCTTGATATAGCAGGAGACTTCATTCAACCATCTTCAGCCAAAGGCTGAGAACGCCCTGAACACACAGCAGCTTCTCACACTGCAGCACTGGAAGCTGAGCATCAGACAGCTCTGTTTCCTGAGCGCCTCCTCTACCCCAGAGCCTGAGAGACAGGCCCTCTTCACACTGTATTCTTCAATAGCACCAGAACCAGTTGATATTATTAGCTCCATTTTATGAATGGGGAAATAGATTATCAAAATGACTTTTAAAAGAACCCATGGCTAAGGCAGAGAAAGACAAATGCCAAATGACTTCACTCATTTGTGGAGTATAAAAACAAAGCAAAACAGAAGGAACATAACAGCAGCAGACTCATAGACACCAAGAAGGTACTAGCAGTTACCAAAGGGAAGGGGCTGGGGAAGGTGGGTAGGGAGGGAGGGAGAAGGGGATTAAGGGGCACTATAATTTGCACTCACAATATATGTAGGTCACGGGAAAGGCAGTACAGCATAGAGAAGACAAGTAATGACTCCATAGCATCTTACTACACTGAAAGACAGTGACTGTAATAATACGGGTGAATATTGAAACCACAGTGTTGTTTATGTGAAACCATCATAAGATTGTGTATCAATGATACCTCAATAAATAAATAAATAAATAACCCACGGATAGAATCTCATACATTACTAGCGGAAATGTAAAATGGTGCAGCAATTCCTGTATACCATATACAATTCCTGGGTATGTACCCCAGAGAATTGAAAACATATCTACACAAAAGTTGTCCATGAGTGTCCATACAGAATTAGCTATAATAACCACAAATGGGAACAACCCAAATGTCCATCAGCTGAAGAATGGATGAACAAAATGTGATGGAATATACAATGGAATATTCCTCAGCAATAAAAAGGAATGAAATTCTGATACATACAACATGGATGAAACTTGAAACATAATACCTAGTGAAAGAGGACACACAAAGGACCACATTTGATTCCATTTATATTAAACATCTAGAACAGGGAAATCTATAGAGACAGAAAGGATCAGTGGTTACCTAGGGCAGAAAGTGGGGAGAATTGGGGAGTGACCATTAATGGGTATGGAATTTCTTTCTGGAGTGATGAAAATGTTCTAGATCAAAATAATGGCTGAATAACTCTATAAAATATACTAAAAGCCCTGGATTGTACACTCTAAATGGGTGAATGTTATGGGATGTAAATTACATCTCCATAAAATTATTTTTAAAATAACATGGCTTGTTGAAACCTAAGGGATATCTGGGCCCACAAAGAAAACTTTGAAGTTAACATTTAGGCTGCTTTTGGAAGAAGAGCAAAACCAGGGTTAGCTATGCATTACAGCAGAAGGCGCAGAGCTCTGGCAATAGGAAGATCTGAACTTTTGTGACCTTGAACAAGTTATTTAGGCCTCCTGTGCCAATTTCTAAAACTTTCATGAGGATGACACAGGATAATACCTGTTACAAGTTCCTGTTCAGACTTGTGGTTGACTATATGTTAATTATATACTCCAATTTCCTAGAGGGCGGACTCAAAAGAGCAAGCCAGGGTCCCAGCCCTGAAAAGGAATGACGGCGTGAATCATAAGACCACAGCAGAAATTAGGAATGGGGATAAAGCTGAGGCCCATGTAGGAGTTCTGTAGCCAGAATCTCTATGGCTCAATGTGAGGACTCAGGCTTAGGGACAACTCTGAAGTTCAAGACCTGGGTCTAGTCAGCTACCAAGTAACGATGCAGAGCCTTGGGCTGGCCCTTCAAGATAGCAAGCATCTCTTTGCCCTGATCATGCCTGGTTCTGTGATTTTGGGGAGACCGGTGGGGACCATGAAGCGGGAGGGCTTGGCGGACCTCAGATGCACGGCTGGAAGGCAGGACATTTTCAGAGCAAAAAACAGGGAGACATTGAGTAACCCCAGCCTTTTAAAGATTTCCACATCCCAAATGGCCTTCTGAATCTATAAAGTCCTATTTCATTGTGAAATGGTCAAAAACATGCCATAGGGATGGGAGAAGGAAGGTGGCCCTACTTAGGCTATCTACAGCTTCACAGCTTTTCCTTCATTCATTTATCTCCAAAGATCTTCTTCCCAAATCCAGATTCTAGGTCAGTGGCCGAAGAACGCTCTTGTTCCCCCGGATCTCAGAGGGCAGAAGAGGAAGCAGTACCTCTGCACCCAGTCGGCAAGCTTTGCAAATCCTTTTTTCCACAGTGTTCTTAGCATTAGTCTTTTTTTGAAAGAGAGGGAAAGAAGAGAAAAAATACATAGGTGTATACTTAAAACATCAGCTCCTGACTTTCAATTCAGTCAGCCCACTTAAGATTCAGGAATAGTACCATGCGTAGTCATGTAGGAGAAACGTAGATACTAATAAATACCTCACAGGATCGCTGTGGAGACAGAGCAAGATGGTGACCAGTTGAACAGACTGTAGATTTGGAGTCGGGTAGAAGAGGCCTGTGTCTGAAACCTCCTTAAACCTCCACCACTATCCCCAGAAGGCTGTTAGGAAACAGCACTTGGAAAATGCCTGGTGCAGGGTCTGGCGTCGATAAATGGAAGGGAAGGGGAGTGAAGAGCTTTCCGCAGAGATGGGCGCAGTCACAGGTCCTGCCCACATCATCTCCCAGGGGCTGTGTGAGTCAGACAGCCACGGCGTGATTGAGGAGAGGCCAGGTGCATGCCAGCCTGGAAGGACCTAGAAGAACCCCATGTGCAAGCAGCCAGAGGAGAGCTGTTGAACATGTAGGTGGCTTAGTCTGGCAACCTCGTGCCAAGGGCAGTTTTGGCTCCAGATCTCTGAACTGAGGCAGTTTCTGTCCTGGCTGGAAGCTTCCAGCGGGGGAAAACATGACCCCCAGGTTGCCTTCAGCAGAAACCCAGATGCTCCATCAGGGGCCGGTCACCTGTCAGGAGGAGGGTACATCCTGACATACGCGTTTACAGATACGAGAGGGGACTAAGCAGCCAACCGACACCAGCAATTTTCGGCCTCACGTGGCAGTGGCTGCCCCATCCAGCCTATTCAGAAAGTCCAGAATTCTGCAAGACGCGTAGACATGCAGTGATCGGGGACGATCCACCAGCCAACTCTTCTCCGGTCTCCCCCTGAGGCTCCTACTGAGCCCTTAGAAAGAAGGAGGCCACTGTTTACATCCTGAGTCCTTTGTGCAGACTGTCCCTGCCTCAGCGGGTTGCGGGTTGTCTGCAGAGAAAAGAGACAGTTGCTGGGATTAACTCTCTTTGTGGACCTCTGCTTTCCCCCAACCTTCTCTGATGACAAGCTTTTCTCCCTCCAGTCCTGCACATTCATCTCAGAAGCCAGAGAGGAGAGGTTGTCCTATCAGGGCAAAGGGAACCTGGTGAGAGGGGAGAGGTGGAGTGGCGGGGAGGGGAGGGATGAGGACGAGGGAGGACACATTCTTAACAAAAGGTGATTCTCACCTGGGCCTTAATGGTGCGTGTCCCTTCAGGCAGGCCTAGAGTGTTCACTGGAGATCAGCGAAGGCTGCTCAGAGCCGAGCTAACTATGCCAAAATGGAGCAACCCAGCAAAATCATTCCAAAAGCGGTGTGAACCTGAGGCTCACAAAGATGTAGCAAAGCCTCAGCTAAAATTAGCTTAATTGATTAGCTAATATAAGCGTATGGCAAGAAATTCTGAAGAGTGAAAAATAAGTCTCCCTCCTATTCCTGTATCCAAACAAGCAGATCCCCTCTGAAGTCAGCATTATTAACAACTTTATGTATATTCTTCAAGAGATAATCTAAACATCTATAGGCAGATATTCACATATATAAAATCTTGCCTACCCCATAAATGATAGTATAGTGTACATGTTGTTCTGACTTATTTTTTTCCCTACTTAATGTATCTTGGAAACTCTTGATAATTCTAAATGTTTGCAATTAAATATATTTATACTATTGTCACTTACCTCCCTGAAAAAATATCATACCTCCAGCTCTAAAATGTTTGGCAAAGTGTGTTTGCTTTCCTTTTTTCCTTCTAGAGCCTTGGTGAAATATATTATTTCTGCATTGAAATGGGGTATGACACTTACATTCTGTATTACAGCCATAATTTCCACAGATGTTTTAAATCTACATCCTCCAATTGTATAGATTCAACGCCTACTACCATTTTTTGGCCAAGGTTTTTCCTCTGACCTCTTGGTTAATTAATTAACTAAAATTTGCCTTGCAGTTTCTTCCAAATGTGGTCGGCATTGCTGCGGATCTCACATATTTGAATTGTTTTCTGCTTTTATATTTGATCAACATGTTTGCTGGATATAAAATATTTAGATTCCTCATATTTTCCTTCCATGATTTGAAAAACCATTGGCCATTGCTGTGGAGAAGCTTCCTACCAGCTCGATGTTCCTCCCTAGACAGGCAACTTTTCCTCTTGGTTGGCATACACAAAGATGTTTTCCTTCTCTCTGAAGTCTAGTTCCTTCACTATGATTTGATGCTTAGTGTATCAGTTTTTCTGGGGACATTATGTCCTTCCTTAGTAGAAATTCAAGTTTCTTTCATTTCTGGAAATATTCTTGAATGGTATTTTGGAGTATCTATTTTCTTCTACTTGCTTGGCCCTCTCTTCTGTAGGGATACTGTTTATGGATTTCATTTGGCTGGCATCCCTATCAATTATTTTCATGTTAGTCTTGTCAAACTCTTCTTCATTTCTAATTCACTTTGCTTGCTCCTAAGTCTTTTTCTTGTGTCCCTTTTGTATTTTCATCAGTGTTTTTTCCTTTTTGGGCTTATTCCAACATGGGGTTTATTTCTCTCCATCTCCTGGGCCACACGGTATGGTGGTTAAAAGTGAGGGCTCTGAAGTCAGAGGTTGAATCCACTTAATCAGAACACGACTCTGGTTAAGTTACTTGGCTATTGGCGCTTCATCTTTAAATTGAGTAAAATGAGAACATTTACCTTATAAGGTTGTTGTTAGAGGACTGATGGGTTAATACGTAAAAGCACTCTGAACCATGATGGGCACATTTTAATGTCTGTTTGTGAATTAGCCAAAGGAGATCATGATGATGGTAACAGTAATACTACTACTACTAATAAAAATAATAAGTGGCTATCTCCTCTCTGAGCTCTTGTGTCTCTGCTGTGAGCTCTTTATCAACTTGTAACATTTTGTGATTCATGGTGATATGGTCAAAATTTTCATCTACTTTGTGTTCACTTCTTTCTGTTGCCTATTTCTTGTCCTTTGTTTTTCCTTACTCCTTTCCTCATGTTTTTCTTGTAACATGCCTCTATAGATCCCATCCTGATTCTTTTAAAATTATTATATACCTTTCCAAGAGGCTGATTCTTCCTGGACCAGCCTTTGCCAGGCGATTCCCATGGCAGGCCCCCTGGGTTTTAGACCAGCAGACCTACTCTGCATGATCACAGTTGTGTATGTGACCGAATTATTTTGTCCTTCATGGAAATCAGCAGTTACAAGATGTGTACCGTTTGAAGTCTCTCTTCCCCATCTTCTCCAGCAAATTAATTGCTTCCTTCAAAGATGATCTGTGTGTGCTGGTCATTCAGTCTTATGTCTCTGCCCCTTGCTGGTATCAGCTGGGACCAGAGGAGTTCCAACAACCCGCTGATGTGCCTAGTGCCGCTGCTTCAAGTAACGGGCAGGCAGTTGAGCCCTGTGGGGTATGTGAGAGAATTCTGCTCTTCCAGGACTGTGAGAGATGTGCAGAGAGAAGCTTCCTCCCTGATGGTGTTCCCATACCTCTAAGAGGCTTTGCTCTCTTTGGCCACCCTTCCTCATGTATTATGGCCAAGGTCACAAGATGCCTCCTAGTTTGAATCCAAGAGGGAATCTGGCATTCTGTTTCCTGCTTTCCTCTCTGCCTCTCGTGGGGTTGTAGCCTTGTGGCTTGTCAGAGGAGAGGGCAGAGCCCTAGCAAAGCCTTTGTCTCCAACAGCACTGATGAGGAGTTCAGACCCCCTCTTGCAGCCATGCTGAGGGAGGGAGGCCTCAGACGACCTAAGGAGCCCACTGGGAAATCCACCTTTTCTGTGGAGCAAAGCCCACCTCATCATGGCTTTCCATGATCACTCAGAAATCCAGAGCTTGCTCTTTTTGCAATAAAGTATTTTTACCATGTCATACAACTTCATTACGCTTGTCTGCTTCACAAGTGTAACAGTCTCTGCAGAGCTTTAACTGGAGAAGTAAGATGAGCCAGGCGCTTTCTTTTGGTGCTGCACCGTTAGCAGGTCGCATTCGCTCCCTGACAGGCAGGTGCTCAGCCGTCCTCCCCTGGGAGTTACCAGACCAGAAGCACCAACTAGTAACAGTCTGATAAGAATACTTTTTAATGTGTCCTTAATTAAAAGAAAAAAAGCATCTGAGAGCTTGTGGTTTCCTTTTCACGGCACATGAGCAGGGTCAGAAAGGGACTCCTGAGTCACCAAATCAGCAAGGCAGAAAGTCATTCGTTACCCAGCGTGGGGACATGGGTGGTTGGAAATGCCTTGCAATTACAGGAAGCCACTTTCTCTATGGCGGTTCTTGCGCACAGTGGGACTGTCCCGCCAGAGAGGCCTCAGAGGGAATAAACCACTGCCTCAAAGACATTGCCTTTATAAAGCCTGTGGTGGAACTTCGGGGCTGGCAAACTAGCAGCTCGGAGAAAGGTCACCAAGATAAAGAGTGTTGCACTGCACCCACGTCAGGGTCGCCCAGACCCCCAGCAGGATGCTCACAAAAGCCTGGGGGACCCGAAGGGCAAGGAGACCTTTACTGAACTCTCTGCCTAGCAATTTAAAGAAATATTTTCACACATCATCATCAGTTCTGAGTTTCCCAGATCTCCTAGAGTGACAGCAATCAAAATGGATTTGGGTGATTTCATCCACATATTAAATTTACTGGTTTCCAATACAGAAGCTCAGCGGCTTTGCCTCGCAGCCAGGGAGGGGTCTGAGGGTTTGTGGTATGACAGGTAAAGGACAAAGCATTTGAGCATCTGACACAGTTGAATGGTTTACAAGTGGACACAGGCACACGGTCAGCTCTGGAGCCCGAGTGGGCAGGGCCATCTGAAACCATTCAGGCCACTTAGAGTAACTTAGGCGCTGTGTACAGGGGCTAAGATATTGACTGCCACACGAAGCCATCCCTGTCAAAAATTATGTTCCAAAAGAGCTCTTCTGCTGAATGTTTTCTGGTCTTTACTCAGGGTTTTCACCCAGGGACAGCTTGCCGAGTCAAGCCCACAGGTCTTCTCTGCTGTTGCATGTCACATCTATGTGCGCCAACACTCCCTGACCCCGAGGACGAAGCGGCTTCTTGGGGTGACACGTGGGAATCAGAGGGACATGCTCCTGCGAAGAGCTGCCTGCAGAGGGGAAGGCAGGTCCTGACGTCTGCGGTGGTCTGGCAGCCCGTCCCCAAGCTTACTCTTCCCAGCCCAGCTACTTTCTTAATTGCCCCTTATGTAGACTTGGGAATGTTGGATATGAAGGCAAAATACAAATGACTTTCATACAGGGCTTCCTAACAACGATGCCTCAAAATCACTGGGTCTGCCCTGGGGCCCAGGAGCCAGCGTGTCTGACGGGCCCTCAGGGGGCTCTGATGCTGATGGCGCTGATAAACAATGCTGTACAGTTTGATTCATAGATTAAGGTGAATAAAATGTATTTTGTTAATGTGAAAAAAAATTAATAAGCTTGTCCTCCCCTTCCACTGTCTGCTCTTAGCCACTGAGTAGTGATACAGCCAGACTGAGGTGAGCCAAACTGGACCCAGAGATGGAAAAGGAGATGTGCTCCGGACTGCCGAGTTCTGGACAGGTGAGCTTTTTCACACACACACATGAACATGGAAGTATGTTTCCTTGGCTCAGATGAAGATACAGTTCTACAATGGAGATATCCTGGTCCTGTTGCTCTAGTGAGTGGAAATTAGAGAGAGTTATTAAAGAGTTCCACCCACCTTGCTTCATCCGTTTTAAGATCCATTGCGGCATTTTTTTCCTTGAGGGTCAGAACAGTGTCATATATCTTTGGGTCCTTGACAATCCTGAGAGCATAGTACATGCCTGATAAACACAACCTTTAATTCCATGAGAAGCAATAGAGTGTGATTGCTTATGAATGTGACTTTGGAGCCAGTTGCCTGGGTTTGAATCTGCCACTTATCGAGCTGTGTGGATTTGGACAACCTTTCTGTGACTCAGCTTCCTCACTGGTAAAATGAGGATAAAAATAATACATGCCTAATAATAGGACGATTGTGAGGAAAAATTAGTTAATATAAAGTACATAAACAGTGCCTGATAGTAAATGCTACACATGCTTACCATCATTATTCTGATGACGTTACTATGGTTACTGGTGATAATAACCATAACATAGGATCGGACCGAAGGGTGCTATTGGTCCCTAACATTTTTTCAGTACCTGTAAATGTGCACATTGCACTAAAGTGGAAGCAATGTTCAAACTGTCCTGGAGTATATTTCATCTATTTCATCTTTTCTACATTTTGTACCCCTTAAGGGGACATACTTACAAGGCAGCAGCCCATTTAAAAACCATCCATGGAGGAAAAGCAAAATTCCTTCGTATGTGCTTTTGTTAGAAGGTCCCACACCCTTCAAGTAAGGGTTTATCAGTGGAGCTGAAGGTTTTTTCTAATTGTTAAGACACTCAGTGAAATAAGGCACTTTCTTTCATACTTCTCCCTACCTGGAGTAGAAAGATATTTTGTTTGACTCTGATTCAGAGAAGAAAAGAGGCTCTTTTCTTATTTTCAGATGGGGCCCCTGTAGAGGGATATGATTTCTATCGTATCACAGAGTTATGAGACCTGTGAACATCAATTACCAAAACACACCTCAAGTTTTATGGCATATGTGGGCATTTAGGAAGTAACATTTCTACTCTTCCAAATTTTATTATGTTTGAAAATTTCAGGATAAGAGTTGGGAAAAGGAAAATAAGAAAAATAAAAATAACAGTAAGGTGGAATAGGGGACCTTATTCCCTTACCTGACTTTTCAGCAATCTAAGATTCTCCAAAAGGCAGAAAGTATAAAATTTTTGCCAAAAGACAGCACAGGGTAGAAGTCAAAATATCCATAAGGCAGTTATATTTGTAAGGCTGTGTATTTATAAGGCTGCCCATCAGTTAAGATATTATTGTTCCTGGCATAGAAGACACCCAAAATGATGTCTGAATAATTGAAAATAAATCTATTTTCTCTGGAATCCGCATCTAGTAAACAGGGCCACCTGCTCAGCCATGTCTGTGCCCTCTGACACCCCCTCCCTTATGTCAGGGGCCAAGCCATGATGGAGTCTCCCTCGGGATTTTCTAAACTGGGACTCAGAGAATACAGTCCTTCTCCAGTGTAGAATGGCTGAAATGTGGGGACCAGAAGCTGGTTTCCTATCTGTGGAGAAACTATTCAAGAGAATGCAGTCAGCGTGTAGGGAACAAAAACAAGCACTGAGAATTCTGGAAGAAGCCACCATTTAGATCAGGAAGATGAGGACAGGCAGGCAAAGGTCCAGGTCACTATCATATCCAGTCAGGGAAATGAACATCCTTAGGACTCTATTTTGGATCAAATTATATTCATTCACTCCCTCTTTCTCCTGAACTAATTCCTACTTGAAAGCCCCACTTGGATGTCTTAAGTTATCTCAAATTTAATGTGTTCAAAATTGAACTTCCGACCTTCCTCCCAAAGCTTGCTCTCCAGCGTCTTCTCCACTTCAGTTGGGCAACTTCTTCCTTCCAGTTGCTCAAATTAAAAAATTTGGAGCCATTTTTGATGCCTCTCTTTCACATGCTACATCTAATATCAGGAATGCCTCAACCTTGTCAGATATGCCGACTCGAACTACTTGTCACCATTTCCTCTGACCCCACCAGGTCCAAGCTCCATCATTTCTTCTTGCCTGGATTATTCTAACAGCCTCCTAACCACAGGGCAGCCATGAAGCGCTTCTCATCTCACACGTCAAGAGCATGATTCCTCTACTTTGGAACCTTCAAATACTGAGTAAAAATCTTCACCATGCCCCTATAGGAATAGAAATAGAAATAAAAATAAAATTTTTATTCCTTCTAACTCTCCCACTCTTCAGCTTTATCTCCTCTGTCTGCCCACCTCACCATCCCTCCACCCCATTCTGGCCCAGCCATAGTCCCATTCCTTTGCACATCTCAGACAAGGCAAGCACATGCCCACACATCTACCTCAAGATCTCTCCACTTGCTGTTCCTTCTGCCTCAAACATACATCTGCCAGGCATGAGCATGAGCAGCCCTCCCCGACCTCCTCTGGTGTATTTCCTATCAGAGGAGTCTTCTCTGCCCATCAATCTAAAGTAGCACCCCTTGCCCTGCTCTTCCTGACAACACGTATCATCAGCGAATACGTTATTTATGCCTTCTCCCGCCTAGAAGATATGTTGCTTGAGAAAGGCATTTTTGTTCATTACTTGTCTTCTGAGCACCTAGAACCATGCCTATCACATGGTAGGCACACAAAAGACGTTTGCTAAACCTCTCAATAGTCTTCCAATGCATCTCACAATTTCTTTCACCCAAGCTAGCTTGAATGGGCCTTCATACTGGTATAAAAACAGTTCATCTTAAATTGTACCCAGTTACATTTCTTTCACTAAAATGTTATCAGATTATGCAATATCCCCCAACACTTCTGTCTTCTGACCATTAATTCCTGAAACAGCTGCCATTTAACAACTTTTTTCAGCAACTTGGAAAAGGCTCCATTTTCCTTTGCTACTTTATTGTACTATAAAATTGTGACTAGAGTGACTTACTTTTATTCAACTGACAATATTTGAAAGTGATGAAACATTCATTACCCCCCTTGAAACTATAGCCTCTGCTCTCAAACAAAATCACAGATCAAGAGCAGTGAAATGCAGAATTCTATAGTCCTGGCCTCAGTTAGGAACAAATTCTCTAGACTTTGAATTCAATCTTTGTCATTTCTTCCTGCTATTCAACTTCTAACAATCACAGGACTTTTTCTAGCACTGGCCCAGTGGAAGGTAAGAAAACATGTCCATATCAAATCAGTTTGTCTGTCTGACCATTGTCCTAACCAAGAGGTTGAAGTCATGGTGGTTCAAGAATGTTGGCGATGATGAAGATGAGAACGTGAGTTCAGCAGTCCGGCACCCTTGGTCTCCGGCTCTTTTTTAAAAGGCCCATGATAACTGCAAAATCTCTCTGCAAAGACGGTCCATGAACACAGAGCAGTTTTCTGTCAGGGAACATCTCAAAGTCTTGACTATCCCATCACTTTTGTTCTTCTTTGCTGCTACTCCTTCTGATGTTTAATTAGTCCACTTCATTATGAGGCGTCTCAGAGTTTTAAGACCCACATGAATTTATATTTACTATTAGGGAGCATCAACTTTCAAAACACTAAGAATAAACTTGCAAAAAAGAACAAACCCTCACACCATTTCATAGTTTTGATTTTTATTTCTAGCTATTAATGGGATTTTAAAGTGTCACCATGGACCCTTAACTTCTACCTATTGACTTAACCTCTTAGCACTTGGAATCTACTGCCAAGACAGGATGTCAAAGAGACACTTTTAAAATATTCTGAAAATTGTATCTTTAAAAACATATTTTTCAATCTCACTTCTGGGTATATAGCTACAAGAACTGAAAGCAGAGTATCAACGAAGTATTTGTACATCCATGTTCACATTAGCCAAGAGGTGGAAGCAACCCAAATGTCCATCGATGGCTGAATAAACACAGCGTGTAGATAGATACAAACAACAGGATACTATGCAGCTTTACTAATGAAAGCCTGTCACATGCTATAACATGGATGTACATGAAGTCACGATGCTAAGTGAAATAAGTCAGTCACTGAGAGACAAACGCTCTATCATTCCACTTGTATGTGGTCTCTAAGGTGATCAAATTAATAGAAATAGGAAGTAGAGCAGTGGTGCCCAAGGTTCGGGGGCTGGGGGCAAAGGGAGGCTGTTTAATGGGTCTTGTTCAGTTCTGCAGGATGAGACAATTCTGGTAAACTGTTCCACAAACATGTAAATATACTCAACGCTACTGAGCTGGACACTTAAACACAGTTAAGATGGTAACTTGTATGATGTTTTTTACCACACACACAACACAAATGTATTTGCACCATTTTGCATATAGATCTTTGATGGAGATGGGGTGGGACAGATGTCTAAGTGTATATAACATTTACCCCTTTATAATGCAATTTCCTTTTAAACCACACATAAAGAAAACCTCTCAAAAACTTAGCATTTATTAAATATACTGAGCATCTTAGATTATAGCTTATTAATTAGGGAGGAATGACCAAGTGTATACAGGCTGAGGAAAATCTGGCTATTCTGTCCCGTATTTTATTTTTGTGATGATGTGATTCCTGTCTGTCTTCTTCACCAGACAGTGAGACCCAGTATCTGGTTTTGTTCATTCTATCTCCAGGGCCTAGATAACAGTACAGAAGTTTTTACTGGATGAATGAATATAGTATTAAATGCTTGGAGATGTGATATAACTTAGATCCATAATCACCAAATTCAAGTGTAACAAGACATATACCATAAAGAAGGCAGAATCAACTTTCAAAAAACTAATTTTAATTAAAACAAAAATTGTTGATCATTAACAAGTTTATAAAACAGTGATTTAGTTACATAAATAAATTGATATCAGTGTATCAAATCTTAATTACTTTCAACTTCATGAGCATGTTTACATGGGTGATGAAGTACAACCTTTTTTTTTTCTTTTACCTATTATAATAAATAAAATGGAGCGCATGAAATAGTTTTTCTAAACAAAAATACCTACAAACATACCTCTAGCATGTTCTCTAATGAAGGGAACAAGAGACACTGAACAACTTTTGCACCAAAACATAAAAACTGCTTTAAAAAGCACAAGGTTACAGAACCATCAGCTAAAGTAAAGACACTATACTGTAACCAAAGTTGGTATTTAATAATATAATGAACAGTTTGGTAGTTAGATCTCCAGTTTGGTTATTTTAAAGCATTAAGACAAGGCAAGATAGAAGGCTGCTTTTGTTTTGAGTAATTCTAGAGAAAATAAAATATATTTAAAAAAAAAAGAAAGGAAACTGAAAAGTAGAACAGTCATACCTACACAACTTTCTGTCCTGCACAAAGTCAAATACCTATGCAGAATAGATATATAATATATATATGTTATTTGTGCACAAAGGTTAGCTTATTATTAGCTCACTGCAAAGGCGTAATGTATCATATGTCAATTGTTTTGGAAAACATTTTGCGTTTTGTGTCAAAAGGATATTCTTTTAAGTTTCCTAGGCTAGGAGGCACGAACCCCAATTCCGGCATACTGTATATTCCTAATGCTAAGGCTTGCTGCTCTGGCTGTGTATCTTGTCCCTCTTTTTCTAGTGCCTGTTACAAGCATGTGTGGTGTAGTGGTTGTTGGTGGTGGTGGTGGTGTGTGTGTCTGTGTGTATACATATATATATGTACACGAGGCGTATACATATATACACATATATAACTTCTCCCAATAGATCTTAGTCCAGCTGTGCAATCCATAAGGTGGCTCTGCACAGACGCCCAGCATGAAGTTCACCGCCTGAGCCAACCCTGACGCAAGGCGCACTTTTAGTCCTTCTAATAGGTTTTCTCTCAGTTTTTTTGTTTTTGTTTAAAACCAAGCTACTGCAGCTTCAAGTATTTTGCATTACATAGAATATTTTTATAAATTAGTTAATGTTATATTTTCAATATTCAGACATATACTATAATATATATACAGTACAATAAATGCTCTCATTCTTTTTTAATTTTTTTGGATAAATCCCTGAGAATGTATGTTGACAGTCGCTAAGTCTCCACATGCACAAGCGTCGTGCGCCATGCTTCTGGACGAACAGCACTGCAAAGCCACGCGGGTCAGCCTTTCAACTGTTAGTATTTCATTTTGTTGGTCTGTTTAAATATGCTGGAAATGTAAGGATGAGTTACAAAGGAGTAAAGCTGAGTCCATTCGAGGTACTTATCACAGGATGGAGGTGTTTTGTTTGGTTTTTAAAGCCATTTCAATTATTTTTTTTGAGGCTGTGAACGTATACAGAAAACAGGAGAGCTATGTGGACTTTTGCCACTTGACAACATATACTCAGTGTAAACCAAACCTTTTTAACCTCTCTCTCATACAAAACCAAAAAATCAAAATAAAAAAAGACAATAAAATAAAATAAAAGAAAGAAGAGGGAAAAAATTAAAAACACACAAACTTTCACAACATGACAATTTAGTCTGCAAACGCAATATAACTATACACATATAATACCGGTGTGGCTCTGTTCTTTAAGTTAAAAAGGGTACAAAGGCAGGCTCAAGTAAAAACAAACCACCCCGCCCACCCCCACCCCCACCCCCACTCATCCAAGTCCTATCAGCCAAACCTCTCCCGAACCAACATCATCAGTTTCTTTTTGCCTTTGTAAATCTGTTTCAGGTTGTCAATAAACTGTGTAAACTGAATGTGTCCATCATGCGCCATTAAGAAGGTCTCTCGGGCCTTGCTGAGGAACTCTATGAATTCACTGTAGTGCCGAGGACTGATGTGTGTGAGTCGTGAGTGCGTCGTGTTGATGTAGGCCCCGATCGTGGCATCCAAGAGTTGCCTCAAGGGGGCTTTGTCCAGTGACATGAGCTTACCAGAGTTCCTCCTTCCATGAAGTCCCACCATGCCAGGGGTGGTCAGAGTGCATCTGCGCAAAATGTCTGACAGTACCGTTGCACATTTGACACTTTTGACCACCAGAGGTATTATAGCTGCAAGCTCATTTTTACCAAGGGAGTGGCTGAGCGCACAGGCCCACAAAACGTCATTAATGGCAGGGTGTGTGTCCTGATTGTAGCTCAGGTTGAGATGGGTCATGGCCAGGGTGGCCAGCTTGTAGGCCCTCATGGGGTACCCGCGGTGCTCCATGTACCGTGCTATTGTAAAGAGCTGGGTGTAGCTCATGCCGGCTGTAGCAGCGTCGAGGACAATTTGGTATGCCGTCTCAAAAGCTATGTGATCCTTTTCACACAGGGTCAGCGCAGAGAGGGCACAGTTCTGAGGGTCCTTCATAGCGCACTGCAATGCGAGTGTCCGGGCACTGCTGGCCAGCTTTTCCTGCTGGTGGCAGTCCAGGTGGAGACGGACAATGGTGCTGTTGGACATCACGGTAGTTGCAACTATACTTGTGGCCTCAGTGGGAGTAAAGAGTGTAAACCAGCTCTGCATGATGCTGTCCAGGGCATAAACACCTGCAAGGAACACAGAGCAGCCCCATTACTGATGAGGAGGGCTGCCTGGAGTCTTGCCCATTACCACTTTACAACCAATGTTCTCATCACGGGACAGAAGCTAGGCCACAAAGTCCTGTCACGTAATGTGCCTGGGAGTGACCTTTTAGAATAAGATCATTATAGGCTGTTATTCAGTGAATTGCCTGAGAGCAACATGAGCATCTCAGTAGCTGGTATCTGCACTGTGCTGCTTGCCACTTCCGAAAATGGCTTCTTGCTAATGAGTTCTGGTTCACCAGGGCCTCCTGTCAGTTACCCACTACAGAACTTGAGTCAGAAAAATTACAACCCTCAGCAAAACAGGGAGTTTTTATGTAGTGTGTGTGTATGTGTGTAAGTTTAAAGTACATAAAATACAAATTGATTAAAAGACACACAAACCAGCATGAAAATGTGACCCATAATCAGGAGAAAAAAAGTCAATAAAAAGCAGACTGACAGGTGACTCAGCTGTTGGAAATGGCCTACAAGGCCTTTAAGACAACCATTTCAATACACAAGGAGCCAGCCTCAGCTGTAAGAAAATCCTAACTGTGAGTGACTTAAAGGGAAGGTACTACACCTCAGAGAGAAATTAGGTGTACACTTGGTGCAGGAGTAGGGGAGTTGCTTACTAAGGCTTCAATAATCTAATAATAAAATTGTTATATGGGAACTGATTTCCTTTTGCCCAAAATAGCAAACCATTAGAGATGAATAAAAGAAAAATAACAAGACGAATGATTTTGTAGTATCTGCTATGCCAGTTATATAAGCACTGAGGTGGCAATGTCTGCTCAGCAAGAAGTGTATATCCTTTTTTGATGCAAACAGGTAGAAAGAAAGATAGTTTAACCAACATTTACCTTAAACAGACACCATTTTGTCTTGTGTTGGCAGTCCTGCTGGGAATGTACAGTTCTCTTTAGTACTGATTTAAGGCTGCAGAAGGGAAACAGTTGGCTGATGGTATCACGAACTGCAGCTTATGGGCAACGAGGGGATCTTACGACTTGTTACAATTTCTCACACACCTGAAAGCTCACCTTCATACCCAGTGGTCATTTCTCTGCTGGATACCATTACACATGCCCACAGATAATAAAGAAAAACCTTAGCACAACCAGATAAGTTTACATGATTTTCATTAAAATGGACGGAGCCTCTAACCCACAGTCTTACGTTCATTACAAAGGTGGTTTCCGTCCTACCAAGGATTCACTCTGGAACTCTTTAATATGAACTGTTAACTTGATTATCACAAAAAGTTATTATGAGCACCTTAAGAGTGGAAGAACAACTGAATAAAAGGTATGTACTCAGTGGAAACAAGAGTTTTTGGAAACAAGAGTTTGGAGTTCCACATGTGATCATTTGGAAGAGGAACAATTCAAGTGTGTATAACTGAAGTTCAGAGGTGGTGGCTGTGGGAAGGGGGCTAGAAGGGGCAGGAGGCTTGGAGAAGTCAAGGCCAAAGAGGGAACATGTTCTTGTGTTTGTAAATAATGGGTGAAGTCCAGCCATGGGGCATGTGGGAAAGCTCCTCCTCCAGGGTTTACTCACCCACTTCAGTAGCACATGTTACTAGCCACCTCACCATCTCTCGCCGTCGCCAATTTAAGGTTGACAGTGTCATTCGCATAACCTATAAAGACAGGATAACAAAATGTTTCAGAAGATTATCCTAAGTCAATGGAAAAAGAAAAAGATATTTCCCAAGGTATGAACTACTAGGCATATCCCCTACTGACCAGGAGGATGGAGAGCCATATTTAGAGGATGGAAGGCCAAATTCATTTATAAATCCAATGAATTTGGATTCGTCCATGGCTCCCCGAGCTGGCCTTGCCCCCGTCTGGGAGGCAGGAAGTCCATGTTCTACTCGTGGTGGGCCAACTGACCAGATGCAGCATCCTGGACAAGTCAAGTCAACCAGCTGCTTTCTCATCCGTGAGATCAGAGGGCTGGACTGGAGCCTTAGACACTGTCCATACTCTCTTCTCCTCCCCAGCTTTGACAGTCTATGGTTCTAGATTTCTGAGGCTCCTTGTGAACTAATTCCAACTAGGATCCTTCAGTTGCCAAAAGGTATTTAAAGTAATTACTTAAGTTATTCTTTCAATCTCTGGCTGCTCTTCCTGGCGACTATAAAGATACCCGCAGGGTTATGGAAAGAAATCATGTTTGGCGTCATTAGTGATCTGATTTTGTTTTTCACTTTCTAGTAAGAGCTCCTAAGATAAAATTATCCATCTCTTCCTGCTTCCCTCATTCTTTAAGATTCAGAACATCTAGGGACATGAGACTCCTAAAGCCCTGGAAAGGCCCTGTGAGATTCCCAACTGGGTCCTAAAAAGAATGAGGCAGAAAGTAATCTGCTATTTATCCAAAAAAATCTGCTGGAATTCCAAATAAAAGCTCATGTCAATGGGTCTTTCTGCATCACACCTTTAAGAGGCAAATGGTAACAGAAATAAGCCAAGTATCAAGAATTTAATTTTAAAAAGAGACTTTTAAAATGCCATTGTATAGCTTAAATGCAATCTCCTATATCCTCTGCTTATACAGTACTATACATAAAACGGTTTAAGCGCATTTTCCTGTAATCCAATTCTTTAAACTTTATTAATAACTGTAAGGAGAATCCATAACTAAACAAAAGATTAATCATTTAATCAAGGCATTCTATTAGCCATACTTTAGGTAATTAGAAGACAACAATTTCCTTCACTGCTTTTTATGGGGAAAACAAATGTTAATAAGAGTCCCTGAAAAACAGAAATACCAACTTTCCAGTTCCTGGTTTATACAGTCATCTTTTCAGAGACTTACAGAAGCAAACATCTATCTGCACAACTAACTCACGATGTCTTTAGTATTACTTCTAAGCAGGCTTGCTGAGAGCTGAAATGGGATCCTGGCCCTATCACTCTTCCCTTACCTCATTTTTTCGGGGTATAAAAAAGGAGTTAGAACTGCTCATCTATTAGGAAATGCAAACACCAACAAAAATTCATACTTCCTCTAAAAATGTAACCCTAACAAGTGAATATTACACATGGTAGCTTTATTTAAGTCTCTTACTAGAAATAATACTTCTCCATTCATTAAAAGGAGACACAGTGCTGTTAAGGCTATGATTCAGAAAATGGTTTTACTGAAGGACACACACACAGGGCTACTAAATGTCCAGCCCTCTACCTTGTACAACAGCCTGGCTGGCTGGGAAGGACCACCACTCTGAAGCACGTGTTCTCTTGAAGTTTTTGTGCACCAAAGAGTCATTCAGCTGCACTAAAAACATCCAAACAAATGAACAGAAACAACCCTATGATGGCGCCTTTATTTAACAGACCTCGGTGCCCCAGGAAAGACAACCAGTCATGTACCTGCAGGCCCAGCTCCAGAGACACTTTCAAAAGAGTGATGTCTGGCAAACTGTCCATGAGAGTTGCTATTTTAAATGCATCTTGGGCAAGCTTGAAGATGTGGGATGAGGAGTGAATATTTTTCTGGATGGATTCTAATACTGTTTCCAGCCTCCGAACATCACCTGCAATGAACAAGGGAAAACCAAAGCAAAGCAAAGCAAAACAAAACAAACAAACAGAAAATCACACACACAAAGGGAAGGAAAAAAGAAAACAAAACAAAACATAAAGCACAAGTTAATTTACCTGAAATGTTCACGGATGACACAGATGTTACAGCTAAGTGTCCCAGAGTTACTCTAAATGCCTATGAATCTCAGCTTCACAAAGAAGATCCACTGAGACACATTCAGTTAGTGACTCAAAGTATGTATCAAGCAGAACCAGCATGAGGTAGCAAAGAGCAATCCTAGTTCCTAGTTACATATTTTTGGTGAATATTTGAGGGAGAAAAAAATGCAACCAAACTTTTTAATCTGCTTCTCGATCTCAACCACTGTTTATATGGCATGATAATGGGACCTGGACTCTGCCAGCAGCAAGTTTAATGATGCAGTTAAATGAAGGGAATGCCAGGCTCAAATGAGTAGCACCTGTTTTGCCTCATAAGCTAATACCTAAAAAAAAAAATCCCTTACAATGTGACATAGCACCACTATTGAGAATTTGATAGAAAACATGACCCTTAAAACAATAAAGGCAAGCTAACAAAATCATGAGGCCTCAGTACAACCCAGTACCTTTGGCTGCAGTCAGCATGGTGGAAGCCAACTCACACTGCTGGGATTCTATGTGGCTTAGAGTGAACCAGCGAGGGTATCGGTTGGGAACAACTGCTGCAATGTGGTGTGGGCGGGTGAGGTCTCCCGCTGGAGCAGTAGATTCCAGTACCAGTAACCTGTAATGAGAAGACAGGGCAGTTGGCTCCTACTACTTGCCCATCGCCTTGGCCACAGGGACTGGCCAGAAGCCAGAGGGCTGGGTAGATGCTGGGAGAAACCATTCAGGTCCTTGGTACAGGAAGAGCTGGTGCAGCTACACTCTGCTGTCTAGACACCAAAGTCAGCTCATTATTGCTTGTCACCCAAACCTAAGAGATTTCTTTTCTTTAGCATCATTCAGAAAATTGTAGTATTTAAGGAAATTAAGATACGTAACAACGAAGAGGTTTAAAACACAAGTCTTGGTCTTTGCCTACTTTAAAATTTTTTAATATTACCACTTATTAAAAAATAAAATTCAACAGAAACTGACAGTGAAGTGAGTAAGATTGACAGTCAGGGATCAGTCAATAGCTAAGACGAATAAGCTTAACTTACTAAAACATAAAATGAGTTGGGAAGTATAACAAAATGACTTCCTTTCCATAAATTCATAGTTTCTGCAGAATTAGTCCCTTATTACTCCAGGCATTGGTAGTCAGACTATGTTCTATCTATCATACCAGAGATGATGAATGCAAATAATCCACGTATTTGTTGTCCCTTGGCAGTCTTGCATAAATGCAGTGTGATTTCTAATTTCAATCAATCTATCTTTGATTAAGAACATGTTGACAAATAAGGAACAATTATTGAAAACAAAGCACATGCTTAGTAATCTCTTCAAATATAAGTACCAAAGAGATTAGCAGAGCAGCTCCAACTGCAGTAATTCCTTTACAATCATCAAAGCAGACTTTTCACTCATGTACACCAGTGTCAAGGGCTGTGGAGTAAGAGCTGGGGACTAAGGGGAGAACAGGGTCAGGAGGTGACACCGGCCCCACCCACGAGCAGTCAGCGCTCTGGTAAGCCACATGCCTCTTTTCCTTTTATCTAGGGACAAAGAGAGTTAGCATTAGAGGATGGCGAGGCAGGTAATGAAGTAATAAGAATTTTGGTGGGTTGTTATTTAGCTTTCTTAAAAGCCCAGAATGTCCCTGTATTCACAAGAAGATCTTTCTAGAATTGCTGTAGTGCAAACTAGTCGACTTCCTTGGGAAGATGAGGAAATGCATGCTGAAGATGACCTTCTGGAAGGACCAAGAAGTAAGCTACATGCCTCTTTTCCTTCCTGCTCCTCTAGCTGCCTTGAGATGCTCCTGCAGGCCACTCCCACAGCAGTCCTTTGGCTGCGTGGCAGGAAGAAGAGGTGGAAAACAATCCCCCCCCCCCCATGTCCTGCTTGCTATTATCTCCCATGAACAAACTGCTTGGCAGCAACCAAGGGGAACATAAGTGAGTTTCTGAGTATTAGAAAAGCAAGCCTTTCCACCTGACAAAGACCTTCACATAATCTAGAGCCCCAGGAAGCCTCTGCTATCTTAGCCCTAAGCTTTACAGTGGCCGCAGCAATAGCACCTGGTGGCACTGTAACATCAGCCCCCTTCCCTTTACAACAGGAGAATTCTTAGGATTTGGGTTAAGTATAGAGCTGAGCATCTGTCTTCGTCAGACAACTTCCATTTCAGGTTCCAAAAATGGGAATAGGAATTTATAAAACTGTGCTTTAAAATACAAACCAAGTGGTATGAAGTAATTTGGTGGAAGACTTTTGCTTATGTTAGTTATTAATTTATTTTTTTGGTATTTTAAAAATAGACAACAGAGAACTTACAAGGTTTCTCTGATGAATTAATGAGATTTCATGTTGCCAAGGAAAACATGTCAAATTAAAGGATGTCAGCCTCAGTACACACACACATACACACACCCTATCACTGCATAACACAGAGACCTCCAGAGATAAAAGCTGTACTCATAAAGGCAAGGATTTGTTTTTGAATCCACTATACTGGTTGCAGACACAGAATCTTTGATGAAAAGCTTTTGTTGGATTAAACTATTCACCAGCACCTCAAGGTTTTTGGTGTATACATCTTTAGGTGACTGTAATGGGTCTAATCTATACTTTGATGTAGGAGTGTTTTAATTTTTAATAAAAGGAAAAAGGAGAAAGTTCATGTTTTAAGAAAGGTGGCTATTCCTTTCAGGTCCCTGAAGTTTAACAGAGAACATGTAAGACTGAAAAATACAATCTTCAATTCATTAAAAAATATTCATGTACAACAAATCTGAGATAAATTTTGGTGAATTGACTTTAAAAAAGTTAAAACAGAAAGGTCAGTAGAAGACAACAACATATTCTAATTGTTATTACTGAAAAGAGGGACCAAGCGGGAGATGAAAGAAGTTGAGCCGAGGCGAGCACATCCTGGAAGGCCCTGAAGAAGGGCAGTGACGCCCCTACCACCACACGCAGGCCCCACCTTCTCTGGTGTTCCCATGACACGCCAGCCCTTCTGCACTCTGACAGCGCAGGGAAGTACAGCAGGTGTGAAGGGAATGAGTGGTCACGTTCAGTCTAGTATACTTATTATTTACCACTTTTCCAAAATCTAGTTCTTTCAAAACAAAGCTTTAGGAAGGTTTCAACTGTTGTTGCCTTGTGATTTAATGTGGCCTGAAATAGTTCTCTATTCCCAAATTCTAGCTTCAAGACGAAGTAGGAAGAAGCCACCACAAGCACGAGCATGACAGCCACCAAGCATATGCTTCTTCCTCTGCTTTACGAGGGAAGCCCAACCAGCCGACACACGCCCACCACAGCACCCCAAGAAGCATCAGGAGAGCTTCTTCAGCTTTTCTGCCAGCTACAGGAACACGAGCGACGAGAAGCCGGTGAAGAGCCATTTCCCAGGGGGGAGGCGTCGGCGTCTGCCCGGCGGGCCGTGAGTACGTACCGCATCGCTCTCAGTGCAATCTTGTATGCCAGCTCAGCATCGTGAGGTAGGAGACAGGTGAAGAGATACTTGGCAAATGTGTGCATTGGAACACTCTCCCGATGGATTATTTCACCTAAACCACTATATGGCCCGGCTGTGGGAAGAGAGCATGAACAATTTACATTCCTAAGAAAGGAACTAAGACTTCTTGTAAAGTGTATTTAAAATTTTTTATGTAAAGTTATATACAAGATAATCCACTTAAGAATGTCACCTAAGTGACATTGTAGAAAGGAATACAATTCTTAGTCAAAAATGACTCTACAGGTACAGTACTCAATGTCGAATTCTCTTTAGAAATGATCCCCCAACTGTACCACAGCTAAAATAAGTCACATAACTAAGGGGCAGAACTTTTTCACCTTGTAACTGCTTCAGAGAAAGAAATCCTCCAACGCATAAAACTTCACTGAATTCAATGTATGACATCTAAGCACCCAATTTTCAAATGTACAAATGACCTGCAGCTTGGATTTAGAAGCTGCGCTGGACCCATTCAGTCTTAGGGGCACAGACAAGCCAGTTTCCCAGTAAAGAGTGCTCTGTCTCAGGGAAGGACTCTGGACTATAAATCCCAGTACAAAGACTTCAAACATTGTTGCTCTAATAAGGGTAAATAGATATTAATTCTCAGGAAGTGATTAATAATAAAATAGTTAGGAACCCATTTGATTCCATAGGCAAAAGAAAAAAAAATTGGAAATCTATCACTTTTTGGGCTCCAAAAGACCAATTTTAAAACCAAAATTACATTTAAACTGTCAAAATTCATTTCTTAGGTAAGTTATGACAGGCATGGTAGCAGAATTGATTTCTCCTGCGTGCTCTCTGAATGTTGCCCTAAGAAGGGCAATACAGAATTTTAAAATAAATTTTGAAAGGAAACCACAGTGGTTAGTTAAACTACTTTCCACTTAAGTACTTTGACGTTTAGTTACTGTGAAGTGTTTAATATATTAGTTTCCATGTCACCTTTGGGTAACATCTGTCTCATGATTTCTAGAATTATGAACTATGACACCACTGCTCAAAGGACAGAACTCACTTGTTTTCCACAAGAAAACTCAGTCTGGCAAGAGTTCAGAATGCAAGAAATGCAGGTCAGAAGAAAGCAAGAAGAGTTACTGATTTTGGCTCTGGGCAGGAGCGTGATACATTCTAGATTTTAATAGAAGTATTTTAAAATTTCATTGGTTTCATTTTTTGGTTAGCATTTTTGAATTGCTCATTATTTAATTACTTTGAAAATCTTACAATAAAACACTTTTTTTTAATCTAGGCAAACTAAAAATCCATTTTGTATTTCCAATTTTACCAAATCTATTAATCTTTTTCTTGTGTTTGCGACATTATTAAAAATGTTTTAGTTATCTTAAAATCTTCAAAACTTGATATAGCAGTATAGTTCCAACTTTAGTTCATAAAACGAGGCCAAATTATTTACATGATGATGATGGATGGAATGTATTGCCCACCAGAAAGCATATGCTGGATCCCCAACTTCCTGTGTGACATACTTGGAGATAAGCCCTTTAGGGAGATAATGAAGTTTAATGAGGTCACAGGCTAGGACAGATCCAAAAGGATTAGTGTCCCTGTAAGAAGAAACATTAGAGAGCTCTTTCTCTCTGCCTTGTGAGGGCCCAGGGAGAAAGTACCTAGAAGCCAGGAGGAGCCCGCACCAGAAACCCTACAGGCCAGCCTTGACCTTGGACTTGCCAGCATCCAGAACTGTGAGAAATAAATTTCTGTTGTTTAAAGCCACCCAGTCTGTTGTATTGTTATGGCAGCCTGAGCTAAGACACTAAGTGACTCTATTTACTTAAGAACTAATTATAGCAAACTTGTAGATTATTCATCTTCATTTCTCAATTTCCTTCTAATATTTCCCTTAAACCATCAAGTTACCTTCTTGTAATATGCAGGGAAAGCCAGTATGCATAATCAACACTTTATGACATTTCTCAACAAGCAAAGCATTCATTCAGGCGTCACAAAATTATCTGTGGATCAATAATCAGTGTAACTCCTGAACTCCAGGGTACCGAGTAATGAGAAACTGAAATTTGGTACTAAGTTTCCCAGAAGTGCTTTACCAATATGCTAAGTGATCCAATATGCCATTATTATGGCCAGAAGTGATTAACACTCAGCAACAATACAAGATTACTGCTTCTTCTTTTTCAGAGACCTGAGTCTGCTAACTAATTTGCTCCTGAAATTCAGAGTGTAAATAAATGCATGAAGAACTTGGTGCCCCAGTGCAGTTAACTCAATTATGGAGTGCTTATCTTCTGGATTTATAGAAATGGTTTTGGCTTCCCCCTGGATTGCTTCCTGTTTGCACCACCCACTCTGCGAGCCCAGCAAGTTGGGAAAAGGAGAGGAGGCTGGGGTGAGTCAGCACTCCTTACCAGGAACAGCTCTCAGAAAAATACTTAATGGAGAGGGATGCACTCATCAAAGATTAAGTCAGTTAAAAAAATATTCATGAGTAATGAACATGGGGACATTGGGAAAGGTAAATGATAAACAGGTATCAGACACTATCAACTCAGAGAAGCTGGTAACCTGCTTAATTCCTTCCTATCCTTCAGTATAATGGAAAACCAAAGTCAGTTACTAAGAGCCAGTGAGAGCATAAAGAAGTTTGTGGTGAATGATATTGCTTACATCAAAAGGAATTATATGGGAGGAAACTAAAATAAACAGTTAAGATCAAAATCACTTGAAACTTGCCAAGAGAGGCTTTCATCTTTAGAAGAAAAAACAAATTTAGGGGAGCTCTTCAAAAAATTAATATTAGGAATTCTCACCAAATTTAAGCATGTCATTAAGAAAAACATTTTCTCTTCAAAATGCATTTCTAAAACACATAAATGTATAATGTATTTGATGAAAATATTTTCTTTCAAATAGATCTTTAGCTTGGCACAAATTAAAGAGGTTTGAAATACTATTTTCTCTAAATCCCTTCCTCTTTTGTGACAGTTCTGAATAAAAGATGAAGACAACATACTTCATGAACCTATCAATCATACAGAATCCCATGATAATAACATACATGCACTTGAGAGAAGCAATTTTATAAATTAGACAGCACCTAAATTTGTGCAAAACATTAGGCTCATGCTTTTTGAGGAAAAAAAAAATTTTTTTTTTTAAAATAATGCCAGCCAAAAGTTGTGCGGCTCTTTAGCTCTTGACCTTATAAAACAAGATTAGACTTTGCTTTACAGAGTCTAGGCAAGTTTTAAATTGGTGGGTCTACGCCTAATGAATAGTGCAGGGGAAATTCATTCCTGCAGTCTTCAATCCTTTGTTAGAGTGTGTGAATAGCATATTCAAAATCCACACATCATATAACAGCCAATAATTCAGAGGAATGCCAATCAATTTCCATTTTAGTACTTAACTGATCAAGCAAATAGGAACATGGCTACCAGCAATAACCCACTAAATATCAAACTTGCATTTATCTCAGGAACAACACAGCCTAAGTACAAAAGGTCCTTTTCAAAATTGTGGCATTAAATGGGGCTATTTCTAACAGGCTGTCCTACATAACCACCTGAATCAATGACACAAATCTAAACATCTACACCTTTTATTAAGTGATACTATTTTTTGGATAGTGAAAACATGCCAACACTCAGTGACCATAACCACCAGGAAAACTACCATTCGGTGCATTCAAAAAGCGTTCCCAACATAAGAAAGCAGTGCCTAAACAAAACTGGCTAAGCAAGTTGGAAAACTTCTTTGTCCAATTACCTTCTAATAGAAAGACTGCTTGCTTGTGAAAAATTTTCACCAGTGTGTCATCCAATTCAATTTCCTGAAGCTTGGAAATGAGCTGCTCCTCATTCCGGCAAACCTTCTCTTGAGTATATAGCCCATCAGGCATGATACGCTGCTGTCCCAGCCCTATCAGGGCCACTTCCACAGCTAGTGTTAAATAGGATTCCCCTTCTTCTAAGAATTTGTGTGCAGGTAGATGCTGGTATTCTGCCAACTTGCACTGTCCAATATTTTCTGTAAAATGTCATAAATGAAATCAGAGTTCAGAAACTACTTTTGCAGGTACTCTGATAGGTACAAATATTTATTTTATCCAGTACTGTTAAATGAATTATTGACTTAACTCCAAGAAGGCCAGAAAACATGTTTCTTAGGTTAAAGTGCATAGTTTTCCAATATCATTTTTAATTGACTATGAATGATCATGTATGTTTTAGGGGCTAGATCTCCCATTGAAAATGAATCATCTAAGAAAACTACAAATCTAAGAAGGAATACTTATAACTTAAGAGTGAAAGGAAATTTTAATTAGACAAGAGTAAATTTACACAATGACTGCAATAGTACCAATTTTTAAAAGCGTGGCACAAAAATAGTTTCCATACTTTTATCATAATGTGGAAATTTATAGTGAAAACAGCAGAGAACATATGTAACCCAATTTCAAGGTCCTTTCTGTTATCAAAAGTCATTAGTTATGATCATCAGTTAAAAAGTGATTATTTGAGCATTCTCTTATCTCTGTTAAGGTGTTTCTATTAGAAATCTTAACTTCAACCATCAAACTCTCAAGCAGAGTGAATTCAGAATCATAGATTTCACCCTCCTAATAGTTTGGGTCACCCCAATCCACACAGGCAACCTCTCACTACAGGAACCACATGGAGGGGCACGATAGCTGCCCTGCTGAGCTCCCCCACCCACAGGAGCAGTAAAGGTACAGCCCTTTTGCCTCCCACACCTCTGCCTACTGCCCTTGGGTGGTTATTTTAGGGACCGTTTCTTAAGTCTCAAAAGGCCAATGTGAAACCTCAAAATACTGCTCTAAAGGAATGTATGACGTAAAACAGTTTTAATGCATTTAATACTCCTCTTTAAGTAGAGCCAAATAATTAAGTGACAAGTCACTTTTAATGCAAAGATAAAGAAAAAAGCAACTAAATTTCTAGTTGTAAATGCTATGATACACATTCTTATTTTATATCTTTATGCTGGAAAATAGTTATAAATGTAGATAAACTCTTAGATACAGAATCACTGACTACAAGAGAATAAATACTTCTAAGGTTCTTGACACATACTGCCAACTGTCAGCCCTAACTTTTCCTGCTTTTAAGAAGCCTTCCTGAAAAGCAAGAGAACACCCATTTCCTTGCTCTTCTGCTAACCATGTTATCAACTATGTGTATCATAAAAACAAACTGAAGAACAACAATGACCAATGCCATTCAGGATTTAGGGAAAAAAAGCACAAGACAAATGCCAATAGTTTTACCTGTAAAATCTGAGAACCCAGGAAAACCTTCATCATCAATGCGGCAGGCTTCCATAAGGCTGCTGAAAAGAGTGCCCACAGGGTCCAGGGGATGTCCAACCCAGCCCTCCAGATTGGTTATTGAGGTCATGCTTTTATGGGGTAGCTCTGTGTAAGAAATGGGTGTTGGGAGATGCAGAGAGGCAGAGGGAAGACAGGTTTTACCATTTCATTTAATGGTGACATCCTGACAAAATAGTACTGAAATTCAGTTGGAAATTCCTCTTTAATTAAAAACAAAGGTACACATTTGAGCCCCAACTTGTGAACCATTTTGAGTTCTAAAAGTTCACCTGCAAATCAATATAAATGGTAGTGACTTTCCAGGACAGCTCCCAGACATCTATTTAAGTCAGGCATCCAGGATCATGGGTAACCACTACTACTTTACACTATTAAATTGTGCTGTGTGAGGAAAAATGAGTCCCAAATCCCCACCTGAGAAGCTAGGGACAACCACCCTCACTGCCCCCGGGGTGAGGACTAAGAAGTCCCCTTGGAAGTATCACTGGAAAACTCTACAACCAGACTAAGAAGATATTAGAGTTTACTGGGCCATCTAAATTGGAGACTGGAGGGCAGCTGCAGGCTGGGTCAGACATGGACTCCCCTATGAATATCATTAAACTACTCCCCTAGCATCTTATGAAAGTCTTCCTTATAGAAGATATGTAAGTCATTTAAGAGAGGACCTTTGCCACAAAGGGAAACTACAGCAGATGAAAACATAATTTGGATGACACATATATCCTTTTCATTTTCTCCACAGAATGCTAGCACTTTCAAGTTTTTAAGTTAGAGTGCTGAGAAAAAAGATGCAGATATTTAAAGATATATTCTATTGTCATAAATAACGCAGTATTTCCATCTAAGTGTTCATTAAAGTAATAAATAATGGTAGCTTCTTCTTAAAAGAAAATACAATATAAAATATATAGGAAAAAAATGTGCCTTGTAAATAGCTAGTCATTCTACGAATTCAATATTCTTAGAGAAGTCTTCTGGTTTTGGACTACCGACTGTCACTACATAAAAATGAAGCATAACCTGGCACTATGTATTACAGTTTATAAAAGTCAGGTTCTAGATTCCTTGGAAAGGTCTTTCCCTTTGGTTTCTGTCACTGGCTTTCATATACATAACCAGTATGAAAAAGGAGACATCAGCAGTACACTCTTGCGAACAACCTAATACATATGTTTGATGGGGACTGGTTTGTATGTATGTATGTGTGTGTGTACATATATATATTCTAGATACACATGTCTATATCTATCTATACACACACATATATATATATATGAAAAAATATATATGGTGTAGGAAAGAAGGTATTGTGCTTATACAAATAAATCTATTGTTAAGTGATGGAAACTGAGAATAAAATTTTATGAAGTATTCCCTTTCTTATCACACAAAATTAGTGGAAAAAAACACAGAAATGGGAGAAATTAATTAAAAAATGTGTACAGCTTTCATCAGAATTAAGAAGCTGAGCAAAGTGAAATAGGTAAGACAGAGAAAGACAACACCATATAACCACACCTGTATGTGGAATCTAAAAACAAAACCTGAGCTCCCAGATACAGAGAGCAAACTGGTGGTTGCCAGAGATGGTGGGGGGTTGGGGTGGGGTGAAAGGGTGAAAATTAAAACTTGTAGTTGTAAAAGAAGTCATGGAAATGTATCATACAGCCTGCATTGCATATTTGAAAGCTGCCAAATAAGAGAGTAAATCTTAAAAGTTCTCATCACAAGAAAAAAAAATTTTTTTAATTATGTATGATGACAGATAATAACCAGACTTATTGGGGTGATCATTTCAAAATATATAAATATTGAATCATTATATTGTATACCTGAAACTAATATGATGTTATATGTCAATTATATCTCAATTAACAATAAAAGCTGACATACCATGCTAAAGAGTATTGAAAATGTACAAGATATCTCATTTACAAATCTTGACCACATAAAAAAAAAACTTATGGCAATTTGTAATTTTAACAGCTATGAAAAACTTATCCTTTAAATAAGGACAAACAAAACAAAGTAGGTTAATGCACAGGTATAGATATGTAATCCCAGTAATACTTAAGAATAACTGAAATAACAGTTTTCACTGCTCACAAGATAAAACAGAAATCGTCTGAGAGTAGTCATAGTCTCAAAGACAATTAAAGGAATCGAACTTAACATGTAGCCTAACTTACCTACACAAACTACTTTTTACACTATGCATTTCTTAGATACTACAACATTTTTATTATACTCATTTTAAAAGCATTTCTTAGTAAAGCTTATAATACGATTTTTAAAAGTGCTTCACTCTCTCGATTAGCCTGAGTACCATTATCCTTTACACTTTCCAGAAGTAAATATCTCTTGGCCATAGATTGTTCATGTTTGAGGGAAGGGAGATTTCAGAAAAAATTTCCAAAGGGCCAACAACACATTTCGCAAACACATCTGGTAACCAGCGATGATATGAACATAAAGAACTGAACAGAGAGCAACGATCATCAGGGCTATTACACTCCAATACCATCGGAGCTCTTTCTTTGGTTCAGATTGTAACTTTGGAATTTTCTTTCATCATATAAATGATAATATTAATTAGTATTTATAATACTTCCAATATAGAGGGTACAGTTACAACATACACACATGCTCCAAACTCCAGCCTATTTCAACAACATTTGAGAATTTTTAGTTATACCATAGGTGTGTGTAAAATCCCACAAGAATTAAAAACAAAAATATAGGCCAAAAAACCTCCAGCAACTAAAACTCTCTCTCTAAATAAGAAATAAAATTCCAGAGAGAAAATAAAACAAAACTGAAGAAACATAAAAAGGTTATACCGATGGAATAAGAAGTACATCGATTAATCAGAAAAAGCATATGTATTTCCTTTCCTTTATACATGTAAGACAACTCTCTGTAATTATTATTATGCAGTAATGTTTACTTAAAACTTAAAAGACTGCTAGTACACTGACATAAAGAGAAGTTTAATGTGTCCTGTCAGTTGACTGCCCATCAAATGTTTATTAACAGAATTTGAAAAATCCAGGAGTTGTATTCTGATCACTATAAATAAATTAACATGTCCTGATGTCAAAATTATTACTGCTTATGCAGACTTAAGTTTTAGAGTGTTTATGCACTATGCCAGGCCTGTTTTAAGTGCTTTACAGGAATAAACTAGTTTAATATTCTCAAACAACTGAGAGATAGGTCCTCTACTGAGCCCCACTCTACAGATGAGGTGTCTAAATCACAGAAGTCTCCCAGTGGGGAACTGCTGCCGGGATTCAGAGGCAGTCCATGCCCAGGGCCTTTCATGTTAAAACTAAATTGCACTTGCCAAAATAAAATACTTGGCTAACTTGCTTGCATTTTAGATAATTCAGACATACTAAATAGTTAATCAAACAATAAAAAATGTTCTCTCCTTAAAAAATTGACTAACCTAAGACATTTTTTTAAGAACCTTATTTTTCATAATAATCAACCAGGAAAAAAAACATGGCTAAATGTCTCACAGATCAGCTGTTAACTATTTCAAGTGAGTGGTGAGGAAAGTCATCCCCATCACTGTAATTTTAAAAGCCAGCCCCCCAAAGAGCCCAAAACCAAGTTATGCCACCATGAATCCCATTCCAATGGAAATAAACTCCTTCACATTCACCTTTTTTTTGAGTTCGAAACATTTCCAACTGTTTCTGTTGCTGTCGTCTTAACGTGTTGACGATAGCTATTGCTAGTCTCAGTGCTTCTCTGGGGTACCCGTGAGAACGTAAGGCATCCACTCTTGCACAAGCTGTTGGAACATGTTCTGCAATGCAAAGTTAGGGGGGAAAGGTTGCCATTGTCAGATATGTCTACAAAGCAGGGTTTAACAGTAAGACGTTTCCCCAAAATACTATTAAAAGACCCAAGAAACCATTTGTGCACTTGGATCTGAGCTCCTGTTGCCAAGCATTCACTCGTCTCCCGCTGAGTCCCTGAGCTCTACACCTCCCTCCCGGAAGTATACAGGCAGCAGTCGGCACGCCACTCACCGTGCCAGAGGGGCCACCCGCGGGCATCGAACAGGGAGCTGTCGGCATCGGCGTCCGCACCGCCATGGGGGCAGCAGTCGGCATAGCGGGCACTGCTGACGATGCGCTGCAGGTGGCGGTCCTGCCAGTGCAGGTCGCATGCCTCGATGGCCCGTGTGAACACTGTCCGCTGCGGCCTGCTGGACAGATCTGTGCCCACAATGCAGAAAGCCGCGTCAGCCACTACTCACGTGGGAATAATCAGGCCGCGGCCCTGTGGCCAGACGCTCATGAGTGCACCCACATGCCCCTACGCAGAAGCATCAAGGGTGGGCATCCCATGTCCTAAGTACAAGGAGGCAAGTCAGTCTGAAGAGCTGCCACTCACTCACTCGCTTTGTCAAACACAGACATTTGGCAGCCACCAAAGCCAAGGTTAAAGGGCATCCTGCAAAGACAATTGCCAAGTCTCGTTTCCATGCCAAATACACTCAAAGAAGACTGGGCACAAGAACCACGTGAAAACTCACTGCTCCCCACCTCGAGGTGCTGTGGCGGGCTGCCCCGATGGGATCAGCAGCTCTCACAAACACTATGCAAGAGATGCGACACCAGCCATGGAACCTTTCAGGAAGGCAATAATCAGCCTTTCAAGATATGCATAAGGGTCGTGCTTTTGGTTGTATTTTTTAACTATATTGTGCGGTTTTGCACAATTAAAACTATTATGCTCCTTGGGATATAATGATTAAATGCCACTTTATATCCCAAAAGGCATAAATGCATATGTTTAACGTTTCACAAAGCCACACAACATAGCTACAAAACAAACCAGTGCACTTACCTGGCCCCTACAGCTGCCTCCCGACTCCTGTGCAGGTTCCATGGCTGGTGTGGAGTCCCCAGCATAGTGTATGCTAAGGCACCACATATGAGCGGAAGCATACACTCCAAAGAGGGCTCAAGTTTCAGGACCTGATGGAGAAAAGAAATGTTTGGGGAATAAAGGATATTCTCACCCCAACTCCTGGGATTATTCAGTGCCTCTGGAAACCATGACTCAAATTCTACCTGTACTCCTGCCCCTGGGGCCCCTCTCCAGACTTACCTTAACTGCAGCACAAACCTTAGGGAATCTCAACTGAAAATCAGGCTAACAAACTTTTTTTATTTATGTGTATTATACTGAGCTCAAGTACCACCTCTCACTATTCTGAGCCTTACTAAATGAGAAGCAAACGGAACTTTGACTAAGCACAGGTATAAAGGAAATCACAAAAAAAATTTTTTAATAGCTATATCAAGCAGCAGCTCTTTGAGGACTCAGGTAGTCTAATACCCCCCAGTTCTGCTGATGGAACTGAAAACGCAAAGAAGGAAAATGACCTGCCAAGGTCACACAGCCAAGCAACGACAGTCAAGGTCAAACACAGATATCCTCATACCAAATACTGCTATTTCACAGCATTCTCAAAGACTTTTGACACACAGATCTTTAACAGAAAGAGGTATTATTTCAATCTGGTTTCAGGTCAATTTAGATACATGTATTTAAATGGAAGACATACCAAAATGCATAGGTGACAGATAATCTGAGAGGCATAAATACTGATGTATCTCTTACAGCCCCTGCTCAGACAACTTCCTAGCAGCAGACCGTTTGCAACAGACACACTGCAAAATGGGATGAGTGGTCCTTGCATTCAAAGACCTTCTGAACCTATCAGTGCTTTTTGCTGAGCAGAATAAATATATCCCTACACAACAAGAAACAGGTTCTATGACTTCTCATAGACAATTGATCAAATATTCCAAAGTCCAAATCCAACAAACTTTTAAGTGGCTTTGGCATTTCATTAATTTGTGTTAGCTCAAATCAAAGAGACAGAATTTAAAACTAAAAGGAGTCATTAAAAGAGCGATTTAGTATTATGACTTTGTTAAAAGAATGAGAGTTCTACCTGCTGATTTGGCTCACTGTGTTATCAATAATAAAAGCAAGCTATATAGAAAGGATTAATTCCATTAAAAAAATTAAAACCTTAACTTTTCATATGTGATTGTCTGAGCATAAAGAAAGTATAGGACACACACCAGGCTTTTAACACCGATTAGCTCTAAGAGACTAATAAAAACCAACTGAAACAAAAAAGGCTAAATACTAATGAAATAGTATTTGAATAAAAAATGTAAGATACAAAGCTCTACAATAACGAAACACGAAAAAAAGATTATGTACTAGACAATGACTAAGAAGATAAACAAAAAGTTAATTTGATTGGGTGTCAAAATTATGGTCAATTTTTATCTTAGATGTCTCTGGTTTTTTAATTTTTGCAATAAGATTGAAAAAGAAATAGACAATCTTAACCAATTTTTAAAACGATAAATACACAAATTTGTACTTAACTTTTAATAAACTATGTAATAATAATAGATGCTGATTAAAGAAAATGGAAAATTCAGAAAAATGAAAGGGGGAAATTACTAGGTCTTTTATTAAAAATTTAAATAAAAGAATTGGCTATCATTTTGGTATGCTAAAAAAAAAACCCTATGGAGACTTCCAGGAAGATGGCAGCATGAGCAGGGCAGCAGAAATCTCCTCCCAAAACTATGTATGTCTATGAAAATACAGCAAATACAACTATTCCTAAAAGAGAGACCAGAATACACAGGAAAGCTCATAGCGTGCAGCTACACCTGAGAGGACATGGCACCCTGCGTGGCGGAGCTATAAAGGGCCCTGCGGAGCGGCACGGACACGGCTGCGGAATAGTGGAGCAACAGTGCCACCTACAGCATCCCCACAGAATCTACTCCCGGTGGGCGTTTTTTTTGTTGTTGTTTTTTCTTCTCTTTTCTTTCTTTTTTTCTTTCTTTCTCTCTCTCTTTTTTTCTTTTTAAAGTCCTAAAGAGCCCAGCTGACATACGTGGCAACTACCAGCGACCACTTCTATAGCCATGAAAAGACAGAGGAATATGGTCCAGACTAAGATCAACCAGACAACCCCAGAGAGGGAGCCTGAAGGGATGGAAATGCACAGTCTTCCTGAAAAAGAATTCAGAATAAAAGTCATAACCATGCTGATGGATCTACAGAGAAATGTGCAAGAGCTGAGGGAGGAAGTGAGGGAAGTGAGGAAAGACAATGCAGAAATCAGACAAGCGATCGACGGGCTTAACAGCAGACTGGATGAGATGCAAGAGACTGTTAATGGAATAGAAATCAGAGAACAGGAATACAGAGAAGCTGAGGCAGAGAGAGATAAAAGGATTTCTAGGAATGAAAGAATATTAAGAGAACTGTGTGACCAATCCAAACGGAACAATATTCGCATTATAGGAGTACCAGAGGAAGAAGAGAGAGAAAAAGGGATAGAAAGTGTCTTTGAAGAAATAATTGCTGAAAACTTTCCCATGCTGGGGAAGGAAATAGTCTCGCAGTCCACGGAAGCCCACAGATCTCCCAACACAAGGGACCCAAGGAAGACAACACCAAGACACATGGCAAAGATCAAAGATAAAGACAGAGTATTAAAGGCAGCTAGAGAGAGGAAAAAGATCACCTACAAAGGAAAACCCATCAGACTATCATCAGACTTCTCAACAGAAACCTTACACGCCAGAAGAGAATGGCATGACATATTTAACGTAATGAAATAGAAGGGCCTCGAACCAAGAATATTGTATCAAGCACGATTATCATTTAAATATGACAGAGGGATTAAACAATTTCCAGAGAAACGAAAGTTGAGAGACATTGCCTCTCATAAAATACCACTACAGGATATCTTAAACGGACTGCTCTAGAGGGAAGCACCCCTAAGGCTTAAAAGATGTCACCAGAGAAAATAAAATCATAGCAAAGAAAGCAGACCATCCAAATACTAACTAAAGGCAAAGAATAAAACACCTAGTATATAAAGAATGGAGGAGGAAGAATAAGAAGGGAGAGAAAGAAACATCAGACGGTGGTTACAATAACTTAACAAGAAAGTTAAGATAGATTGTTAGATAATAAAGAAGCAACCCCTGAACCTTTGGTAATCACGAATCTAAAGCCGGCAATGGCAATATGTACATATCTATCGATAATCACCCTAAATGTAAATGGACTGAATGCACCAATCAAAAGACACAGAGTAACAGAATGAATAAAAAAGCAAGACCCATCTATATGCTATAGACATATACAGTTTTGGAAGGAGATTTCTGCCGCCCTGCTGATGCCGCCATCTTCCCGGAAGTCTCCATAGGGTTTTTTTTTTTTAGCATACCAGAATGATAGCTAATTCTTTTATTTAAATTTTTAATAAAAGACCTAGTAATTTCCCCCTTTCATTTTTCTGAATTTCCCATTTTCTTTAATCAGCATCTATTAATATTACATAGTTTATTAAAAGTTAAGTACAAATTTGTGTATTTATCATTTTAAAAATTGGTTAAGATTGTCTATTTCTTTTTCAATCTTATTGCAAAAATTAAAAAACCAGAGACATCTAAGATAAAAATTGACCATAATTTTGACACCCAATCAAATTAACTTCTTGTTTATCTTCTTAGTCATTGTCTAGTACACAATCTTTTTTTCATGTTTCGTTATTGTAGAGCTTTGTATCTTATATTTTTTATTTAAATACTATTTCATTAGTATTTAGCCTTTTTTGTGCATACAAGAGACTCACCTCAAACCCAAAGATATACACAGACTAAAAGTGAAGGGATGGAAAAAGATATTTCATGCAAACAACAAAGAGAAAAAAGCAGGTGTTGCAGTACTTGTATCAGACAAAATAGACTTCAAAACGAAGAAAGTAGCAAGAGATAAAGAATGACATTACATAATGATAAAGGGGTCAGTACAACAAGAGGATATAACCATTATAAATATATATGTACCCAGCACAGGAACACCAACATATGTGAAACAAATACTAGCAAAATTAAAGGAGGAAATAGAATGCAATACATTCATTCTAGGAGACTTCAACACACCACTCACTCCAAAGGACAGATAAACCAGACAGAGAATAAGTAAAGACAGAGAGGCACTGAACAACACACTAGAACAGATGGACCTAACAGACATCTACAGAACTCTGCACCCAAAAGCAGCAGGATACACATTCTTCTTAAGCGCACATGGAACATTTTCCAGAATAGACCACATACTACGCCACAAAAAGAACCTCAGTAAATTCAAAAATATTGAAATCCTACCAACCAACTTCTCAGATCATAAAGGTATAAAACTAGAAAATAAATTTTAGAAAGAAACCAAAAAGGCTCACAAATACATGGAGACTTAACAACATTCTCCTGATTAATCAATGGGTTAACGACCAAATCAAAAAAGAAATCAAAGAATATATGGAGACTAACGACGACAACAACAACACAAAGCCACAACTTCTGTGGGACGCAGCAAAGGAAGTTCTAAGAGGAAAGTATATTGCAATCCAGGCCTATTTAAAGAAGGAAGAACATTCCCAAATGAATAGTCTAAAGACACAATTACTGAAATTGGAAAAAGAACAAATGAGGCCCAAAGTCACCAGAAGGAGGGACACAATAAAGATCAGAGAAGAAATAAATAAAATTGAGAAGAATAAAACAATAGAAAAAATCAATAAAACCAAGAGCTGGTTCTTTGAAAAAATAATCAAAATAGATAAACCCCTAGCCAGACTCATTAAGAGAAAAAGAGAATCTAAACACATAAACAGAATCAGAAATGAGAAAGGAAAAATAACGATGGACCCCACAGAAATACAAAGAATTATAAGAGAATATTATGAGAATCTATATGCTAACAAGCTGGAAAACATAGAAGAAATGGACAACTTCTTAGAAAAATACAACCTTCCAAGACTGACCAAGCAAGAAACAGAAAAACTAAACAGACCAATCACCAGTGACGAAATCGAATTGGTAATCAAAAAACTACCCAAGAACAAAACCCCTGGGCCTGATGGATTCACCTCTGAATTCTACCAGACATATAGAGAAGAAATAACACCGATTCTCCTTAAAGTTTTCCAGAAAATAGAAGAGGAGGGAATACTACCAAACTCATTCTATGAAGCCAGCATCACTCTAATACCAAAACCGGGCAAAGATCTCACCAAACAAGAAAACTACAGACCAATATCCCTCATGAACGTAGGTGCAAAAATACTCAACAAAATATTAGCAAACTGAATTCAAAAATACATCAAGAGGATCATACACCATGATCAAGTGGGATTCATCCCAGGGATGCAAGGATGGTACAACATTCGAAAATCCATCAACATCATCCACCACATCAAGAAAAAGAAGAACAAAAACCACATGATCATCTCCATAGATGCTGAAAAAGCATTTGACAAAATTCAGCATCCATTCATGATTAAAAATCTCAACAAATTGGGTATAGAGGGCAAGTACCTCAACATCATAAAGGCCATATATGACAAACCCACAGCTAACACCATACTTAACAGCGAGAAGCTGAAAGCTTTTCATCTAAGATCAGGAACAAGACAGGGATGCTCACTCTCTCCACTGTTATTCAACATAGTACTGGAGGTCCTAGCCACGGCAATCAGACAAAACAAAGACATACAAGGCATCTAGATTGGTAAAGAAGTCAAATTGTCACTATTTGCAGATGACATGATACTGTACATAAAAAACCCTAAAGACTCCACTCCAAAACTACTAGACCTTATATCTGAATTCAGCAAAGTCACAGGATACAAAATTAACACACAGAAATCTGTTGCTTTCCTATACACGAAAGATGAACTAACAGAAAGAGAAATCAGAAAAACAATTCCATTCACAATTGCATCAAAAAGAATAAAATACCTAGGAATAAACCTAACGAAGTGAATGAAAGACCTGTACTCTGAAAACTACAAGACACTCCTAAGAGAAATTAAAGAGGACACTAACAAATGGAAATGCATCCCATGCTTTTGGCTAGGAAGAATAAATATTGTCAAAATGACTATACTACCTAAAGCAATCTACAGATTCAATGCAATCCCTATCAAACTACCAACAGCTTTCTTCAATGAACTGGAACAAATAATTCTAAAATTCATATGGAACCACAAAAGACCCCGAATAGCCAAAGCAATCCTGAGAAGGAGGAATAAAACAGGGGGAATTACACTCCCTGACTTCAAGCTCTACTACAAAGCCACAGTAATCAAGACAATTTGGTATTGGCACAAAAACAGACCCACAGACCAGTGAACAGAATAGAAAATCCAAACATTAACCCAAACATATACAGTCAATTAATATTTGATAAAAGTGCCTTGGATATACAATGGGAGATGACAGCCTCTTCAGCAGCTGGTGTTGGAAAAACTGGACAGCTACATGTAAGAGAATGAAACTGGACTACTGTCTAGCCCCATACACAAAGGTAAACTCAAGGTGGATCAAAGACCTGATTGTAAGTCATGAAACCATAAAACTCTTAGAAAAAAACATAGGCAAAAATCTCTTAGACATAAACATGAGCAACTTCTTCATGAACATATCTCCCCAAGCAAGGGAAACAAAAGCCAAAATGAACAAGTGGGACCATATCAAGCTGAAAAGCTTCTGTACAGCAAAGGACACCATCAGTAGATCAAAAAGACATCCTACTGTATGGGAGAATATATTCATAAATGACGTATCTGATAAGGGGTTGACATCCAAAATATATAAAGAACTCACACACCTTAACAAACAAAAAGCAAATAATCCAATTAAGAAATGGGCAGAGGACATGCATAGACACTTCTCTAAAGAAGAAATTCAGATGGCCAACAGGCACATGAAAAGATGCTCCACATGGCTAATCATCAGAGAAATGCAGATTAAAACCACAATGAGATATCACCTCACACCAGTGAGGATGGCCAACATCCAAAACACAAACAACAACAAATGTTGGTGAGGATGTGGGGAAAAGGGAACCCTCCTACACTGCTGGTGGGAATGCAAATTAGTTCAACCATTGTGGAAAGCAGTATGGAGGTTCCTCAAAAAACTCAAAATAGAAATACCATTTGACCCAGGAATTCCACTCCTAGGAATTTACCCTAAGAATGCAGCAGCCCAATTTGAAAAGACATCTGCACCCCTATGTTTATCGCAGCACTATTTACAATAGCCAAGAAATGGAAGCAACCTAAGTGTCCATCAGTAGATGAATGGATAAAGAAGATGTGGTACATATACACAATGGAATATTATTCAGCCATAAGAAGAACACAAATCCTACCATTTGCAACAACATGGATGGAGCTAGAGGGTATTATGCTCAGTGAAATAAGCCAAGCCGAAAAAGACAAGTATCAAATGATTTCACTCATATGTGGAGTATAAGAACAAAGAAAAAAACTGTAGGAACAAAACAGCAGCAGACTCACAGAACCCAAGAACGGACTAATAGTTACCAAAGGGAAAGGGACTGGGGAAGATGGGTGGGAACGGAGGGATAAGAGGGAAAAAGGGGCATTACGATTAGCAGATGTAATGTTCGGGGGGCACGGGAAGGGCAGTACAACTCAGAGAAGACAAGTAGTGATTCTATAGCATCTCACTATGCTGATGGACAGTGACTGTAATGGGGTTGGTGGGGGGTACCTGATGAAGGGGTAGTTTAATAACCATAATATTGCACATGTAATTGTAGAATAATGATACCAAAATAAATAATTTTAAAAAACACCCCTACACTTTCAAAGTGTGTGAAATCTAATGTTCTTATTAATTCTAACAAGTAATCTCAGCGAAGACAAGGCCTGATTTGCCCTTTGCATTCGCTCCAATGTGCCAACATGCAATTCTGCCCAGCTGCAATGGCATAGTTGGCTGAACTCTGCTGGCCACCTCAAGCTCTTCCTTAGCAAGTCTGCTCAGCCCACCAGCAGGAGCTCTGCAGGCGGAGCACCACAGACCCCTGTAGAGATGTCTCTCTGACAGCCCCTCTGAAGGATGTGGGTGTTCTGCTAAAAGCAGGAGCCCTGGTGCCTTTAGGTACAACAGCTATAAATACTGCCCTCAGACTCTAGGCCTTGACTTCATACCCCTGGGCCAAATCATAAATGAAATGAACTGTTTTATCTGGAGGCTGGACCACTTCTTAAGGGCTTTTAAAGCCTATGGAATATTCATGTTTAACGGAAGAGGAAAGTAACCAAATGGAAAAAGTAAAGAGTAAAGTAAAATATTAGAATGGCGGTCCCAAAAAGCAGGTAGGGGGTGTAACTTAGAGAAACCTCCAAATATAATTAAGTAGGAGATGACAGACATTGCCTATGTACATGCAGGCATATCCTTTCCTAGCAATGGAAGAGCATAAATGTTGAATTGCTAAACTTGAAAATTCTGAGCTTCTGGCAAAAAATTAGGGGTATATTTATTTTCTTTGAAGTTATTAAATAAAATCATCATGGGCAATAAAGATATGACAGATTTCAAATACTGAGTTCCCAAGGCAAATATTTCTAGACAAAGGAGAGCCAGACAATCATCCTTCCCAAGTCCTAAAAGTTCTTTTTGATTGGACAAGTCCCTGCAGAATAATACATATCATCTTCTTTCATTGCAGAGAATGAAAACACTATGCTAACAAACATCACACTCAGCACATTGTCTCGCTCTTTCTAGTAGCACCAAATTCATATGGGGCCAGCATATACAGAATGACAGTCCTGATTCTGGATCTTTCTGATATCATTTAACTCCCACCTTGCATCTATCATAACTTTGAGGTCTTTCAAGTTTTCTCAAGAGAAAAAAAAGGCAGAAGCACAAAACAGTGACAGGAATTAGTGAGTGCAAATTTTATTTGCAAGAGCTAACTACTTTAAGGATTCAGTTCTGAAAGAAAGCAAATTCTGCAGTAGCTGGAGGGGAAAATGGGGCCAAGGGAAAACTTTTTCCAAGATGATGGGGACTTGAGCTAAATAGGTGGATCCAATAGAGAGGGAGAAGCTGAAAAAACAAGATAGAAATGAGAGGCAGGTGTTCTTAAGAGAACATCTAGAAATGTCTGGGAGCATTTCTCAACTGTCCCAAAGATTGGAGGGTACTATTAGCCTACTGTAGGTGGGAATAAGTATGCTAGATAATCCTTCACAATAAAGACTTTTCCTAGTCCACATACAAAAAAGCATCCCATGCCCCTGCAAGCCCAGTCATAAATGTTACTTGCTACATTCTAACAGAAAGAATTTTTCACTGATTAAATTACACAGTACTCCAAATGTGAACTGTCCAACAGAGACAGCGATAAAAACACACAGCTCTCTCAAGCCCCTCAGTATTTTGTTTTACAAAATAATGTATTACCATCCTATCCCATGATTTTAAAAATTAAAACAAACTCAAATAATAAGACGATTTTAACAAAAACTAACAGATATAACATCTATCTGTATTCTAATATAAAAAGTATATAAACGACTCAAGAAAAGATTAAAACATATACACATATATTCACAGCTGAAATATTAAGCGCCCTTGAGTTACAGTAAGTTCCTAAGTGGGTAAAATAACTTTCCCACATATATTGTTAAGTTACTGTTATAAACATATCTGCACAATCAAGCAGACATAAAGTGAGCAGAATATTCCTGTGGGCTTACCTTGGTTGGCATTTGCACCCTGAGGCAGAGCATTGGTTAAGTTGGGTAATTCACTGCCATGATTTCCATCTTCCCATGGGCAGACATCAACACTGTTCCACTTTTTTAGCTGTTTCAGCCAACTGGTCTTCTGCTCCAACTTGCAGTGAGGATTTAAAACTATACACATCCACAGAGCACCTAATTTAAAGGTAGAGAAGTAAATTTTTTTTAATTATAAAAATTTCAATTCTAATAACTAATGATAAATTTTAACCATTTCAAAATGGGCCCACATCTGCCATTTTTATTACTCAACTCTCTCCTAATTCCAAGCCACACAGCTCATACAGAGTTTAATGGAAAGAGGACAACAGAGCCTGAATTTGAACCAAAGGTCCAAACACTGCTACACATAAAGATGAAAGACATTTCAAATGCTAATTGAAATCACCTTCCTACTTGTGTGACATTTGGGACAAAAAAAGTCAATAAAGAATACAACCCTAAGATCCAATTTGTCACTTTAATTTACAAATACAGATTTTATATATGAATGCTGCAACTCTAAATGGTTTTATACATGGATGTTGCAACTCTAAACTCTAAAAGATCACTCTAAATGGTTATTCTGTACAAAAATTAAATTTACTTCTAGGATTATCATTCTACAATAAAATCATAAAGGCATACAAAGGACACAATTTCCTAGTCTTCTTAGAAGCACTTCTAACTTTACTATGTTTATTAATTAGTATGCCCAGTTATATATCAATTATATGCACATATATGTATCAAGAGCTCTTTTAAAAATAAAATTTACTTAAACATACATCCCTAGTTGATTTAACCTGGAAAATTCTGAGCTTCTGGAAAAAAGGGGTATATTCATTTTCTTTGAAGTTATTAAATAAAATCATAGGCAATAAGGATACAGCAGATTTCAAATACTGAATTCAGATTCTGAATTCAAATACTGAATTTCAAATACTAAATATAAGGAGCTAATTTTTTAATAAATGAAATCACTAAATTTTTGTATTTATGTGAATAAAATCACTAAACATTTCACTTATTTTTCAAAGGAAAAAACCATAATGAATTTAGGAAGCATAACTCAAAATTTGAATGAAGTACTGATAAAACAATTATTTTCTACATTCTTCAAAGAGGTAGCTAATTCAAACAAATATTTCATAAGTTTTAGAAGTTCAAGTTTTACTTTACTTATTTCAAAACAAGACAGATACCAATACTTCATAACCATTCACAATACTTTTTCTTTAAAAAGGTATGTGTTATGTGTCTGTGTGTATTTTTATCAGTTGTTAGTCAAGTGAATAGTAAAGGAATGGTCATTGTTTATATTTTATTTGTCTAAAAGAGATGCTTTAATTTCTTCTATACTTAATATTAGCAAGCTTCTTCAATTAGACATCTGGTATTTTAAATATCAAATAACTTTTACCAATAGAAAATTAGAATGACCATAACATATCTAAGCCACAGATATTCACAATTTACATTTCTATATTTTTAAATGCCAATTAAAAGCAAAATATGATCAGACATGATGGAGTGATAAACCCAGCACAGCTCATCTCTCCCCATGTTTACAACTAAAAACTCTGGACAAAGTACAAAAACGCAGCATCCAGAGGACTCTGGAAAGTAAGCAACAGCGAGGAGACTGGGGAAATAAAACTTGAAGAAGCAAGCCATAAGGGAGTGATGTCCTGTTACTTTTTTCCCCTTTCCTCTTCTGGTTGAGACATAAAATTAGCTCCATTTGGGGGAACTTTGTAGAAGGCACATGCAACAAAAACTTAAGAGAAACGTCATCTAGTTGGTGAAAGGGCTGGGAAAGGAGATGACCCAGCCCCTCAGGAGCTGGAGAGGGGGATCCCTAGATACTGGGTATGAACAAGCACAAGTCCTGGTCACATCTCATGTGCATGACACAGATCCCAGGCAGCACAGCCAAGGCTTTGAAATTTTTACTAACATTGTATCACCCAAAGGTGAAAAAGACCTCATGGCCTGACTCTACCCTGGTTAACTGTATGCTTTAAAAAAAAAATTCTCCAGAGGGTTTTAATAGGACCCAGACTTTCACAACACAGGAATCAAAATGTACAGGATCCAAAATTACTTGGCTGACAAAGAAACAGGAAAATATGAACAATTCTCAAGGGAAAAAACAATCAACAGATGCCAACTAAGATGAACCAGATGTTAGAATTATCAGAGACTTTATAGCAACCATTATGTTTCATGAGATGAAGGTAAGTACTGCTGAGAAGTGAAATACAAATTATAATAGAACTAAATGGGAATTTTTGAACTGGAGGAAAAAAATCAGTATCTGAAATTTAAAAAATACACTGGATGGAATCACAGGAAAATGGATAAGACAGAAGAAAAAGTCCATAAACCCAAAGACAGAAATTATCTGAAGGAAGGAAATGAACAGAGCCTTAAAGTCAGGAGGGAAAAAAGCAAAAGGTCTAACATTTGTTGTCAGTGGAGTCCCAAAGAATGTAAGACATAGATATAGAAAAAATTTGGGAGAAATAATGACTGGGAACTTCCCAAATATGGAGAAAGATGAATTTACAGATCTAAAAAACTCAGCTAACCACAAAAAGGTAAACTCAAAGAAAACCATGCTCAGACCTAACAATGAAAACCAAAGATAAAGACAAAAATCTTAAAAGCAGTCACTCAAAGAAAAATGAAATACCATGGAAGAAAAACTCAAATAATTAAGAGATTTCTCATCAGATATCAGAGAGGACAGAAGACAGTGGAACAGTATCTTTATAGTGTTAAAAGAAACTTAAGTACCAACCCAGAATTTTATATCCAGCAAAAATATCGCTCAGGAATGATGGTGAAGTAAAGGCATTCTCAGATCAGCAAAAACTAATAGCATTTGTTGCCAAGAGACTTGTTCTAGAAGAAATGCTTAAGAAACTTCTTCAGGCTGAAGAGAAATAACACCAGAGGAAAACTTGGAACTACAAGAATACAGGAAAAGCAGTAGAAATGATAAATACCTGAGTAAATATAATAGACTATTTTGTCCTGTTAGGTCTTAAAAGAAGTATGATTATTGAAAGCAAAAATTTGAACATTATCTTGCAGTGTTTTCAATGTACTAGATGTAGTACACTTGCAAACTATCATAAAGAAGGGAGATTAAAGGGCCCTCTATGATTGTAAGAGTCTACATTCTACTTAAAGTGGCAAAATATTAAGTCTAAGTAGACTGTTTAAGGTTAGGTATGTTTATTATAATAATAATGCTGAAATCATTTAAAAAATTCAGTGATACAAACAGAAATAAATAAATGTAAATGGTCTAAGCATACCAGTTAAAAGAGATGGTAAAATTAGATTTAAAAACAAGACCCAAATCTACTCTATATGCTATATACAAGAAATCTACTTTCAATATAATGACACTGATTAAATGAAAAGGGATGGAAAAATATGTACCTCATGCAAATACTTTCAAAATAAAGCTGGGTTGGCAATATTAATATCAAACAAAGAAAATTTCAGAACAAGGAATACTACACCAGAGATAAAGTGAGACATAACACTATAAAAGGGTCAGTTCTCCAAAAAGACATAACAATCTTACGAGTATGCCGCACCAAACATCAAGACTTCAAGACACATGAAGCAAATGACGGAGCTAAAAGGAGAAATCCACAATTATATTTGGCAACTTCAGTACTCTCTCTCACTACCTGATAAAATGAGTAGACTTAAAACTTCTCACCAACTTCCAGGGACATTTAAATAAACATTCCACCTAACATTAGTAGAAGAAACAAAACAAAACAAAATCCTATTTAAAAAAAAATACACAAAGAACATTTACACAGATTGTCTATATTGTGGGCCATAAAACAAACTGAACAAATGTCAAAGAACTGAACTCATATAAAGTACATTCTCTGATGTAATAGAGTAGAAATCAGTAACAGGAAGATATTTGGAAAATTCCCAAGTACCCTGGAATTAAACAATGCACTGCTAAATAACTATGAGGAAAAGAGAAAGTCACAGGAGAAATAAACTATTTTGAAAAGGCAAGTAAAATGTATCAAAATTTGTGGTCTACAGTTACAGAGTTTTGAGGGAAATTTATAGTATTAATGCTTATACTGGATGATAGGAAAAATTCAAATCAGTAATCTAAATAGCCACCTTAAGAAACTAGAAAAGAATGAGAAATCAAAGCCAAAGCAAGCATAAGGAAATAACAGAAATCAATTACACTGAAAACTGACCAAAAAAAAAAAAAATCAAAGAAACCCAAACCCGGTTCTTTAAAAAGATTAATGAAATCAATAAAGCTACGATCTGGCTGACTTAAAAAAAAATAGATAAGATCAACTATTAGTACCAGGAGTAAAAGAGGGCACTGTGTTACAGATCCTAGAAGCATTATTCATAAGGGAATACTATGAACAACTTTATGCCCATAAATTCTACAACTGAGATGAAGTGAACTAATTCCTTGAAAATCACAAACTACCAAAGTTCACTCAAGAAGAAATCATAACCTGAATAGTCATTAAGTTTATTAAAGAAATTAAATTCTGTAGTTAAAAGTCTCTAATACTATAGAGTTTGTATACTTCCCTGTAAAATTCTACTAAAAATTTAAGAAAGAAAAACTACTATTTCTCTACAATATCTTCTAGAAAACAGAAGAGAGGGGAATGTTTTCTAACTTATTTTATGGGGCCAGCATTACCCTGATACCAAACCAGACTAAGACATGACAAGTAAATACAATTACAGATCAATATCTCTCATGAACACAGAAGTAAAACACCTCAACAAAATATTAGAAAATCTAATTAAGAATTAAATACCACAACCAAGTAAAATTTATCCCAGGAATGCAAGACTGGTTCAACAATAAAAATCATTCAGTATAACTCCCTATATTAACAGACCAAGGAAGACAAACCATATATGACCATATAAATACATGCAGGAAAAGCCAACTGACAAAACTCAACATCCTTCACCATAAATAAAACTCAGAAAACCAGGAACACATGATAATTTACTCAACCTGATAAAGGACATCTGCAAAAAAGAAAAGCCCTACAGTTAGTCTCATAATGGCAAAAGAGTGAATGTTTTTCCCCTAAGCTCAAACAAGGCAAAGATGTCTGCTCATACCATTCCTATTCAACATCACGTTGAAAATTCTACCCAGGACAATAAAGCAAAGAAAGGAGGCTAAATGGCATAGACTGGAAGAGAAAAAAAATAACTTAGTCTCTATCGGAAGACAACTAACCTACAAAAAAGTTCCTAGAACTAAGTAAACTTATTAGCAAGGTCATAAGATACAAGTTCAAAGGAAAAAATCAACTGTACATCTACATGCTAAAATTGAACAATTGGAAATCAAAATTTACCCCCAAAAAAAGTGTACCATTTACATTAGTACCAAAGGAAAAAACTACTCATGAAATAGTTACAAATCTAACAAAACACATGTAGTATCTATGCTAAAAACTACAAAACACTGACAAAAGAAAGCAAAGACAGTCTTAAAAAGCAAATCAGTATTTTCATAGATTCGAAACCTCAATATTGTTATGATGTCAATTCTTCCCAAATTGATCTATACATTCAATACAACACCATTCAAAACCTTGAGCAGGCATATTTGTATACTGACAATAGACACAGAACAACCAAAACAATTTTAAAGAAGGACAAAGCTGGAAGACTTATAGCTCCTCATGGAGATTTACAAAGTTAAAATCATCAAGACAGTACATGATTAGTGAGTGACTAGGCACACAGATCAATGGTATAGATTAGAGAGTTGAGAAATAAGCCTATACATACACAGTCAATTCAAGGTTCAAAGTCAATTCAATGAAGGAAAGAAATATTTTCAACAACTGATGCTGGAATAATTTGATATTCATGTGAAAAAAATGAACTTAAACCCATACCAAACAGTCTATTAAAAAAAAACAAAACTCAACTAACTTATCAAAAACTAACTAAAAATGGATCACAGGCCTAAATATAAAACCTAAAACTTCTAGAAAAAAAAAATCTTCGTGACCTTGGGTTAGGCAAAAATGTTAGATACAATATCAAAACATGATCCATAAAAGATAAAATTGATAAAGTGGACTTCATCAAAATTGCTCTACAAAGGACACTGTTAAGAGAATAAAAGATAAGCCACTGTCTTGTGGAATGGAGAAAAATACATGCAAATCATACATCTGATATAAGGACTTGTATCCAGAATATAGAAAGCCCTCTTAAAACTGATCAAGAAGATGAACCCTACGGAAAATGGGCAAAAAAAATTGGAAAGACAGTTCACAGAAGAAGACATACAGATGGCAAACAGCAGATGAAAATATGTTGTACATCATTAATCATCAGGAAAATGTAAATGAAAACCACACAAGATACTACTACACACCTATCATAAAAATTAGAAAAACCAGCTTGACAGCAGCACCATGCCAACTAAATGCTGAGAGCTGACCTTAAATTAAGTATAAAAAAATACATATCCTGAGATACATGATATCTCAAATCCATTATTTTCACATCCAATCTTTTTTTAAAGATGTAAGCACAATATAAGGTTTTAAAAATAGATTAACCAAATTTATATTAAGCACTAGTTCTTTTAATTCATAGATAAAACTTGGAAAATATTAATCAATATATCTATAGTGCTGCAGGGCTGATTGATTTGTATATGAAGGATTTGATAATATAATAATGAACCAATGAGTCTCATCTTCACCTAGGGAAAACTCAAGAGTCTATAAGAAGGTAACGTAATTTTGACAAGAGAATTTTATTCTTAAAAAAATTTGAGGAAAATAAATTAACACCAATCACCTTAAAAAATTATTATAATACTAATAGTCATCATTTTTTTGGGTGCCTACTATATGCTATAAGCACTGTATTTAGGGCTTTACAAACATTTCTCATTAACTCTTTACAATAATCCTCTGTGGTCAGAATTAATATTTCCACTATAAAGATGAGAAAACTAAAACTCAAAGAGATTATGGTTCTTAAAAGCAAGATCCTAAATATTCTTGGAAACTTTAAATTATGATTTTCTATGACTTGAGGAAAAAAGAAATCCACAGAAATTATCTTAGATTTTCATGCTTACATATCTCTAATTAGAAAATTGCCGCTTTGAAGAATGAGAAAATTCTAAAAAGCCAAGCCTTTATTAATTTGCCTGTAACATTCTTTGCTCACCTCCCTACAAAGAGGTTTCATCCTGAAAGAATGTTCTTAATATTAGATTCAAGTTCAGAGAGATAATAGATATGGTCTTTTATCTTCACAGTCTCCACTACAAAAGCTGTAATTTGCCTTAATAGCCAAGTTAACCAAATTGAGTAAGTCATTCTCCAAATTTTTATAGAGTCCCACTCTGGGCATTTACCTCCTTTCCCTCCAACACACACCTGAAACATTTGTAGCTTAAAAAATAAAGCTCTTTGGCATCCTACAGCATGGGAAAATATATTTGTAAATGATTTATCTGCTAAGGGGTTAACATCCAAAATTATAAAAACAACTCACACCCCTCAACCCCCAAAAAACAAATAACCCGATTAAAAAATGGGCAGAGGATCTGAACAGACACTTCTCCAAAGAAGAAATTCGAATGGCCAACAGGCAGCACATGAAAACATTAAAAACTGCTCCACATCGCTAATCATCAGGGAAATGAAAATTAAAACCACAATGAGGTATCACCTCACACCAGCTAGGATGGCCAACATCCAAAAAGACAAACAACAACAAATGCTGGTGAGGACGCAGAGAAAGGGGAACCCTCCTACACTGTTGGTGGGAATGTAATCTTCTTTATCCGCTGTGGAAAGCAATATAGAGGTTCCTTAAAAAAATAAAAATAGAAATACCATTTGACCCAGCAATTCCACTTCTAGGAATTTATCTGAAGAAAATGAGATCCCTGATTTGAAAAGACATATGCACCCCTATGTTTATTGTTACAGCACTATTTACAATAGCCAAGAAATGGAAGCAACCTAAGTGTCCATCAGTAGATGAATGGATAAAGAAGATGTGGTACATATACACAATGGTATATTATTCAGCCATAAAAAGAAAAGAAATCCTCCCATTTGCAACAACGTGGATGGAGCTAGACGGTATTACTCTCAGTGAAATAAGCCAGGTGGAGAAAAACAAATACCAAATAACTTCACTCATTTGTGGAGTATAAAAACAAAGAAAAAAAAACTGAAGGAACAAAATAGCAGTAGACTCACAGACACTAAGAAGGGACTAGTGGTTACCAAATGGGAGGGGTTGGAAAGAGTGGGTGGGGAGGGAGAAGGGGAATAAGGAGCACTATAATTCACAATCACAATATAGGTAGGTCACAGGGAAGGCAGTATAGCGTGGAGAAGACAAGTAATGACTACAGCATCTTAGTACGCTGATGGACAGTGACTGCAGTGGGGTGGGGTGGGGTGGGGGGGACTTGATAATATGGGTAAATGTTGAAAACATCCTGTTTTTTTACGTGAAACCATCGTAAGATTGTATATTAATGATACTTTAATAAAAAAATAAAATAAAATGAAGCTCTCTGATGATCAGACACTTCATTCTGCCATCCCTTGACATTAGTAACCCTTATAAGGACTCAACCAAAAACAGGAGAGACACTCAGTGAGAACTTAGCACTTTTAGCACTTAGCAGAGGACCTAGCATCTATAAAGGTATTACTGGGTCTTTCACAAAGGACGCTTAATTACTTGCTATGAATTATAATGAAAACAAATTCAATACTTTTAAATTGCTTTCCTAGCTTCAATGCCTCAAAGTACATAAAGGCAATTATCAAATCACTGGTGTGTGCATCATTCTGTTTCTGAATTATCCATGGCACATTTCAGCTCTAGTCTAGCTTTTCTCCATCACCCAGCAGGCTCTACTCTCCTTTTCACTATTCCATGTAATCTGAACTCAGCAATTTCAGCAAAAAATGACCAGCAAAAGCCAAAGGAAACCAAAATTAGGGAGGCACCTCCCCTGGGCAGGAAAAAAAGAGCATTCTTTGCACAAGGTGAATGGTTCCAATCCACTCAGTAGCCTTAAACCTGCTCATGTCCTATACCTGACCAGTCAGAGAATGTGGGCAGAATTACACTGACAGAAGGCAATAAATCAACACAAAGGCCTTTTTGGTTCCTTCTGCATTCCACCAATAACAGTCCCAGTGGACAAGCACCCACAGACCCAGCAAATGTGGGTAACAAGAATTAATGAAGCCTACATGCCCTGAAGGTCAGTCTTTCCCACCAAACATATAGGTGTACAAACTACCTATATTTTGCCCCACCTCACATACCCATTGTTTTACATTTCCAACTAGAAGAAATGTTTGGTCAGCAAGTTCTGATCTGGAAAGGGTAAAATGTGGATTACCAGCCACAAGACCTCAGGCAAAGTAACTTGGTCTCTCTGTGGCAGCAGGTCCCCAGTTAAACGATAGGGATAGTAATTCCTCATAGGGGCTGTTGAAACTGAAGTAAGGTAATATATCCGGAAAGTGTTTTGAAAACTGTAGAGTTCATCCAGCTCCAGAAGGTGCATTGCTGCAAACCCCTGTGTAGAAGAATTCAATGTTGAGGAAACAGACTCAAAGGTTAAAACAGGATTGAAGGGCTCAGACTGCAAGTGATTCTCCAAATACTCCTGTAAATCTATAAAGAGAGCATAGTAAACAAAATATCAGTGACATTAAACATTTGGTGTAGCATAATGGGTTCTGTACAATTTCCACTTACCATATGTTTTTAGCAAAAGACATCCTTCAGTCTCTCCTTTTTCCTCTGTTTCAAAGATAGGCTTTTAAATATGTTTTGTTTTCCAGTAAGCATTGTTCTCTAGAGCTCCAGGCCCCACCCCGGTCCACAGTCACTCAGAGGTCTGAGAAGCTTTGGATAATTTTATCCTCACCTACTTGCATGGAGGAGGCATTTCTTAAACTCATCCCTAAAGCTACAGGGTTATGTAACACTCTCCCTCTGCCTGTGTAACTGCACACCAAAGGATGGACACGGAGTGCAGTGCCGAAACCTGTGCGCAGTCTCTTTCTTCAGCCTCCCTCCTCTGCCCCCCTCACTATCTCCGCCGAAGCTTCTTGTCTACCATCCGTTCTGGCTTCCTTTTTAGTTCCAATGCCCAGGGTCCCACAGTCTTCTACAGGAACTCAAAATTTAAAGTTATCAGAGCCCAACTTCCTACTACTGAAGGGGAAAACTCCAGAAGTCAAACCATGTAAAATTTGGTATAAGAATATGAAGGTAAAGAATTTTTATAAAAATTATTGGAAATGGACGTGTAGAATATTCTAGGCCTGTGTTACACTATTTCCTAATAATACAGATTCAATTTTGACAAACACCTGATTTAGTCCAACATATGAGATAAAGTTAACTGAAAAAACAGAACTTCATTTTCACACATTATATTCTACACTGCCAGAAATACTTGGCATTTGGGAAAAAAACATTTGAAGATGCATGGAGTAGTGTCAGATTCATAATTACTGTTCTGGTTATCTATTACTATGTAAAAAAACACTGCCCTGAACTTACTGGTTTAATACAACAGTGTATCATTGTATCTCATGATTCCATAGGTCAGAAACTCCCTCTCCCCTCCCCACTTTCTCCCTGTCCTAACAGGGCCCTCCAAGCAAGAGCTTTCTCATGACATAGCAGCCCCAGGATGGAACCTTCTAAAGATCCAAAGGAGAGGCTGCTGGTCACTGAGGGCTTGAGTCCAGAAACTGGCTAAGCAACTACTCTGCCATATTCTGTTGGTTAAACGTTTATAAAAATTGCCCAGGTACAGGAGGAGAGAGCACAGACTCCATGTCTCAATGAGAGAGCAGCAAAGAACCTGTGGCCATCCATAATTTATCACAATTACTGGGGAAGATTATACATCTGCTAGGTTACAAAATGGAAAACTAAGCTGTTTACCAATGAGTATGAGAATGCTATCAGTTAAAAAAGTCAAACCCAAATAAACCACCTGCCAAATGAGGAGAGCTGCAAGTCATGCAAAAAACAAGAAAGTCATCATGAAAACTTAACAGCACAAAAGGTATCCCAACATACTCTGCAATGTGAAGTGCTGGTGTGTGTGCTAATTATTTACCCCTTCAAGAAAAATACTAACACTATCAGGTTACACATATTAGGTTTCCAGTTAGAAGCCTACATTTAAAGTTTTACAATGTCTGTCTTTAGGGTACAAGAATCGCTCCATCTAGTTCAACTGACAAATTTCTAAAAATGAATGGTGTCTTTACTCATTCACCTGACAGTCACTGCTGCCACTTACTGAATATCTACCTCACACTAACTCTGTGTTAAGTATTTTACACACATTGTCACATTTCACCATCACAAAAAAACTCACTTTAGACTAAATATAAGGAAACTGAGGTACAGAGAGAAATGGAAAGGTTGTGCTATTAAAGATGGGAGCCAGGGTTTGTTATGAGGACCATGCTTCCCTGAAACCAGGATTTATTTTTAATTGAAGTATAGTTGATACACAATATTATATTAGTTTCAAGTATACCAACATATAGTGGTTCAAGAGTTACACACATTACATCCTCACCCCAACTAGTACAGTTACTATCTGTCAACACAGAAAGACATTAAAGAACCACTGACTGTATTTTACATGCTGCACTTTCATCCCCATGACCAACTTATATTATAACTGAGATTCCAAAACCAATATTCTTAAACACTCTGGTGCTCAGCCTTCTGCCTAGCTATGTGGGCAGAAAGTACTTCTGTAAATTAGGATTTGTACATGTAGCTATGCATATATAAATTCCAAGATGAATGATTTTCATCTTTTGACAGAATCATCTTTCCATTCCTCACATTTTAGCAGTATTATCAAAGACTATATTATTGTCTAAAATTATGAAGCAGCCTTAAATGTACAGCGAATAAACCCCATACTTCATTTAACCAGGTATTCATCTGTACTTAGAACATGTCTCCTGCATGTATAGAAAGCAAAACCAACTAAAACTAACACAGGTTCATCTTAAAAGAGCCTAATCAAACAAACGAAAACCCTAGATTTCAGGACTGACAGGCATAGCAAATAAGTAATTTCACTGTAGATTAAAACAGCAGATAAACGATCAAAAGCTCAGCTTACAATTCAAGATTGATTATTCAAGTCAGAAGAAAACTGTTTTCTCTGAAAATATGATGAGATACTATGAGGTCTGAGAGTGGAGTCGTGTCAGCATTTCTGGGATAAGGCACTTGTGTGTGACTGCATGTGTTCTTTGCCTGCAGGGTGAATTGCTGGGTGGAGCTTTATGATTTATGACTGAAAAAATCAGCTAGCCATTCTCTACTGCTATTCCCCACCAAGTCAATAAAACTTGGTTTTGAAGTTCCTGCTACTTCATGGAATTTTGTTAATATAAAAATCAATTTGGCAATCAAAATAAAAGCTACACATTTTCCATACAAGACATTTTGGAATTTTTTATAAATGTTGCTCTCCTCCCTCTTTTCCAGAAGATACAATGTGTATAACTACTGGAAAGAGCACAGGAGAAGAAGGGCAGTGGGGAATGCAAGGCAGAGGAGTGGAGCAACCAGTGATTTTTCCAACTGTATGTACAACTCTAAAAGTGAGAATAAGGAAGGTTAGTGATTCCCTTTTCCTCTGTCTCAAAGATAGAAAATGAAGATTGTTATGTGGAAAGTTTCATTTCTACTTTTTAACATCGTCTTTATTCTTATGAAATAGTGGGCAAAGTAAAACAATCACATAATATTTCCCAGGGATTCACAGTCCTAAAGCAATTCATAATAGTTATCGTATTTATTTTTGTTCTCAGAGGCTATTATAAGAGGCTAAAATTTCATGCATGATCCTATTAACTAATTATACTTGTTTAGAGGCCATGAAATGCCTAATTGCAGTCACAAATACGAGATCACTGGCATAATTAGTTGTTAGCAAAACTACGGTCACAAAATACCTTGGGTCAGATCACACAAAACTGTGACCCTAATTATAGTATTGTTCTCAGTATAATTCAGTCTTAAAATGTTAGTCATCCATGTTTGGAAAAAGAGGTAAAAACATCCTCCTTACTTTAAATTTAGCATGGTAGTTTCCAACTAAAACATTTCAAAATAAAAACCTTAAGGACATTGAAAAGACTGAAATAAAATAACCAGCTTTTGTTGTCAAAAGAAATCGCAGATACTCCAGAACAGTTAACTGGTATCCTGGATAATGTTCCTTTTTAGCAAACCTGTGGTCCTCAACTAACATGCAATCTTCCCATCCCATTTGTCAGTGCTGTCAGGTCAACCTGCAAGACTCATCAGAAAACAGTCTGACCTCATTAGGAACCTGGTTCTCTATATGAGAGGACCAGAGGCAGCTCCTCCACCATTCACCACCCTTCTTTTCCAGGGAGGGAGGGAAGGAATGACAGAAAACATCAGAAAGACTAGAAAAAAGGCACAAAGACAATGTCTTTGAGATGCAAAAAGGGCAGTCAATAGAGAGGAGAAGGGACGTGAACAGGGGTGACCCGCAAGAACATTCCCCAGGAGCTCTTGCATAGGCTGCTTAACCAGTTGTCTCCATCAACAGCTCCATGACTTCGTCCAACAGTCCTGACTCCAAGTTTACATAAATCTATTTCTGAAAACACTCTAACCTCTCTCTTACAAGATTCCCAATGAGCCTACTTTCCTAACATAGACAAAAGACCCTTGGAATGAGAAAGACAGTGTTGTCCATTACCTACATCATCTTACTTTAGGCCTCAAGAATTCACATTATGCTCATTTTACAGATAAGGAAACTGAGGATCTATCACAGATAAGAGAGCTGTCCAGGGCTACAGTTTGAAAATATGAGGATCAGAATCCATGCTTAAAGTGTATCTGGTTCCAATAACCCTTCTTCATATTCCGATAGAAGGCTCTGAAAACTGAAAGTCTCGGTGAGCTTATATCCACATGCCCCTTTGAAAAACGTTTCCGTAACTGTGGTGTAAGAATACATTAGATTTTTTTTTTTGCTTACCACAACTCTTTTTTTTTTTAAGTATTAATGATATACAATCTTATGATAGTTTCACATACACAACACAGTGAGTGGTTCAACATTCACCCATACTATCAAATTCTCACCCTCTCCATTGTGGTCACTGTCTATCAACATAGTAAGATGTTATAGAGTCATTAATTATAAGATTACATTTGAATTTATATTACAAATTGATACAGAATAGTGATTTATAATTTGAAATGTATTAGGTCTATCCTCAAAATTTTCTGAAACATGTCCTGCATTATGTAATTGTCTTAGGCAGTGTTGGGCAACTTTTTATTTTTCACTTACTCATTCTGTTCTTCCCAACTAGACTCTAAGCTCCCCAGCAGCAGTGCACTCTGAACAGGTCCCTGTTAATGTACCTGTTCTGGTAAGGCACTCCACTGTCCACCAACAGTATGGGTCAGTGCTTCCTGAGTCACTGCTACCGCGACCTTCCTTTCACTTAACCATGGAGAACCACATAGGACAAAAGATAATCAGGAGCCCTACCAAAAAGTAACTGAATTTCCCACTGGTTATGATTATGGAATACTGATGATCAGGTGAACACATTAGCACTATAGTTGTACAAGAATCCCAAGAAAAGGGCTTGCAGTATTTTGTCATAAACTGCAAGTTTATTCATAAAACAATTTCTTAAAGCACTGACTTCTATGAAGTTTAGAAAGAACCTGTGATGGGTGCTGACTTTCTTGGAGAACAGAATGTTTCATTTTGCTCTAATTCATTCTATTACTGAATTAAACTTTGATGTATTGGTCTTGACAAGTGCTTCATGCTGATTGTATTGTGTATGATAGTATAATCACTCCCCGGGCATTTCCCACTGGCTGGCTGATTAATGCATTAGATTACCTGCAGCATTGATGGCAAGGGGGATTCATTGCCCTTCTGTACTCTAAACTGTTTGTATTTCAGTGTGTGTGTGCGTGCACAGGCACCCGTGGAGATCCACCTATATGTGGGTAGAGAAGGTGGAATAGACCAGAAGGCTTCCAAATAGATGTGTAGCATTACACTTCAATTATTCATTCACTTTTTTATTCACAAATATTTATTGAGCAACAACTATGTATGCCAAGTACATTATTTTTTCACCTTTGCAGGAAAACTAACTTAAATGTGTCATTTTCAGTGTTCAGTGGGCAAGAAGGGGAAAGAGGGTGAGATTATCATATGGACACTAACAGGATGAAAAAAAGGCTAATTAGTTTAAATGGTCCAATAAAGACAGCAAATAACATTATTAAATCAGTGAGTCGTTTAAGGGCTTCAAAGTAAACAAAAATCTATCAGATAATATACCTGGTCTACACAGGACCCTAACATTTAGCAAAAAGCATCTTCTATGTATGACCACTGTGAGGTGAACAGGTGTCTAGATATAGCAATCTCATCTTTAAATGTATGCTGGGGAGTGGGCAGGTAAGAGACAAGACTTTTGTGGTCTTGGTAGCATTTTGAAAACATTCCTCTTAACAGGATTTTCTCTAAGTTCCAAGCTTATGTTAGACCCAAGTGCCCTGTTCACAGTTCTTTCATCCAACCCCTTCAGCCTTTGCTCATCCACAAAGGAAGACTGTGGTTTGCAATCTAAGCCATTTCAAAGTTGCTGATCCCTTAAGTCTACCTGAGTCCTAATTATGAATGATTCTCACTCTAACCTCCAGGTATGCTGAAGCAAATTTTGAAATTTACTTTAGTACCCCAAAATGAAGGGCTGGGAAGCACAACTTAGAGTTAGCAAGATCCGTAACTCACAATCAGAGATGTGGATTTCTGTTTCAAAGGTTAACTTTGCAACAGAGGGCACAGAGTTGAATGAGTTAGCCACATTTTGGATAGCTGCTTTCGCTACTCCTGGCTATTCATCTGCATCAGAGCTGGAGAAAATAGCCCTAAGACCAGTTACTATTCCTCCAAACAGTTTTATGTCAGAAAGCACCTGTATTTTCCTATACAGAGTCCAATTTGGAATTTTTAAGTAAGCACTAAAACAGTATTATGCAATTATCAGGCAAGCTTACATCAGGCTCACAAAAATTCACCTGCTGCAAATCATTTTCCAGCCTGCCTTCCCACTAAAATATGAGTTATTTATATTAAAAAAAAAGTCATCTTAGATACATCTCTAAGAAGAGTGGCTACTTAAAAAGCTATTGATGATAGTGCCTATCAAGCAGGCATTTTTAATCTCAGAATCCTTTGTTCTAGAGAAATCTTAATGGAAAGCCCAGTGTGCAAAGCGGTGAAAGTCACTCTGTTGGGATTGAGAAGGACCTGGCACCTCCCATTTGCGCTCTTCTCCTCCCCCCACCCCCAGGGGGCTCTACAAGGCAGTACTGAACACCCGTTTAAGGGGTGATCATTAACCATTTCCTTGGGTTCTCCTCCCTGCTGTCAGCCCACCTCAGCTTAAATCAGCTGTGATCACATTTGTAAAGTGCCTCGCTCAGTGCGGCACACACAGACCACAGCCTAGGTGGCTGCTTCAGTCTTCCCTCAGCTTCCACTTCTTCCATTCTAGCTCCTGATTCCCCGTGAAGCCCCTGGGAGTCTCAGATGGCTTAAAATGAGGCTTCTCAAACCTCGTTAATTTTTGTATGTTGCCACTTCAGTGTAAAAAATGGTGAAAGGGTATTATCCCCACCCTGTCTTTCTTCATTCTCACTCTCACTCCTCCTACATTCAACCATGGTGGTTCTCTCTCAAGATCCACCACTTAGGGCTCTCCTCCAGCCAGATTTCCCTTTGGTGGCTGTTTCTTCAGGACAAGTGCAAAACTAACTCTTAGGAATTGGGAAAAGTAAGGAGAGAACTTTTCTAAAATTGTTATGAAGAAACATATCAATGTTCTGACATTCCTAGTAGCACTAATGTGAGAACAGTGTCTACTACTAATGGACTCATGTAATAAACAGAAAGCATAAAGTATATGGAACCCATTTTTGGCACAAATAATGCCAGCACACCACATAGATGATGTAGAACACCAAAGTGTACTACAATGAATCGTAAGGCATCTTACCCCTCCTAATCAAATCTCCACAATCTATATTTAGAAGAGTTTTATAAAAGTACACATGGGGTGATCCTCAGGTGTCACACAATATCTAATTGTATACCTAAATAACTTAGGCAATGAGTATCATTAGGAATCTCCACTTGTTTAGACAATAACATCAAATGTGTAAAGATCTCTTTAATCCTGAAAATCTACTATGTCTTATTAATACGTATTTACTATTTTTATCTTTATTTCACTCTTTCCCATACAGGGTACTGAATGGATAATTAAACTGTAGCTTCTGCAGTCAAAAGAATGTTGGTTGATAGTATTACGTAAGAAGTATTTATCACAGGTTTGCTCGCAGTCCAGAAATATGTACTCCTCTTTCAGTTAACTGCTGACCAAACTAAAAATTAATTCTGCCTACTTTAAAGCAGAGAACAAGCCGCTCTTCCATCACCACAGTACAGCAGAACCCACAGGCCTCTGAGCCAAGAACACAGAGGTCTCTTGTTTTAAGAGACAGAAAGCAGTAAGACCACACAACAGTGGCAGAAATCAGGCCCAGGCAGTAAGCCCTCAGCAGCTGACAGGCATTCTGATAGCAGTGCTGGAGGGAAGCAAACCTCCTGAGCAATACAATAGACACAGCCTCTGTATCTTGCGGGAGCTCTGACACAGTAAGGAGAAGAGCAGAGACTGAGACAGGAACGTGTAATCCTATCTGGAGCAAGGCGGCCCAGTCCAAGTGCAGGAGGGGTCTGCAGAGCCTACAGACCCCATGAAATGAACAAGTGCTGACACCATGTTATCCTTAGGGCCTCCTACAGGCCAGGACAAAGACAGTGACCTAAGGGACTGCACTGGTAACACAGCAAAGGGGCCTTGAGAATGAGATCACAACTTTACTGTATCCTATCTGTAGTATGTGTATTTTGTGATAAGCTTAAGTTTATTATATAATACAGTTCTCAATCTACAGCATGTAGTTGGTTGCTGTACATTAATTTGTTTGTTTTTTTCGGAGTCTGAAGTTAGAGAGTCCCTAGCAACAGTCAGGCAACTAGACTAGGTGAGCTCTGCCGACTACTGCAGCTGGGATTGTGGGACTGTGGGCAGGCAGACCAGGCTGGGCAGCTTTCACAGGGTTTCCTGCCATTTGATGAGGTTCACTTTGCCCCTGGCTCTGCTCTGTTCCCAGCATAGGGACTCAGTGGCAGAGAAGCATATCAAGCTGAGGATGATGTCTAGTTTGGTGGTTAAGCCTTTGAAGTCACTGACACCTGCGATCAAATTCCTCCTCTATTGCGGTGACCTCAGGCAAGTTATCCAGTCTCCATAAACCTCAGTTTCTCAGTGGTAAAATTAGAGCTAATAACTGTACCCATCTCACTGGGTTGTTTTAAGAATTAAATAATGCATGCATGAAGAGCTTAGCAAAATGCCTGATAGGTAAGTGTTGGCATCTGTATTATCGTCAGTAGCTGGACCAAATGGGAAATAAAGCAAAAATCTACTATGATGTCTACTCTCTCCCCTTCCTCCCTTTGAAGTAACAGTGAAGACCAAGGTTGGATTGAAATCTTGAAGACAACATTTTTGATAATGAATCTGAACCCTTTATGCCCTCCCCTACTGAGCTCATCCCTGTTTTTGTTCATGTAATTCCTTCTTTCTAGAGTGTCCTTACTACTTCTTCCCCATAACTCACTTCCATGAACATCTTGCAAGACCATGTTAAGTTCAGTCTGTACAAATATTTACACTAATATGTGAAAAAATTAGCCTATAAAAGTGTTCCTCAGTTCATTCTTGCCTGTTCTAATTTCTCATGTGTTCCGATGGTTACATATCTCCACTCCCCAGTATCATCACCTATAATAAAATCAAATATTTAATACATCTGTTCCTCTGGACAAGTGCTTAATACATTTAGAGAAACCACAAGAAGACTTCTGGAAGGTAGTATCAAAGCAGACTCAGTGGTAAACCTGTGTTCTCCTTGTGCCAGGGAAGATAAACTGGTAGGTGACAAGCAATCTCTGGTGTACAGTTCATCAGGATTATACCCTGCATGTGCAGCTACAGGGAAGTCTCCAAGTCTGTACTGACATTTTTTGCTGCAAGGGGGCTCTAAGCTCTTGCTGTTTTCTCCATGGCACTAGCTAAAAGACAACTACTTATATGAAAAACCACACTGGAATGCTTTCTAGTTCTCAAAGAGAGGCAGTTACTCCTCAGCCATTCACTACCATCAACTTCAAAATGTGGAAAGCTTGAGTATAAATTTACTGTAAAAACTAAGGAGCTCAAAACAGTGGGGGAGGAAGGGGATTACTAAGCCTATTGCTTTCAGAGATGTAAGATGGCATTTCCAAGAAATTTCTCCACAATACCTCCAAAGCAGAGCCTTTAGAATCTTATTTCTGGCTGGGTACAAAGGCCCTCCTATATTTAGAGTACCATTTTGAATGTGTCACTAACACATTATGTTTTCTTCCTTACTCAAGAATAATGTGGGTTGGCCCACTGTTCTGGGTCTCCATATGGAGTAGATAGTTTTTAGTATTTTGCAATAAAAGTGGTCCCAATGGGTTGATTAAGTTCTCTACTGCTGAAAACAGGCATATCCTGACTCCAAGAGCCCTACTCAATCCAGCACACTTTCAAGGAGTATTATAACCATTGCTTAGTATCAGTAAACTAACGGTACAACGAACTCAAACTAGAAAGAAACAACTAACTATGGCTACTTCTGTTCACACAGAATTAGTTAGTTACCCGGATCAAAGCTTTGAAAAGAACTCTGATACACCATCTCCTTTTGAACTGAGTAATCACAGCTCAGAGCTATAAGACTCTTGCAGTGGCAGCCCAACCTCTCTCCCTAAGAAATAGGGTTAATGTGCTAGAAAGCAAATACATGACTCAGTTCAGAGAAAGTGTTTCAATTTTGGAGAAAAAAAAAATTATGTAATATCTGAATATAAAACTTTAAGAAACTTCCCTGCGATAAAAGTGTAATTAAATCTTATTTAACTGTTTCCTCTAATGATATCCATTTTAATCAGGTTTTAATAGACTGGGAGCCACAACCTATAGTTTTATGAAGCAAAGTACAATTACTGTCTGGGAAGACATTTAAGGAAAGAGACCCATCAACACAGATGAGAGGTTACAGTAGATCCCTCATCCCGGAAGACCCCCACACTAATTAGTGTGCCAAACAGCCAGCCATCAGGCCTAACAGCAGGTGTGCCCACCACCAATCAGCACTGAGCTGTTCTTTCAAATCTGAGGGGCATTTCGGTGATCCGTATTCCAGAAAATTTCCATGTCATGGTATAAAGAACACTGCAGAAGAGGTGTGTGTTCTCTTCTATAGCTCTGCTAAGTGTGTAGCCTCTACCACTGCAGTGGGCTTTCTGTCTTAAGATTTTAAAATGTATGTTTTCTTACAGCTGATCAATGGTATGACAACACTCAACTTGAGAAGACTGCTGTATGTTTGGAAAAATGAACATCATGTAGAGAAAGTAAAATTAATATATGAAAAACTGATTCACATACAAGATAAATATATCTGCAGATGAGATGTACTAAATAGGGTCTTAATACTATGTATCTATATCTATTTTGTACTGCATTATGAAAATCAGGGAGTAAATGGCAAAAATTAACTCTGAAAAGGTAAATATCATAGGCACTTATTTTAGAAAAGAAGAACTGAGCATAATCAGTCCCTCTGATAACCAGAGAATGGGAAAAAGAAATTGGGCCTGTTGCCACCTCAAATAAGTTGCATATATTTGAAAGGGAGAAAAAGTTAAATGAGTATGTTACTTTTAAAACTAATTGCGAAACATCAACACTTAAAAATTTTAAAAGTAATAAATACTCAGAAAATTGTAAATCTTAGGGAAGGAGGTATCAGATCCTATGAACAAAATAAAATTTTGTAATCTGGCTGACAATGTGATGCTTCCGAATCCCTCTGCCAAGAAGCAGAGTTACTTGGCTAAGATACTCTTACTTGTACACTTTCATCAGATTAAAGCTTTCATGCGAGGAATCTTTTTATTTTTCCTGGTGTATTGGTCATTGCCAGAAATGGACCCATCAAATCCACCAGTGCTAAGGAGTTAAGCATCTGAGATTTAATTTAACAGTTTCAGCTTTATTAAGCTGTCACAGAGCGGCCCCACTTTGATAACAGTAGCTGCTCCAATTATGGCTTGGTTTAGGGTTGACAAGTATAATGATTCATTCGTGGCACATGAGAAGCAATAAAAGGTTGTTTTGCATTACAGCTTTAAAAATGTGGGCACTTTTTTCATTTAATTTGTCACTTAGCTTTTGCTAAGAGGACATTTAAATTGCAGTAAAAGGCAAATGGGGCTTTTAGTTTAAATGTAATCCCCATATTTAAATGATCTGTAATGGCGCAGTGTTGGAGTGGGAACACTATTGTCTCACAGTGGGTCCTGATGGTGACATGTGACATTTGTATTCAGGTCCTGTATTATCCATGTGGCTAAAGGGCTTCCAATTTCATTTCACAGCCAGAAGCCTGCAGAAAACACCAATTAACTTGCAGATCCCATTTGCCGACAAAACTCAGCCTCTTCTCAATGTCTGGCATCTGGCAGTGCTCAGCATTTAATTCCAAAGCGCAGCCTTGAAGCAATGTGAGCCCTATGCAGGGGCACAAAGTCAAATTCCTCCATTTTATTAAGAAGCAAAATCCTTTCCAGTCCAGAACTAAGTTTCAGTTAATTTTTTGGTAAACGTATATTAAAATGTGTTAGCTATTGTTATTTCTACATGGGTTCTTCACAGAACTTACACCCCATTAAAATGGCAAGTGACCTGTGCTAGCCATCAGCATACACAGGAGAATTTATAGTAGTCTAGTAATGATGACGGGGGGACAGGTAGAGGGGTGATTTATGAAAGAAGAAAACACAGGGCAATAAGATGTGGTCTTCATCCTGGACAGAAATCAAAGAACAGGTATAACATAAAGTCTGGTCTGTAACTAGAAAGTAGTCCATTAGAGGGTATTACTAGAATCAGCTGTTGGAAACGTCTGCCTAATGAGAACTTAAACACTTTTGATTGAGGGTTGAGGAATATAATTTTCAAAACCAACTTGGAAAACTGAGATGTGACTAAATGGATTAAATGTGAACATGTCAAATTTTATTTAGCTATATATCACCTGTCCATTTTTTTGGTAACCAAAAAACGTAGCTGGCATTTTCTTCCTAACTAATTATTTGTAATTCTAAGCTTAAGTACCAAAGCTCTTTAAATTTTGTTCATTTAGTATTAATCTAATAATTTCTCCTTAAATGATTCCCTTCATTATAGTTTTCTTAATGCTAGTCTTTTATACTGTCATAAACCACCTACTCAACTCAACACTACTGTAGAGTAAATTGAGAAGGGCTGACTTGGAAAAGTAAATCACTCGGTATCTACAGGAAAAGTAAATCACTTGGTACTCTATAAAAATATTTGTTTAAACCATGAAATTATACTTGTGTTGTCCAACCACCACACCATCCCCCAAACATCCCCAAACATCCTTCCAATACACTGAAATGATCTACTGTAGTTACAGACTGATTTAAATTTTGACTGGGGGAAAAACCACTAACCATTATTGCAGGTGACCCCAGGAAAGTACCAAGGCTAAGTTATTACAAGATACTTAATAAATATACCAGGGGAAAAGGCCAAAAAAAATTTAATAGTTGGCAGGTAGCAGACATATATATATTAAGAAAAAGAACAAAACACCAGGAGTTGTCATTCACAGCCAAGTTCCTGAATACATCCTATTAACAAGAAAAAGTAAACATTGATATCCAATTCTTTACCAACTTGCTGCATAAGCCTAGGCCACACAACGTCATCTTGTGGAAGTCTCCTAACCTCCCCAGACTTCAGTTTCCTTATCTGCAAAGGAGTTCATCTCTGAGGTCTCTTCCAATTATTGTAATCATGTGGTATTTTCATGGGCAACAGTTTCTCTTGGTCTAGACTTGACAAGAGATTAATCAACATGATGTGGTCCAACATTAGCCAAGAGGAAGAGAGAAGGTGAAGGTATGAAGAATTCTATTAGTGAAATTCAACTGAAACTAGAATCTTCTAGTAAAAATATCCAGAACATAACTTTAATACAGGCACTGACATAGTATTTATCAAAATTCCATTTGTCACATACAGATTTTTTAATAGGAAGACAAGAAAACAAACACATTATCCATTAATTCTCTAGCCATGAGCACTGCATAACAACAGTCATTCTCCCAATGAACCACAATTTCCCAGTGAACATGACCAGCGGATTTCTCGTTGTTTCCAACCGTCTGCTGTATTTTTTCTTCAACACCAGGGATTTGGGAAGTAATAAAAATTAGAGTTTGCATTATCTTTTCCATTCTAACAATCAACAATTCACATATGTCTACAAAATCCAAAAAACAAATGTTAAAACTACTTTTAATACTTTTAATGTAATAAAGGGGGAAATACAGCTACATTTTAGCTGAATGGATTATAATATTACTCTAAGTAACCAGCTCTATTATACAATATACCTATTTCAAAATAATATAGCTTTTTTCCCCCAAATGTTTAAAGGTAGATTTCTATGCTTGCTTTCCTCAAGATCAGACAATTCCCCCAAAACCCTACCACAATTGTTTCCTGCAAATGCGAGCCCAAGTCATTCTTCCTATTTTTCTAACAAGTACATAATGGCAACAAGTTCATATATGAGCTTTCTCTTCAGCAATACTCTGACCATGCTCTTTAAACATTCAACCATGGTCTTTACCCATACACAACTCAATGGCAATCTGTCAGGAAACTCGTATTTATTTACCCAGCTCATCCCAGAGCTGCCTATATTTGTCAGTCATCGCGGTGCCTTGTTGCCTCCAAAGTGACAGACGAGGGTCAGCCATGAACTGCTCTGTTATCAACGTCAACATGCGGGCCCCATTAGAGTCCCTCATCTTCAACATCTCCCGCACCTAGTGGGGGAAAAGACAGACCTTTAGAAAAATGTTCAAAAACAAAGAGCAATAATAATACAGAGACCGACCAGTTAATTTATTTCTTCCTTTTGGGGTGGGGAGTTAAGTCTTGACACCAGCCCTCTTAAGCAAACAAAAGTTGTTAAAAACTGGTTTCTATCCTAAATGGCAATTTAACCAGAAAATTGACTATTAATTTCTTAAAATTATGTTTTAAAATCCACATGAGGAAAAAAAATTGGGGTAACTTCCTAATGCTAAAAAGAATTTTTTGCCAGCCTACAGGAGAACAATACATAAACAAATGAGACAAATCATTTGGCACCATCCCAGCTCTCCAAGCAATCGCACTTACCCACCAGAGTGGCAGTGCCTAAAGCCGCCTACTGAGAACTCCTCAGGGAGCTCCACATTGCCCTGATGTTAACAGTAACATCTGTCCTTCAGTTTTTTTTTAATTTTTTTTAAATAATTTATTTTGGATCATTAATCTACAATTACATGTGCAATATTACGATTATTAAACTACCCCTTCATCAGATCCCCCACACCAACCCCATTACAGTCACTGTCCATCAGCGTAGTGAGATGCTACAGAGTCACTACTTGTCTGCTCTGAGTTGTACAGCCCTCCCCGTGCCCCCCCCCAACATTACATCTGCTAATCATAATGCCCCTTTTTCCCTCTTATCCCTCCCTTCCCACCCATCTTTCCCAGTCCCTTTCCCTTTGGTAACTATTAGTCCATTCTTGGGTTCTGTGAGTCTGTGGCTGTTTTGTTCCTTCAGTTTTTTTCTTTGTTCTTATACCCCACATATGAGTGAAATCATTTGATACTTGTCTTTTTCGGCTTGGCTTATTTCACTGAGCATAATACCCTCTAGCTCCATCCATGTTGTTGCAAATGGTAGGATTTGTTTTCTTCTTATGGCTGAATAATATTCCATTGTGTATATGTACCACATCTTCTTTATCCATTCATCTACTGATGGAGTGTCCTTCAGTTTTTAACAAACACCTTTACTGAGATATAATTCACATACTATACAATTCACAAATTTAAACTGTACAATTCAGTGGTTTTTTTTAGTATATTCAGAGTTAAGCAAGTCCTTCAGTTTTTTAGGTAAATTAGTAATTTCAGTAAGTTGTCTGTCACCAAAGTTTTTTTTTGACATAAAGAGGAGCACCATCCTTCTGTTCACTCCGACGGAACTGATTCTGCAATGCTAAGAGGAAATGGCTGGGGCTGTAGGTTCAAGATTTCTCTTGCTCTAAACAAATGACCCATGAAGCAGAGTTATAACCACTGACCTAGTGAGTTAACTCAGCCTTACAAGCTGGAACCTCAAGCTCTGTCCATTACTCTTGTGCTGTATTTCCCCAATAAAATAAAGGAAGAAAAGAAATACAAGGCTACATCTCTCTTCAGGAAACCTTAAATGAATCCATCCATTCCAAAAGGACACACTATGTGTTCAACAAATAAAAATCCCAGCTAAATCCCAGCTCTCCCTGTAGAAAACTACCTGAGATCAAGGTCATAAGCAGTAGAAAGGGAAGATCCTGTTATTCAAGATGCTCTCTATGCGAAAGGCAAATGAAGGAGGAATTGGCAGATCTTCAGTAAAGAAACCCACTACACTTCTATCGGAGATCAACAGATCCTGCTCTCAGGCCTGACATGCAACAGAATCCCCTCACAGGCTTTAGAATTTGAGCCTTATAAACAACTCAGAAGCACTTCTACACCGAATCACATGGATTACTTCCAGGAAGACTATTCCAATAGTCTTAAAAAGGAATTTATTTCCAATATGGAAGTACAAAAAGTCAGGAACAGATGAAGACTGGGAGGAAGAAAAGGAGCAGCCACTGACTGGACACCATGCTAAAGAGTCTTACATTTATAATACCATTTAATCTTCACAACAACCATATAAATAAAGTAGGTCAAATTATAATCACCATTTTGTGAATTATAAAACCATGCCTCAGAGAAGTTAATAAGTAAGTTGCCCAAAGGACAGAAGGTACAGTTGGGACCAGAACCCAGACCTGTCTTAACTCTGAAAGTTATGCCATTTCCTAAATTTGATATTGCTGTTTACTTCATATGGCATACATAATGTGATTATCATATACGGGGGTAAAAACAGCAATTGCCAGCCAGCCCAGTACCTCTTTTACACTGCTTCCACTAGGCCACAGTGTACTCTTTGTTGACCTGAGAATATATGAAATACTTCCTATTTGTCTAAATACACCAAACCTTTAATATTACCACTATATCATGGATCTAATTTAATGTTCATTTTACTGATAAATTTCTAATCTATTACTCGGTTGCCAATAGCAGTAAGAGTAAACACTTTACTATTAAGCATATAAACCAGAACTATTAGCCAACACTCAAGAACATCTATAGCTTAATGGTAATTAATTTTCAGACTGTTGACTCTGAGGCAGTACAAGAGTTTGTTTGAAGTGTCTGTGAATTACCAAAGAATCATTAAATCATGTGTGAAGTAGTTCTGGATTTGAATCCGTCTTTTACTGTAATCTAATTCTCAAAAATTGGCAAACTATGCATGCTATATGGGATAAACCTTTAGTACAAAGGTATCGATTATTCAGAATATAATAGAGTTTACTCTAATTCTTCTGAACTAAAAAAATCTTTTAATTATGAATAATATTAGAGAAGCTGTTTAACAAAAGTTATCGATGAACACTGTTACGTTCCCTTAAAACCAATTTGAATATATTATGCACAAAGGTGGCTATGCCCTCAATGAAAAGATATTGATCTAATATTATTTAAAAAGCATTTATCCAGTATTTAGGATTCTGTTCATGCTATTAGAAGTTCTGTATAAAGCAAGAGACACACACATAGAACTTACAATGTAAGCTTCTACTCACATAGAACTTACAATGAAGCCAAGTTTGTTCGTTAGGCTATCAAATTTTGGTGATGAAAAAATAACATTCACCAAGGCCCTATTATGTGTTAGACACCATTATCATTTAACACCATTATCATTTAACACCATAATCACAACTTGAGGAGATATGCTATTATTAGCTAATTTTATAGATGAGGAAACTGACTTAAATGACTTGCCAATGTTCATACATTCAATAAGATTTAGAACTTAGATTTAAACCCAGGTCTGTATGACTCCAAAGTCTGTTTTTGACACTAATTTAAAGATACTGACATTATTAAATTAAATATATAAAGTACATTTTAAGGACTATATTCAAAGTTATGTTCTACTTGGGAAAATCATAAAAAACATCAAAAGATGGCATTTTAAATAACATTAAGCTATTTAGTGTTTAGTATTAAGAGATTTAAAAAAATTATATAAATTGTCACCATTTTATTAATAGGAACTGAGACAGAAATGTTCCACATCTTGTCTAAGGACATCTAAAGTAAATTAATACTTGCATTACAACAGAGAAGTTTCTAGTTGGTTGACTGACTTAGACTCCATTCTTTAAAAAAGTGAAAATAAAAAAAGTTTATCTCATTATAAACATGATCATATATAGATACTTTGTATTACATATATATTTAGAATATTTCTTTAAAAACAAACAATCATACCTTTGCAAAGAGCAAATTAAGCTGCTTCCCTGATCCGTGGTACCCGCCCTGGGAAAGGAACAGTTTAACCTGTTCTTGAACCTGCTCTTCATCTAAGTGCCAGCAGTTTTCATCATCTATACTAGCACCTGCTGTTGGATCAGGAGCACCTAGAAACAAAAAGAAAAAAATAACACATATGCTAGATAAAAACTCTACGCTAAAAGGGCTCTGATAATGATGTGAAAAAAAAACACTAAGATTCTGTACTTTTTGCCTGAATACTTTTTAATCTAATCCCAGTTTCAATTATACATACAAATCTACAGCTGAAAATAAATACAAGAACCATTCTTTTATTTCCAGGACTTTTATGATTTCTTTTTTTTAATATCAGAAACTGTACCTTTGGAGATCAGTTTAGTTTTCTAGAGAATAAAAATTCTCTAGAGTCACAAAATGTCTCATATATGTTTATAAAATATTTGTAAATATATGTTTATAAAACTGTTGTGTAGGAGGTTAGGAAATGTTTTTCAGAGACATTAGAGAAATATGAAACCAAGTAAACTGAGCAGAGTATCTCTCTTAACTATGTTAATTCAAGAAGCCTTTGCCATTATCTGCTGCTGTATGAACTACACGCTGACATAAGTCTTTAGTTGCAGAAAACCAAAGATTAAAAAGGGAAATCAAGCCACATGGGGATAGGCAATGCAGCTGTTGTACTAAACCAGGTTGTAGTATCACCTTGCCAAATTGTGTAAATATTTTATTGCTGAAGTTAACACAAAAGATAACAGCTATGTATCAGCCCTGTGTGTAGACTACCTTAAAAATTCAAAAATTATCTAGATATTTAGGCAGGTGAAGATTACATTTCATTATTTATTAAGAATGTAAAATAGAATGTTATTTAAGGCCTAAGATTCATATGTAATAAAAAATTAAATCTAAAAAGCTCTTAGCAATAGTATTTCATCTCTTTACCAGCTCTTAAAAAATATTGTAGTTGTGGTTTTACATTTCTTTTCTGTTAATGATCTAATGAAGATTCAACTGGCCGAGGAAGTAATCACTAACATCTGCTTAGAATCAGGGTCCATTAGACCCAAGGAAGAAAGCACTGGGTCTATGAACCTCCCTGAAAAGGTGTGCATTCATTCATGCAGCCGACATATTTACTGAATGCTCTCTGCTAAACATAGGGCTGGAATGGTGTACAAATAGAATTCCTGTCCTCACAGATTTTACCATCTAGTTATGGTTTTCAAACTTTTTTGACTAAGACCCACAATAAAAAAATACAATTTATATCATGCCCAATACATCTGTGTTAACTGGGTGTTTATGAGATCACATCTATCATCTATTAATCTGAAGGAAAAGTATAATGAAAAAATACCCTTATTATAAGTGAAGAGGTCTGATATTTCTGATTCTATTTCATTTTTTTAAAAAGCCTTGTCATAATTTTTAAAGTGATTTAATAATACATGATGGATTGCAACCCACTATACGAAAAACAATGTTCTAAGTGTATGAGATAAGTATCAATCGAATAACTATGTGTATACATACATATATAATAATGAATGGTAACAACTGCTCAAAGGCAAGAGGACAAGGTGCCAGGAGACTTTGTATCAGAGAGCTCTGACTTGACCTGGGATTGCTAGGGTGAGCATATCTTAAAGAAATGTAATTTGAGCTGACACTGGCCCTAAGAAGATTAGACGTTAACTACAGGCAGGAAGAGGGAGTAATAGGTCTGCATGTGAGCTTGGGCAGAGATCTCAGGCAGGAAGGAACATGGCACACATGAAGTAAAATAGACAGCCCATGTCCACACAACCCAGAAGTAGAGGATGTGGAGAAGAACAATGTAAAGATAACAACCTGGAGAAGAGAAAAGGCCAGACTCTGAGGCCCTGGCAAGTGAGAAACTTAGTTTCTCCCCCAGGACTAATTAATGAATGGGAATTCATGACAAAGTTATCCAAAGTGGAAGAATGGAATACTCTAGATTCCATCTAGTAAAAGATGTTTGTCCTGATGTGCATCAACTTCAATATTCCTACCATGGAATTTTATGCAACAATTAAGATGAATGTGGAGATTCTCTCTGTACTACAATGGAAACATATCTGGGATATACTACTGATTGAAAAAACAAATCAAGGTGAAGAAAAGTATATGTAGTGTGCCACCTTTTATATAAACAATGCAGTTTACAAATCATGATCTCTATTCTACAGGAGAGACAGGTTCAGAGCCATACTGCCAAATGCAGTCTTCTGGTTCCCTCCCCTGCTAAGGAATATATCCCAGAACCTTGGAACTAAGGTGGAACCCTAGAGGCATCAAGACAGGGACTGTCAAACCTGAATCAAAGACAATTTTAAGGAAGTATAATGAGATGTTTGAAGGATAATAGTATGTTTCCCTTTCACAGGAAGATTTAAGGACACATAATGTTGAATTAACTAGTGGGGCTCCATCTGTATCCCATAGGGATTCAGAGCCCCTAATCCAATCCATCCCCTTAATTCTAGGGACACACACACATGCCCCTACACAAGGACAGCAATAGATTCTTTATCTAAATGCATCAGAAGAGACTTTCCAAACAACTAAACTACAGGGTCTCAACTTTTGTACTTAAATTCTTCCCAGTATCTTGTATCTTGCTAAAATCCTCCTGGGAAATCTGACATATCCCTCCTTATCATCTTCTTAGGTAAAACTCTGACAAGCCACTGATTATCCACTCTCACTGTTTCTGCAGATGAACTATCCTTAGAATGGTTGTTTCCCCTAATTTTTGTGACACTTTAATCAATTTCTGTTGGGTATTGAGGACCACCACTAAGAAGGAGTCCTGCCCCTGAAGGACTTGGATGGAGGCAGGCTGTCCTGTGCCGGGTAGAAGGCATAGTACCCTTTGCTGTGGGGTCAGAGCCCTCTTGAAGACTTGGAGTTTCTGTTTGCCATGTAAATATCCAAGTATTTTAAGCAGATGTGATTTTGGCTTGGAGAAAAATCCCAGTCTTTTCCTTGGCCTGAAGTGAAAAAGGGATCAACATTCAGATATTTTCCATTAACTTCTGGATACACTCAACTCTCATTTTTTTCATACCAAGAAAAAATAATACAGGAATCACTTTTATTTTACTTGATTTACACAATGCATTATTTCTTTAAAATATAATAGGTTTTAAAACTCTATCATATTTTTTAAAATATGACTAATTTTTTAATTTGCTTAATGGATCATTTAATTTACACACGTACAGATTTTTATTCTTCCCTAGCTGGGTAGTTACCTAATAGCAAATGTATAAAAAAAAAATACATGAATTATGTTTCTCAAGTTCTTAAGAAAATCAAGTTGTGTTTTTGTTTTCTTGGTAAGCTAGTATTAGAACTAACTTATTTCTTGAGAGTATGGGGGAGGGAGGAGGCACTGCAGAGGGGAAAAAGGTCCACAGGTGAAATTTGCCTGCAAACTATCTAATAACGTCTACATATGAGTGGAAAGGATGTGTGGGGTCCCTAATCCTTGATGCCGTTTCAGAAGACTTCAGTTCTGGGTAGACTGGAGAAACTATGTGTCTTCTGGCAGATCACTTAAGCACCTTAGTCCTCCACTCTCTCAACCCTAAAATTCTATAGTAGGAGTAAAAAATTAACTAAGTAATAAAAATTAGAAATCTTCTCATGTGACTGTAGAAAATATCTGCACTTAGTCATAAGAATGCAAGCAAAGATAACTAGCTGCTAAGTAAAATGTAAATTTACTCTGAACACAACTTAACACTTAGGAGTAACATGTGTACACTATAAACTATAGGCCAGGAAATTAATAACATACATCAGTAACACCCCAGAAGGGCAAATTCACTTACTAAACTTTGACACTGAAGTTTAACTATTTGAATCTTAATCTGTCTTCATTACATACATTAAAGCATCGCCTAAGCCTTGTATAAAATGTAGACTTGCACATTTTATTTCTATTTGTTAATGGCTGTCTACTACCAAGACAAACCTCTGACCATTTAACTTTAAGAAAGGTATGCAAAGAGAAACATAATTCATGTATTTACACATTTGCTATTCAATATTCCTCCAATTGGGCAGGAACCAGAATTTGTGTATGTAAATTAAATGGTCCATTAAAGTGTTTTAAAGCCTATCATACTTTTTATCCTTATTTATATTTATAATGACAAATGCTATAACTTTTACAACTGTATAGTTAATCTTTATCAACATCTTACTACCAAAGCTTAATTCTTATCTACTGAAAAAAGTGAAACAAACAGCTCAATTGTCTCTCATTCCCAGCTAGTGATGTGTTAGTCTGCTTTACCCTCCTACCTTGGTTAGGTAATACCACAGGAAGAGAGCAAAGGAGAATTCATAGACACAAAGGACCAATGTCCAACTCTTTGGCTTCCCCTGTCTGCTACTTGATTTGGCTCTCATTTAGTTTTGATTTAACCCAATACCAAAACTCCCTTACCCAATGGTTCTGTTAGAGTCTATCAAAATTCCTGAGGCACACCGTGAACAACAGGTGCTTACGCCACCACTTCAGATCTACTGAATCAGAATCTTTGCCAGAGATAAAATTGGTTGGGAGGGAATTCTGCGTTTGGGTAGAATGTTAAACATGGTGGCACATTCTGGATTTTCTTACTGAAAAGCATAGAGGACCCTGAGGCACCAAAGAGATGCCTTCCAGTGTACTGAATGCAGCACATATAAGACATACTGAATGAGGAGGTTATCTGTCTCATGTCACAGAAACTGGCACTTCTAAGCATTAGGCAGGCAACACCACATCACTCTGCAAATTTTAAAATAAGATACTAAGACACCTTCACAGCTGGCTTATGCTGTGTTTGGTATGCGGAATTAGCCACAGCTTTGGGTTCAATGAGGAACTTAATGCTTTCTTTTCTCCTCTTAATCTGTTGGAAAACAAATTCAGACATGGAAGAAGTGAAAGGCTTTGGCTTACATCTTCACCTTAACTGTGACCTAACTGCTTTAGTAACACTGTTGTCCAAGTAATGCCATTTACATTATGTAGACTGTTCTTTTTGTTAAGATTATCTAATGTGATCTATATTGGCAGAATGCAGGCAGCGGATGTCTACACTGCAGAGGTGATTTCTTCAGTCTCCTTTGGGGGACCCATAGAAGAATGCCATCTCCTACAGTTTCAGTGTCTGCTGTTGGAGCTAGGAAACATTAAGTCTTGTCTTACAAACGCACTAGTATACCTGTCCTACAAGCTGAAGGCAAAATCCTGACATCAACCATTGGCACTGAGAGGGAAAAGGCAAGGCAGCAAACTGTAGTGATTCAGTCTCGAAAAGGTTTTTAGGGAAGGACAAAAAACTAGAAGACTGCTAAAAAATAACATGCACTGAAATAAACACACACTTGAAAATGATTTAAATTTTCTTCCTACTTAAATTCTCATTTCAAGGCAGTGACTAATGACTTCACTCAATTTACAGTTTTGTGGTAGCTAAAAACCGCCAGATCCTTCATCACTGTCTATGTTCAATGGTCAGTCCATGTAATTCCATTGCCATGATATACTGTGGTGAACTCTCCAGGAACTGTTAGAGGGCAGCCTGTTTTCTTTTTCATGGAAGCTAATGACAGAGGGAGCCCTGGCATGTGCCAGGGTCTGCTCCCTCAACATGCCACCTTGTTCCAGCTAAATGCCAAGGAAATAAGTAACACTATAACTAGCATACATCTCAAAGAACTCAAAATAGGCCTGTCAAGGATTCTAGCCCCTCCTCAACTATGTTCCCTTCATCTGACTTTATTATTCATTTCTTATTATCAACTTACTTTAGACGTTTAATAATATACTAATCATGTCCAGAAGTAATCGTGTATTTATATGGATTAAGAGGCAGAAAGTATTTGTATATTCTTCAGTGCTCATTTAAAAATGCTCGTATAAACACTGTGTACATAACAGGTAAATTTTCATATGTATCTATATGTATTTTCCATACTGTAACTAACAAATGTATTACTTGGTACACAATTATAAATATTTAAATTCAAAGTTCTCAGTCTCATTTTTACATGTCCCAACTCTTCAGATTTGAAATCTACTATGTTTGTTAGCTTCAAGAAGGGCTTGCTCATATTATTTTTTATTTTTCACTGAAATACATTATTATACTGGTGTCAGGTACACATCACAGTGATTTAACAATTATAGACATTACTAAATGTTCACCATGATAAGTGTACTTGCTGTCTGTCTACATGCAAAGACATTACAATATTACTGACTATTCCCTATGCTGTACTTTCATCCCCATGACTATTTTATAATTGAATGTTTGTGCCTCTTTAAGCCCCTTCACCCATCCCCCAACTCCCTCCTCTACAGCAACTACCAGTCTGTTCTCTTTATGAGTCTATTTGTTTTTTTTTACATTCCATATATGAGTGAGATCATATGATATGTCTTTTTCTGACTTGCTTTCAATTAGCGTAATATCCTCTGGTTCCATTCAAGTTGTTGCAAATGGCAAGATTTCATTCTTTCTTATTGCTGAGTAATATTATTCCATTGTATGTATGTACCACACCTTCTTTATCCATTCATCTATCCATGGTCACTTAGGCTCGATTATTTTTAAAGATGTTCTTTAAAAGCTAGCTCACAAAGATTTTCTTCAACTCTCTACACTGGCCATGAAGACTCAGGTCACCTGCCACATCACAATGATGGTGGTACCAGGACCTCAGATTCACTCATTTAACTCTCCTGACCTTATGAAATAAGCACTCTTTATTGTCCATGTTCTAAGAAGACAAAAAAAGGCCTGAAGAGACTCAGTTACTTGCCCCCAGTAACAGAGCTGGAAAGCAACATAAACCAGTATTCTAACTTAGGCTAACTTCTAAGCTCTTATACATACTTAAAGTGGGAGGTATGAGAAACCCATTTGAGGGGAGATGAAAACAAGCTCATCTAGTCAACAGGGACAGACATAGGGCGAGTTCAAAGAGAGAAGGATGACAAGGAAACTGATGACAGCTGGCTGCAATCCGAGGAGAGTTCTGAGAGCCAGGGCAGTGTCAGAGGGGACTACAGCATGTGAGGGAAGGCAGACATGGAGGTGAAAATAGAGAGGATGAAGGGTATTGGGCTGAAAGTAACTTGTGTTACCCTCTAGCAAATTCTTCATGGGCTAGAGAGGTGATTCTTCCAAATTAAGAGACTTAAGTTCAAAGATTACTTCTCTTTTGCTAAAGTGAAGTGTTTTTTCATGTGAGGATAACCATGTGTACATGATCACATATTCCAACAATTAAAAAAATATTTAAATAACATTATGGAAACATCAAGTTTTGGTTAAAACTAAAGGGTTAAACTAATAACTTTGGGAGGGTATTTAGCAGTAATTACAAAATTCAAAATGCATATACCACTTGTACTGGATTTCTACTTACTAAAAACCTATTATGCAGAAGTACTGGCACAAATGCACATACGCACACAAAGGATGGTCACAGCAGTACTGCATATAGTAGGGGGAAAATGGAAACAACTTCAAAATCATTCAGTAAGTTAATGGTTAAATATACCCCTAACTATGGAACACGACACAACATTTAAAACAATAACAGACCTATTTGTACTAACATAAGATATTCAAGAATATCAAGGAAAAAAAAGCAAACTACAGAAAAATGTTATTTATTTTTAATTACATATGTGTGTATGCACGAAGGAAGCTGTGTCAAAGATTACAAACCACACCATCAGCAGTGGTTGCCTTGCAGGGATAAAAGAGCTGTTGGAGTCTAAAGCAGGGAGCTGCTGGGAGTGGTGAGCCCACAAGGACTTGTGTCTTTTTATACTACTGATAAATTTTTCTGATAGGTAGTGTCATTTTTTTTTAATTTTCTTTAAATTTCATACTACTGCACCTGGAAGATAGTACATTTAAGCCAACTTAATAATTCTCCCTATAGAATGTATTTGCTAATTATATTGATCACCAGTAGATCACATCTTTGTTTCATCAACTGTCAATGCCAAAAATGTTTTACAATAATAGAAAGGATATGTTTGTAATAACCAAATTATCTCCCTAGGATACCTGCAAAAAAAACCAGTTGCTAATGCAAGCCCAATTACAGTGAACATGACCATCCGCAGAGAAACAAAAAAGAGATGTAATGTGAGGCCCCCATCAAACGACTCCAACTGTCACTTACTGCTAGATTTGGAACATGTACGTGTACAAGAATAAATCTCCAAGTTCCTATTAAGAACAAAACAGAAAGAAAAATGACGGGGTTACTTTTTGTTTAACAAACTGGGAGTACCTATTAGTCCTTCAGTACTGTCCTTAGGGAGCCTGCCAAGATACCCAGGTCACAGTTTTGGCCCTGATGGAGCTTTCAACCAAGTAACAATAAGCTACACAATGAACATGGGACTGCTGAGCAGGCCTGCCTGCTTGCTTGGTATCATCTGGGAGAGCCTGAACAGGCTGGGACACAGAGGTACTTGGAGGCCACATTAAGCAGGCATAAATGGAATTTACTGTGTCGGTTTCATAAGAATCATGCTCAAACAAATGGAAATGTCTGATGGACCCCTAATATCATCCATCCCCCAACTGGTTTCTTCACTCTTCTTCTTAACTATGAGGACTTATGAATACCCAACATGAGGTACTCAATTATCTTACTACTATCATTATTACACATGTATACATTATATTAAAATTCTTCCAACACTGTCAGAGATTATAACCATTTTAAATATGAGAAAAAAATGAGTCTCCCCAAGGTCACACAGGTACTAGTGGCAGAGACAATACTGGATTCTAGGCCTCCCAGATTTCAACGTTCTGTCTCCACATAAATCAATCTATACAATATATCTCCTTTAGCAGGATGTATAAAGGACCAGAAAAGTCTGAGTTGAACAAACTAAGACAGAGAGTTAAGCATTTAGACATCAGTAAATTTCGAGATAAGTAAGTAGTCAGGAAAGACACCAGCCTCTTTTTTAAAAAATATAGAAGCTGGAGAGTTTTATTAAAATATAAAACCAAGAGCAAACAATTTTTGCTTAAAAAATGCACAACTAAAAACGGCAGTCTCCTTGGAGGACCATTCATTGACATTAATTATCTTACAGCCATACTGAGCGTACAGTGGTTAATCAAAATTATATGGGAAATTTTATGGAAACACAATGAAATGCAAAAAGAAGTCTACCAACAAGGACCAAACTATTACGATGACTAAGGTAGTCTACATTCCCACTGCCTTCACTCAGTCTGTGACCACGGACACATCACTAACCTATTCTCCTGGGTTTCTTCATCTTTAAACTACTGCAATTATCAATTTGCAATACTTACCTTACAAAGAAATTATGAGGAATAATGTGCCTGAAACAGACTTGACAAAGCTTTTAATTCCTCGGGACAAAATTCTTTTAAAAATGAAAGAATGTTTTTTAAAAATAAAGCATTTCAAAATAAAAAAAGCAACTAATAGAACTTTAAGAAGCTTTAGGATAAGTTCACAAGAAAGAAAAAAAAGCTATTGTTACCAACATAGTTTGTATTTACTTGTAAACTATGACTTTTTTTCTAAAAAGGATTTGGATAAGCTAAACTTCACTGTCTCTAAGATACCTACACTAAGATAACTGAATCTAAATCCTTTATTAACCCTATTTATCTAGCCATGTAAAAGTGCTTTTCCTTAGAGAAAAAACTAACTCTTCCCAATATTCATGTTCAAAATATTTTTCTCAAGGAAAAATACCCACACACAAAACATACCAAAAGAGTCCTGCTTTAAAAACAGGTTAGAGAATGCTTTACATACAGATGTTTAGAGGCAGGTGGGCCCATGTTTAGGTCAAATAACTGCAAAATGTTTTTAATCCCATCCCTTCTAAGCCATCAGCCTAACAGTTAAAATAAGACCCAGCAGGGAGCAGATTTCCCATTTCAACACTTAAAGTCATGGCCTGCTTCCTACCTCTCTTCTTACCACTTGTCACTGTAGAATGCAAGGCAGGAAGGCAGCTCATGTAATTGGCCCATTTCCAGGCTGGGAGCAAATCTGATGATAAATTAAGTGGAGAGAAAGCTGGCAGGATAAACTGCTCAAGTTCACAGCTCTTGTGAAGCTGTTCTCAGACAAAAGTTATTTGAAAATTACATTGAGTCTAAAGCTAACCTGCATTCCGTCCTGGATATTTCCTTAGATAGTGTTTTCTTCTAATTTTAGAAACTCTGGAAGAAATGTAATGTCATGTAAACATATTCTCGCATCCAACTTTAGTTTACATTGATTCATTAGTTTCACTATTTCAACACAGAAATGGATGTGAAAAAAGCTTTTAGGTAAGAAATCTGGGGGCTGTTATCCTTCAAAACAAGAAGACAAATGCAGAACAAGCAACTGATTGTTGGTTGTGGACCTGTGCTTAAATTAAAACTCAAAGAACAAAGTGACCCTAATGGATTACATAAATTAAGAAAAGTGAAGGAAAAAAAGAGAATGCATGAAAGTTTGAAGAAATGATATATCCTATTCTTCTGCCTCCACTTAATAATTTAGTAAAGAAGCTGCAAATAGGTTCCTGAGAAATCTCTGAGATGACTGTTTGCAGGCCTGAATTTCCACAAGGCAACAAGATTGAGACAGACAATATGACAGAGCAGAAGCCTACCTGAAAAGTCCTTGAGTGCATGTACTTCTGTGGCAGAAAGTTGTTTACAGTACTGTTATTTAACACTGGCAGACTCTATCAAGTAAAATGCTTTATACACCTTATGATAGCTACTTTAATAAAGTTGAGCCTGATATGGGAGCACTAGGAGAATTATGGTTATGTGGATTCTGCTCTGACACAACACAACAACCATGTTAGAAGTATCTTATGGCACCAGGAGACTTGTAAAAGAATGTTCACAACAACTGTTTTCAAAACAAGGCCCATCAACAGTGGAATGGACAAATACTGGTGTTCTCATACCACGAATACTCTTAAGTTGTGCTGTCCAATAAGGTAACACAAGCCACATGTGGCTACTGAGCACTTTTGGTGTGGCTGTAGGGTGGCTTGAGGTGTGCGTAAGTGTAAAACAGACACCAGATTTCAAAGACCTAATAAGAAAAAAAAAGGTAAAATATACCAATATTTTTGTTGAATTGGCATTTATGAATATTGTGATATTAATATGAAGATTTAATCAATATTTTTAATATATTGAGATAAAATAAAATTAATTTTACTTAGTTCTTTTTCAATGAGGCTACTAGAATATTTTAAATTACATATGTGGCTCACATTGCATTTCTATCAGACGGTGCTGCTCTACAGCAGTGAAACAAACTATAGGTACCTGAGACAATATGGCTACATCTTATAAACATGATTTTGAATGAAAGAAGTCAGATACATAAAGCTTAAAATCAGATAAAACTAAACCAGTGTTTAACGATGACAACAACAAAACACAAGCCACCAAGGAAGTGATCACCATAGAAGTCAACCAACAGTTACCATGGGAGCAGAATGACGCCTGTCACAGGGAGGAGGGATGGGGAACTCTCTCAAGTGCTGAGTGTGGTCTACTTCCTGTCTTATTGGGTCTCTTAGTTAATCTGCACATTCAAATTTTATGCACTTCTCTGGGTGCTATTATCTCACAGTTCCACAAGTTTTTAAGAAATGATCTCAAACTTGCTTTCTTTCAACATTTATATTTACTATATCAAGTAATGGCTTTGAAGAAAACCTAAAAGAGGGTTGAGTAACTGACTGGTCCTGTACTGCAAATCAATATAACTAAAGAAATGAAAAAAGGTTAGGCCCTGAGCTGCTTAGTCAAGACTGTGTTTCAGACTTCAACATATTTTAAATACTTAAAATTTATGTCTAAATGTTTTAAAAGCACAGCAAACTATAATTTAACAGTACCATTTATTTGCTATTAAGTACTATATGAAATAGGTGGTGGGTGTAATTTCTGAAGAGCTGCAAATTCTTATGAGTCAACATATCTGCAATGCACAAAAATAAAGTTGATAAATGTGTTTACAAATAAATGAGACATGTTTAATATATAAAATATTTAAAAGAAACCCATTTTGAGATATCTTATGCATGACAGTCATATCCTCAACTCTCTCTAAACAAGTTCTAATATTTTTCTAAGAATAATTTGTTTTCTCAATATGAGGCATCTTGTCAGAAGTTTCCTGCCTTGGAAAATAAATTTTAAAAGAAAATGAAATAAAATTCTGAGTATGCACAAGTCAGTTTACTTACAACAGCTGACAAGGGCGAATTAAAGAAGTACTTTCTATAACTCACATCTAGTACTTGATGAAATTTCACCAAATGTAAAAGTATAAAAGTCAAACTTCAACAAATGAGAGCTTTTTCTTAGCACGGAAGGCTTGGCACCTGGCAGAATGTACAAAATACTTCAAAAGAAATGTTTAAGGATGCAAAATTAAACTTTCCATCTCAGCTACCTAAGGACTGTGCTGATGACCTAGTTCACATTTAATTCATTTTTATGCAAAGAAATTAATTTATAAATGAAAAGGAATCCAGAGAAGAAATCTATAGAATGAATGTCTATACTCACCATGAACTTGGTTGATTTCTGAATTTTGGGAAAGAATTTCGTCTGCTAATTTTTGAGCAGTTGGCAAAACTTCGGTATGGTGCACTGTGATCAAATACTGTACAAACTTTTGCAGTTGGTCTCTATTCATTTGAAAGAGAGTCTCTGAAATGGGAAGATGCAGTTTGACCTGATCTGGCTTGCGGATGCGGTATAAAGACAGTGCCACAACATGGGCACAATAAAATATGTCCTTGTTTCCACAGCTGCAGGTCACTGAGGTAATCTTGCAACGATCAAAGCTGATGGCCACGTTGCAAACAGTTTCTGGCTCCGACTGCATTGCAGGTTCTGTCACTGTGCCACTCAAGTGGAAGCCTATATAAAAGAAAGGGAGGAGAGAGTTTAGCTTCTGCATTGAGATGCTATGAAATACCCTTAATTCTTTGAAACATATAGTACTTGACAGCAGCAAGAAAAAAAGATGGCAGCTTTTATTTTCAAGTAAAAACATTCAGGCCACTCAAACTTGCTCCCTCCCCTTATATGTAAAAACAAATGGTATTTGCTGAAGTGTTTTACACAGCCATATAAAACCCTAACTGCAGCATGCCACCTTCACACCTACAGGAAGCTGTTTGAACCCAGCACTGATAAGCCATCATCACTGTCCACACTCTCTGTCTGGTACACCCGACAAAAAAAAAACCAAATCAGTGGTTATCTTCCTTCTTTTAACTTCTTCAAGTACAGTAAACTAGCTAAGCTTTCTGCTCAAAAAATTCCCCCCTTCTGTCCACCTTTATTCCACGTAGCCACTACTGCAACCAACCTACCAACACTGCAACTCTGAGGGGCCCCTTTCACAAGCACTAGACAGAGAGGTGTTTTATTTAGTAATTCTTTCTGTAGCACACATAAGGTATGTGCCATACAGCAACATCTGTGAGCAGTGTCTGCTGGTGGAACTGCAAAGTCCACTGAATCTCACACACACCACAGTTTAAGTAACTCACAATGACTATTTTCTTTCATATCATTCGGAGTAAAGCTGACACAGATGTAAGGCTGTTAAACACACACACACACAAGCACACAAAATCCAAGTGGCAACGGGCCTTAGAAACCTGGCAGCTTACACTCAGGACCACACAGGAATCCCCCACACCCTCCCAGACCAAGGGCCGTTTGGCCACTGCTTATAAAAATCCAGAGATGAGACTCACCTCACACAATTCCTCTTAGATAACTTTAGCTACAGCTTGTAACCAGCTGAGAACTGCATCCCACCACCACTGCCATCAGTCAGTCCTGGCCTGTTTGGCCAAAAGACAAATCTTCCTCACTCTTTTCCCCTAAATATGTAGGAAGGTTATCCTGAATTTTTTCTGGCACACCCATTCAGTTCTACCTTCCCTCTCTGAAAGCCACATTCTGAGGGAGAGATAAACCCTTAAGGGGATCCTTCTGGTAGCCTCCAGGACACAGATTTACCTCAGGATTTAAAGTGCTGACAGAAATTTGAATACTATAAAATGAAGCCTCTTATAGTATCTCAGCCTTCTACTATCTATGCTACTTGAATAAAATTCATTGGGCAGGCCATCATTTCCTCTGGCTCCCCGTCATTCACAAAGAAAAGGATCTTTACCATGTGGGAACTCTGGGAGGGATGCTGCACATGGAGCTGCAGAGATGTGACATAAGAATGACAGCCAGATGAGGCCTAGAGTTCACATGTGGGGCACCTGTCTGTCTTACTATTTAGTATCTCCTTCGAAGGAGGAGAATCAGGCCAGAGAGTTGGAAGAAACACTATTTGCCTTATAAAAAATCCTTCAGAGTAATATAACTTCATTTTGATAATTTATATCAGGCAACACAAAAGGTGTTGTTATAATTTTTACCTAACTTAATCAATTTAAAATAGCATTTTGTAAAAACAAGTTACTATTATTGCTTCACAAAAAGAAATGTTGAGAATTATAATATGGTATCCTCTGACTTTCTTCCTCAGAGATTATCCCTGTTTCAGAATGGATATTCCAGTCTCCTTTCTCTTTTGGTTAAGAAGTCTTTTGGAAAACCACAATTAAAGAAAATACATAGTAATGTGACCATATTTTTTTAAAAATTTAATGTGTATTCCCATGCAGAAAGTCACATAACAAGTAAACACTCAAGAAAATTTCAAAGATGAAGAATAACAAGGGCAGTATTATCTTACTATATACCAGATGCATTATAAGCTTACAATAATTAAAATCCATGGGACAGGCACAGAGAAAGACAAAAAAAAAAATCAATGGATTTTAAGGGAGAGTCCAGAACGTTGCCTAGTATATTCTGTACATTTAGTGCAAGGGATCTCGATGTTTTCCACCTGTCACATACACATATGTAAAAAGGAAGCAGTTATCACTATAGATTGGAAAACAGTTATGATGAACTGATGGTTTATGAAATCAATCTCTCCCAACTTAACACTATCACATCTCTCCTTATCCACCAAGTCAACATCTTTGTTTCTCCATGGAAGTGATAACTGGAGAACTCCTCCAATCACAGATAAGCTGAGACAATCAGGATCCGAAGCGAGTTCAGACTAGCTGGTATTTAGCCTGTAAGGCTATATAGTATAACAGGTGCTTTGAAGGAGAAGGATCTAACTATCAAAGAGGCACTTAGGAAAAGTGATGAAGTCCTCAAACAGTTTTGCAAAAATGACTTTCCTTATTCATCTGACCTATATAAGTCAGAAGGAAGTAAACTATATTGAATGTGATATCATACAATATATGCTGGGGAGAAAACCCACATATTATCCAGTTTTGTTATACTGAGTATTTACAATTTGTAAAGTTTTTTTCTTAAGCAAATTATAAAGTATTGTGAACTCCAAAACAATTTAATTCAAGAGACATGTAACAGCACAAATAAACAAACACATGTCTTTGAGAGCACACTTCATTAATCTGATATTAAAGATGAAAGTGTTTCATGAATGTTCATTTTCCATGCAATTCAAGATTATTTTTCAAATACCCAAACAAACTCCTTTAAAAAGTACAACCATTTTTGTTGGAAGTATTTCTAAATGCTCTTAAGTTCCACCCTGCCACCTGAATCGGTTAACCATTCGGGGTGCTACCAATCAAGTGGGGCAGCTCTCCCTTAGAACAGGCAACTACAGGTGGCAGTGCTTTTTAAGTGGACTCTTCTGTTACTTTTCTCCACTATCAACTATCATGAAGAATCCTCTCCTAAACTGACAGCCCTTTCCATAGAAAATTCTTTGTTCTCAGGTCAGCTGCATGTCTAATTTGGTTAGTTTGCAGCAGTTATTTAATACTCAGAGGCCTATTTGTTTTGGTTGGTTTTCTTCCCCATACTTTTAGGTTGGCTTATGGTGCTAGAGGTGAAAGGCTTTACTTCAAATACAGAAAAATTACATACACAAACACAAAGGACAGCTGGTATATTACTTTTTCAGACTAAGCAATACTGAGGGGTCAATATATAGGAATTCCATTAAGCCTCACTTCAGGATTGTGCAGTCGTGTATTTTGGCCTCTCCAATTTGAGAAACCTTTGAAATGTCACCAGCTCACTCTCTGTGGGTCCTAAATCACACCAGAGCATACACAGGAGAAGCAAGGATAATATTCTTCCCTCAACGGTCTCTAAAGGATATGACATCCTTCCCCCACCCCTCCTCTCCACTCCCAGCTGGTCTTTTCTCTTAGGTACTGGATGACTGGGAGCAAAGTAACATTCTTGAGAACAGAATTTTGCTTTTTTGGAGCTCTTACAAACCCTGATGACCAGCTGTTTTAGGGCTGCAGATGCAAAATCTCCTTCTGGGAGAGTTAGCTATTCTCTATGACAGAACTAAGGGCACAAAAGGGGCAACCAAGCACTCTGGTAAAAGATGGATACTTAGCTTTTATTTCCAAAGGACTAATGCTGAAGAAATTACATAAACTTTTTCTTGCAAATATGCTTACTTGACTTTAAAAAATATAACCTAAAATAGTTAATCCCATAAGAGCAAACTTCACAGGGCAAACTATTTTTTTATCACTGTGCCACCACAGAGCCCAATAAAACATTAGGATTCACATTCTCAAGCTTCAGGAGCTGAAGAAAAGGCAAAAACCAAGGCACAATTGTTGTACACGCTGTGGTAATAGACTTTGATCACCATCAGGTTCTGTCACCTAAATGCTGTATGTTCAGGACATGTTATTTAACCTCTCTGGGTCTTGCTCTACTCATGCAAAATGTGGCTAGAAATACCTCCTAGGGTTGTTCTGGGAATTAAAATGAAATAACATATGTAAAGCATCTGGCACATAGTAAAAGTGCTCATTAAATTTTATTTCCTTTTCCTTCCCTTCCCAGCTGGAGAAACACGGGAGAGGTGCTGGATATATTCCCTTTGTCCACAACACTTTTTTTCCTATGCTACTGGAATCTTGTGGGGAGAGGGGTTTCACTCGTGAGGTGGCTTGGAAAATAAGCATGGCCACTGAGAAGGTCCGAGGTCAGTGGGTTGGCAACACTAGAAGGATCACAGCTGTTTGAAGACAAAACCAAAAACTTCAGTCACATATCTTTGCTCACTCCAGCTTTCTCTATTTTCCTCTTAAGATTCCTCCAAGTTCTGCCAACACACAAGTAGTTTAATTTGGTGAAAATGTCACCTTCATACACAAACCAAAAAATATTATGGGAGAGGTTTTTGGTTTTGTTTTTGTAACCATACATATTTCTAAAATGTTACAATGCATTGATTCTTTAAGTGTGGTCTAGGGAAACCCACAGGTCCCCAAGACCCTTTCGGGGATCCACAAGGTCAAAACTTTTTCGTAATTATACCTAGACATCATTGACCTTTTAAATTTTCTCTCCTGAGCATACATTTCATTTTCCAGACATGTTGTCTATAAAGACAAACATTTACAGAGGGTTTCAAAAATGTTAAACAATGCCATCTTTTCCATGAAAATATTTAGTATTTGGGGAACTACAGCTATTTCTGATAAGGGTATGTTATTTATGTTAATGACTTTATTATTTATTACTCTCATTTAATAAACACATGTTTTAATTTTTTCTCTGCTTTAATTTCAAGTACAGTAACTGTCAATAGGCATAACCCTCATAAGCAAAGGATGGTGGGGTCCTCAATACTTCAGAGTGAGATCAGAAAGATGAAGAACTGTTATTTAATGTACTGCTGAGGAATGGAAGAAATAAGTCCTCCGAATCATCTCTGCCATGTATAATTTGTACTAGGATCCTCCAGGAGGTCAGTAGTTATTAACAGTAGTTATTAAGAATCAGCAGACAAACACTAAAGGGGCAAGTTTCTCATACATGAGCACATACATATTCACACAGTCTATATTAATTTCGTATTAATGAGGATTAAGGTTTCTAGAAATTATTTAGTTCCTGATACTGTAAAATAACTTTGAAAGCTTATTTGCCATATCTAAAGTTAAGCTCTAGTTGCATTTTAAAGAGCACAAGGAGACCCATGATATCAAACTGAAAAGACAACTGTTTTAACATACACAAAGGATTTTCTAGAGTGGCCATTTTGTGCATATATGTATATACAGGTGTTCCATGAACTGAAAAATGGTTACAAACTCAAAGCATTAGAAAATTTCTAAGCTAAAATAAACTGGTAGGCATGAAATACACACTAAAACTACTTTTTTCAGGGCACATGCTTTTCAGAAAAATATGCACCCGTGCATGAGGCACTCAAGTAACATTCTTTGTTGAAAAAGAATTTAACAGAAGCACTGGTGTAGTACTTACACAAATACATCTTTCACCCTTTTCCTAAATAAAAAGAACCCCCAGGGAAATTAAAGGCAGAAACCAAGGCAATGTAATGTTATGGCTGAAAGGGTGGCAAGGGTTGTGAGACTTTTTTGTATTTTTTTGAAGCTAAGTCTATAAAATGCAAAAGTGTTAACATTTAACACTCTCGTAACAAAGTATTCATTGGTTAACTAAACCCACTACATCGACTAAATGTATAATAACTAATACCCGATTATATGTCCCTGGTAAAATAAATGAGTTAATTATTACCCCCAAAAAACTAACTTTCACCTTCCTAACTCTGAGAGCTACTGCACACAATCCAATATGCCATATTGCAATTATCAATTTTAAAGACAAAAGTTTTAATTCAAATGAAGCACAATTTCCAGGTCAGCAGTACAAACACAATAAGGGCCTCTCGTGGGGGCAATAAACTCAACTCAAAAATCAACTTGTCTAAAATATGATATTCCTTCTTCAGCTACATAATTTTCTCAAAGGGAAATCCTAAATTAAAGAGACTGCATTCTCTGAGCTGACTAATTAAATCCTCTAGCCCTAATTCCTAATACTAAGCTTAAACAGCTTATAGAAAGACATTAGATTTTGCTGGCAATCACTAATGAAACTGTTTGCTTCTCTCAAAAAATTATTTTTAAAAGGAAAAGCTTTATTTTTAAGTCCACCTTAAAAATGCCTATTTGGAATAGAATCACTCCTACACTTCATTAATATTTGAAAGAAAGACAATGGCAAATTAATGCAAAGAGCAGACTGTAAACCATGGCACACCATATAAACAACATAAAAATTTACAGAGCATGCATTCAATGGGCCCAACCAAGAGTTCCCAGAGGCATTCTTGTTCAGTATCATTTTTTTCTCATTAATGTATATTCTTGCACCATTTAATACAAGGATCCATATGATCAGAATAACTGTTACATATGAATGGCATTAGCTATTTACAATTATTTCTGAAGAAAAGACACTTATTCACTAATTTAGTTCTCTGCAATGATCACCTAGAAGGAACATTAGTTTAAGGGGAATGAATGCATTGAATTAAAAAAAAAGAAATCACATCACTCTGGGTCATCCCAAATATTGAAGTGCATAAGGGTTCCCGACCACCACCATTACCATAAGTAGTTTTCCAGTGTATTTCTGTATTTGAACATGAATATTTGAGGGGAATAACCATTGCCTAGACCCAGATTCTGGGTGGGCGGCCAAGGCAGGTGGTAAAAACATTAGGTAGCATTTGAGTTATGTGCACAAGTGTAAAGCCACAAGGTGCTTAGGAATTTAAATTATTTGCCCCAATCTTTTAAATTCCACTTTTTCTGATGCTGCCCTCGTCTAATACAAGCAAAGCAGTTTCTTTGGCCTTCTCCCTTTTGCAAGGCCAGGAACCAGGCTCCCCCGCCAGTCCACACAGCCCCCACTGCCACCCCTACAGCAGTGCTCTTCCCCTCCTCACTTGGTCTCTCACCTGGCTCCCCAACTTCTGAAATGCAGATTCAGTTTATAGAGCATTTTGGTGCCCAAAGACCAACTCTTTGCACCTTTACACACCTTTGTCTTACTTCCCAGGACCCAGGTCTGAATGGGGGAGGGGGAAGACAATCTTTTTACCTGTTTATTTCCTGTTGTTGTTTACAGCCAAAGAACCTTCAGAAATGCCCGTCTGTTTGCTTTAGGGGCAGAGATGATGGAGTTTCTGTTTACCAAAGCCAAGAGATAAGGAGAAAAGTGTGCTCAGACCCGGAAGGGGAGAATGCAGGCCTCAGGAATCAGATTCCTCCACCCACATTCCAAAGCTCCAGTTGGAATTCTCAATGCCCACACAAGCTCCCACATTTTGGCCCTAACCGATTCCTAATGCCTTACCCCATGTCCAGGCTCTGACACTCTTGAATCTCACATAGGCATCAAATTCCCCTTCTTACAGGCGAAGAGGCTGAGATTCTCTCAGAGAGGGAGCAACAGAACACGCACTGGATAAGGAACTGATAGGAACATGGGTTTTCTACAATTCCAATGATAAACTTGCACAAATAATCTTTCCACAGCAACACATAAATGATTGAGAGGATGAAAGAAGGCAAATCAACAGATCCAGACAGTAAACACTGCTAAGGTTTAGGACCCTTAGAGGCAGGGCACTGTTCATCTCTGTAGCCCAAGGATCCAGCAACAGCTCTTAGAACAGGCCAAGCCCTTGTAACATGTCAAATGAAGGAACTCATGGGCCTCTTCCAAGTAATGCTCACCCTGTATTGTAGAAGTCACAAATAATAAATGCTTTGGCCTCAAGCCTGGAATACTTTAAACTTAAGACACTACTTCTAAGAGTCCACTCCTCTCTTACACTATAAGTGTAAGAAGCAAAGGTCTACGTCTGAGATAGCAGAGGTCTGTGGTTTCTCCACTGCAAAGGATTGTCCTGGAGGAAACACTCAAGAAGCAGTTGTGAGATGAAAGAATGCACAAACTCTCTCACATTCTTGGTTTGTGGAACATACAGATTGGTGCTTGTCTGACTGGAACGTGCTTCAGCATCATCTGGAGGGCTTGTTATACCACAGATTGCCGGGACTCTCCCCAGCACACAAGTGCCACTGCTGCTGGTCCAGGGAACCACTGACTTAGATGATTAGAATTGCAGCCTTAAACAAGGCTTTTCTAGTCAGACATACTTAAGCAAACATGGTAAATAGAACAGTGAAGAACATATACCTGTGATAAAGAATGTATATAACTTCTAGCTCATTAAGTAACCTAAATGCTTCCCATTCCAAGAAATTAGATATGAAATATTAGTTTGAGCATTAAGAAAACTGAAAAATTTTTATAGTAACAAAAATGTATTACTATAACTGTTAATACTTATAGCTATACCATCCTATTTTAAGACCTTCATTAAAAATCTAAATTAAAAATTAAAAATGATTAATCAGAGAGTACTTTTACAGAGAGATTGTTTTACAATGTCCCATGGGATTCCTCATAATTGAAGGTTCTTTGTGTATTGAAAATAATCCAATTAATGAAAAAATATATTGGTAACTATTTTAGTAACACATTTTTTGCCTAAGGCAAGTGTACCCTATATAAGGTCAGAAGCAACAGAATACGCAGGGTAACACAAGATGAGAGAGAATTTGAGAGAGAATTAGAACCTTCTAAAAACAAGATCAGTTTTCCTTCCAACTCCTATACTTATCTAATGACCTTGGGAAGTAACTTAGCTTTGATTTTCCCATCTAGAAAATGAGATTAATAATACCTATCTTGGAGGACTGCTGTAAGGAGTAAACCTGACAATGTATGTAAACCACAACAAGGAATGCTCCCATTACGGAATGCTTGCTATCACCATTATTGTAATAGAAATGTCACATGCTCTTGGAAGCTTGGCATTCCAACATGTGCACTAAAACCCTACTGTGAGTGTAAAGGCTGTTGGACACCCAGCTCCCAAAAGCATGTGGCATTTCATTACAGTAATGGACAAGGGTTTCTTGTTATTGCAGTAATTCTGTTCTGTATTCATATGTCCAAATTAATGGGACTGTCATTTTTTTATTTGTTCCTATTTTACAGAGCACATTCTTAAAATGTGATTTGATTCCAAATAGAAAAGAAAGGGACTTCTAAGTCTTTTAAGACTTCATTTTGCCTCAAAATAACTGTTTCAAGAAGTAAGCCATTTTTCACTCCTACCTTTGGAGATCTCTACTAAAATGTAGAACAGCTTTATAATCCCTAATGTTTGCCTTCCATGTCAAGGTACATGAAGTTGTTTTATAGCTCAAGTCCATCCTGTCTCTCAATTGGAGACCTACTGAAAGTTATACAACAATAAAGAAACTTGCAGGTCTTGTTGTGGAAGAAGTGACCACAGCTTTTCAGTTTTGGTAATTTATGGCCTGACGAGCAGAGTGAAGTCAGAGCTCCCACTCTCAAAGAATTCCAAGGAACCCCAGACCTGCTAGGGCTGTGCCAATATTTTCCTGTCGGAGGAGATCCAGCTGCGAAGACATCCTCTTTGCTCTGTGTATATGTCTTTAAGAACAGTGAGTGGATGTGGTTACGCCTTGTCTATATGTGGTACACTTTTTTCTTCAGTACAGAGATAGAAGCAAAGAGACAGTTCATCTGTTCAAAATGTGGATGAAACTTACTAAGACATTCCTGCACATATCTGAGAGCAGTGGGTGATTAAGATGATTTTTTCATTTTCCTTGTTTTGGTTGGTGTGGGGGAAGTTTTTTTCTAAAATTTCTACAATGAACACATAAGAAAAAAAGTGCTTTTACTAAAATAAAAAAATTTCTCAAGGTCTTCCTGAGTAAAAAGTCTGCCACATAAATGAGGTCCAGCTCATGTTCTGGGAGCCTGGTAATGATCCTACACCAAGTGCACACTGAAGGTCGTCACTGCTGCTTTGCCCACTGACCAGCCCCATGCATGTTAGCACCAGGACACTCCCAGGCTCTCCTTAACCCATGGATGCTCAACTCTCCTTATGGCTTAGCCACACTCCAGAGAAAAAGATGGATTACAGCACTCAAGGTAAGGCAAGGCAAAGAGACACTAAATTTCTGGTTCTATTCAACAATTATCTAATGTTAGCCCAGAGGGGAAGTTGTTTACTATTTATTGTCCCTCTTCTTTTCTCATGTATTAATAAGGGAACCAGTTATATTATGTGATTTCTAAAAAATTATGGAGGTAGGCAGCAATAATGGAGAGCTACCTGTGACAAGACGAAGGATGGTAGTTGCCACACTCACTCACGCAAGACCTTTGACCTGCCCTGGCTGCCACAATTGAAACAATGGTCATCTCAAAGGACTTGGAAGCTCTGGCTTAGGGTAGAGGTAAGAAAAAGGATAAATACTGCTATAGCTGCAGTCACATATATGTCACTGGTATATGGGGAGAATTTCTTAAAGCTTTAAAATTCAATATAAAAGCAAGTAAACATAATTTTTATCTACATAATTTTAGCCATCGGCCTGTAACTGAGATTCTTAAGGCATGATTATCTTTTTGCTATGTTATCTAAAATCTAAATCTAATCTAAAACAATCTCCTTATATAAATATAGGTGAACTTTATGCAAAATGTACAAAATATAGAATACTATAGAAACATAAAAAATAAAGCCCATTAAAAAATGAAATGAAATAAAATGAATAAATCAGATCACCTTGTCTGTCTTCACCACCTAAAAGCTGTACTCCTTCCCCTGACCCCTAATTTACTAACAGGTGATGTACTCGTCTCCAGGGAAGCAGCTATGAACACCACGAGGATTCCAGTTCTGAGAAGGCACTGGGTCTGGGCAATGGATAACTAAGAAGTCGGATCAGAGCTGAATTCAGAAATAAATAAGAAAACAGAGTATAGATCCCCATTTCCCAAACTGTGCTCTATTTATGTTAACAGGTATTCATCAAAAGGGGGGAAAGAGTTCTCTAAAGTCATAGAGGTTTAGATTAAGTTTCATCCAGCACAAATCCTTCTAGATATTCAGAATGCACCTCAGAATGGCAACAGCTCTAAACTCATACTACAAAGGGACTCCTGTTGAACTTTACTTACTAGCACTTTAAAGAAGAATGGTAGTAAAAGGTCTACAACAGCTAAGGAAATGAAAAAGAAAACACGGCTCAAGATGAATAGTAGTTGATAGAACAGAAGGCTCGATGGAGAGTTTAGAAATCATAAATTAGCATGAACCAATTGACAGGTTTTTACGACTTCTTTCAGGAGTTTAAGCCAACCTGGACATGTGCGGCTTAAAGGCTGGAGATGCCCCATCATCAATATTCCTACCTACCATTAAAGAAACAAGTATTTATTGGGAAAAGGATGCCTGTTGCTGAAAGCCAATCTTCTTATAATGCAATACAAAAGAAGTGCACCAATGTTGTATGTACACCACAATTATAGTTAAAATTTCATCCAACATTCTCTCAACTAGAAATATCTGTAAGTATTTGATTAACAAGAATTTCACACAGTTTACCTATAGTGGTCAAGAAAAGTGGTTACAATATTTTACCTACCAAACCCTCAAAACATGAGTGGCAAAGCTCAAATATCTCTCTGAGAGAGGACCTAGGAGAATCTAACATGCAAATCCTGCATTAGAGTTTATTTCATAATACAAAGAAACAGTTATGTGGTGTCCTATAAAAGAGTGACTGTTAAGATCCCAGTGGCACTCAGAAGTACATACAACTGTACTTGGCACATGACAAATGCTCAGTATTTATTGGGTGACCAAATGAATGAATGAATGAAAAAGTAAACTTTTTTAAAATAGTTTAAATGAAATCTGAAGATTCTACCAAACTGCTCTAGTGTAAGAAGCTGCAAGATAGTGAACTCTGAAAACAAATGATCTAAGTGCCTTACCCAAGAAGCACATATGAAAGAGTAGTCGGTGAGAATTAAACTCTTATTGTAAATATAACCCTGTTTAAGTGTGACTTTCTCAAAATCTCACTAAAGTGCCACTAATAATAAATATATGCTACTTTGAATAACAATTTGATTTTATTTCTTTATAATGTAAATGAAGAGATATATTCCATTTTTGCCTAGGAGAGCATTTCTGTTGGGTGTGGTGATGGCTAACATTACAGAAAGAGTCAGGAAAATGCAGGTATTGGCCCAGGGCTCTAACCACAATCTTCTTTCCAGTGATCAAATAATTGTCAAATAAAGCTGCTTATGAATAATGATGATCTGATGTTACCAAACTTTAGGATTTAAAGTAAATTTTTAAGAATAATTTAAAATAGATAAGAGAACCCCTATGCCAAATTTTTTACTACTGTTCATTTTAAACAATAAATACAAACCCAAATGGCTTCAAATGTGGAAGAGTGCTAATTAAGCAGCAATTATGTACACAGTGGCTTAATATGTTTCAGGATCAAAATAATGTGTCTGAGGACTGACTGTCAGTACAATGGAATGAGATCTGACCCAGGAAAAAGACTTGAGTTTTAATCCCAGCTCTGCTACTTTAATTAACTATTTGACCTCAAGTCTTTGGCCTCATTTCATACATGCAAAAGGAGGCTAAAGGACTAGATCAGTGGTCCCTTACCTTCTTTTTATTTTTGAGGTGGGGGGGGGGCGGATGGGGTGGTCATAGATCCTTTGAGAACCTGAAAAGAGCAATAGATGCTCTCCCTAAATGTGCATATCATCATGCAGAGTATTTCAGAGCTCTGGATCTGTTACTCTATTCATACTCAGGTTAAGGGCATTCTTGTAGCTCTCCCCATAAATCCTCAAACTCTAAACTTTTTAGATTCTAAGCAAGTCAAAAGCAACCAAAATATATATACTAATATTTAAAATATGTGATGAAAACCTAGACTTTTGTCTCAAATAATTTTTCTTTGGTTTACAATAGACTTTCAAGGCCGTACTTAAGAATTAACTTAATTGTATTTAAAATTACTTCAGTTTATTTCTAAGATGTTTAGAGGCAACTGTAATTGTTACCCAGGTATCTACACACTTGGAGGCAACCATACCTACCCACGTTCAAGAAGTATATTATCCATTCCTGAGAAAAGAGAACTTATTTACATATAGCCCACATAATACTGAACATCAAATGATGAAACAAGAATAATTCTAGAATAGGTTTTAATGGGAATTAAAAGAGGAAAAATGATGAGAAATAACTGGCATCCCATATATGATCCAATGACTGATTACTACTGCTTCATAAAACTAAAATCACATATAAATTAAATGCAGACGAAAATACAGTACTTCAACAAAAGAAGAGATCAATCAAAAGATACAGGGTCTACTTCTTTAATCAGAGTTGTTACACTTATAAAAGCTGCTTTAATTGCTTAAAATATAAATATATTGGATATAGTGCCAGAAAAATTTCAGTTTAAAACAAAAACAAAAAACCCTGAGAAATGAGTTATGTGACTACTTTTTTTCAGGCTCTGGAATTTTGAGGAAAAGACAAATGGCCATACATTTGTAAATCACACACATTAGCTTAGCAAATGTTCCATCATAATTCAAACTAATTTTTCTGACAGAATATGAACGACTGCTACTTGAAATTGAAAAAAAAAATGCATCTTTTACACAGAAAGGTAGTCAGAAATTAGAAAAGGTTTCATCTCTAAAGGAATCTGTTTCCCTGCTTCAGAAACGTATAAATGTTAGGACTGTAAAATAGAGAAGAGTGAAGACACGATAAATGACAGCTATAGCAGCATCTTTTACTAATCCAACTGGTCCTTCTCTTTCATTTCTGTCCCTTTACTAACATCTGTTTTTTCAAATGACTTCACACTTTAACCCTTGAACACACTGTACCTTGCCTCATTCCCTTATTCTTCACTCCACTTTGAAAAGGTAAGAGAATCTTTTCTGTGGCAGCTATATTCCTCAGCAACTCCAAACTCCACCATCTATGAACTAACTGGGGATGTCTGCATTTACTCAGAGCCAAGAATAAAGTTTTTTCCTTTGGGGGCAGCTGTGCAAGTCTATCAGCACAAGTCTAATTTGCAAATTTTTTTTTACATATCAAAATTCAGCATTTTGGTAAACAGGAAAATGAAATATTTAGGCATGCCAGAGAAATACTAGCCTTAAAATATTTTCTAGAAAACTAAGGAATCCCACTTTATTCTCTTTGATCATTCTCTCTCAAATTTTGTTTTTTCCACTATGGAAATATATAAAAATTGAATTACACATTCTTTTTTTAAACGCTGCTGATTCATTAAATCTTTCTGAGAAGCTGTTCTACTGGTATAACATAGCCATAGTAATGACATTAATGATTAAGGGAAAAAATCAGAAATGAAAGGTCAATAACTTAATTAAGCTAGCATTTATCAGATTAAACGAGGATCTGATTTTCATATTCATGACCTCACTAAAACAGTAGTACTGTAAGCTCAAAAACTTTCACTCTTAATCATTCTTAACAATAAAAGGGTCAGCCTGAAAAGCTCAGAGAAGGTTTATTCCTGAAATCAGCTTATTCATTTTAGCAGGTTGATGGGTTGATGAAAATCTTTCAAAAATACATAAACAGAGACTTGCAAGATGGCGGCATGAGAGGTGAGATGGAGAGCTTGTCCCAAACCCATAAACTGTACAAAAATATAGTTAATTAATACAACTAACCTTAAAACAGCAACAAGAAAGAAGGCTGAACCAGACGGCATACAGACCTCACGAACAGAGCAGACCTCACGAAGCAGGGTAACGTAGGAAAGCCTTCATCTGGAGGGACCCAAGCCCTTCCCCAACACCAGCTCACCGGCGGGAGGAAGAGAAACGGAGCTGGGGAGGGGGTGGAAGACTGGGACTGCTGAACACCTAGCCCTGGAGATCTGCTTTGTGAGCAGAATCCTATAGTGTGTGGTGCTCTGGACGTTGGGGACCTGGGACAGGCGGAGTGCTTGAGAAATTGACATTCCAGCCATTTGTGGAGGACAGGATCCACACCCGGCCGCTCTGTGTCAGAGGAAGGGCAGGCAGTCTGAGAGGCTTCCCTAGCAGCCAGAGGGCTGCTGAAGGGGCGGAGTTTGCATGGAGCTTGCTGTGCGAGGAAAAAGGAGAGCTGGACAAGGTTGCCTGGGTGCACTCTGCCCAGCTGGTTGGGAAGTTTGGAGAGCTTCAGGTGCTCCATCCCCTGGCTGCCTACTCAACTCCGAGGACCCCCACTGTGACACACAGCCTGCCAAACGTTCCTACTGGCCTGCAGGCACCTGCTCGCAAATCGGCAGTCACTGCGCTGGCATCAGGCCAGCCAGAGGGAGGCCCCTCTACAACAGTTAGAGACGCAAAGCACAGAGGTTTATACGCGTGTGCTTGGCCCACTGACTCTGACACTGGAGAGAGGCACCATAGACGGGAATCAGGAAACAGATCTTTCCTTCCCCCAGGCACCAGCTCCGCTCCCCTATGACCCCCAACCTCACTCTAGGGGCTGCGCAGCTCCAGAGACTGGAGTTTCTGTGCACTAGTGGGCACCACACAGAAATATGAAATGACAAAAGAACATGATTCAGACCAAAATCTCACAAACCGCAGAAAGAGGGCCAAATGAAACCGAATTCACCAATCTTCATTAAAGAGAGTTCAAAATAAAAATTATAAACATTCTTAAGGAGGTACAGAAAAACATTCAAGAACTCAGGAACAAATTTAAGTTGGAGATTCAATCATTAAGAAACTCCATATCTGAAATGCAACATACAATGGAGGGATTTAAAAGCAGATTAGACGTAGAAGAACAGAAGTAAATGCAACAGAAGTTAGAGAAGAGGAATACAAAGAAGCTGAGGCACAGAAAGAAAAAAGGATCTCTAAGAATGAAAGAACATTGAGAGAACTGTGTGACCAATCCGAACGCAACAATATTCGCATTATAGGGGTACGAGAAGAAGAGAAAGAAAAAGGGATAGAAAGTGTCATTGAGGAGGTAATTACTGAAAACTTCCCCAATCTGGGGAAGGAGGTAGTCTCTCAAGCCATGGAGGTGCACTGATCTCCCAACATAAGGGACCCAAGGAAGACAACTTCAAGACATATAATAATTAAAATGGCAAAGATCAAGGATAAAGACAGACTTTTAAAAGCAGCTAGAGAGAGAAAAAAGATCATATACAAAGGAAAAGCCATAATGCTATCATCAGACTTCTCAACAGAAACCTTACAGGCCAGAAGGGAGTGGCATGATATATTAATGCAATGAAGCAGAAGGGCTTTGAACCAAGAATACTTTTACCCGGCAAGGTTATCATTTAAATTTGAAGGAGGGATTAAACAATTTTCAGATAAGCAAAAGGTGAGAGAATTTACCTCCCACAAACCACCTCTACAGTGCATTCTGGAGGGACTCCTATAGATGGAAGTTTTCTAAGGATAAACAGGTATCACCCAAGGGCTAGACAAAGAGTACAGAAAATGATTCATAACATACAAAGAATGGAGGAGGAAGAAAAAGGAGGGGAAAAAAAAAAGAACCTTTAGGTTGTGTTTGTACTAGTATAGAAAGTAAGTTAAATTAGACTGTCAGATAGTAAGGGAATTGCCCTTGAACCTTTGGTACCACAAGTCTAAACACTGCAATGGCAGTAAGAACATACCTATCAATAATCACCCTAAATGTAAACTGTCTGAATGCACCAATCAAGAGACATAGAGTTACTGAATGGATAAAAAAACAAGACCCATCTATATGCTGCGTATAAGAGACTCACTTCAAACCCAAAGACATACACAGACTGAAAGTAAACAGATGGAAAAAGATATTTCATGCAACTAATAGTGAGAAAAAAGCAGGAGTTGCAGTACTTGTATCAGACAAAACAGGCTTCAAAACAAAGAAAGTCACAAGAGACAAAGAAGGACATTACATAATGATAAAAGGGTCAGTCCAACAAGAGGATATAACTATTATAAATATCTATGCACCCAACACAGGAGCACCTACATATGTGAAACAAATACAAACAGAATTAAAGGAGGAAATAGAATGCAATGCATTCGTTTTAGGAGACTTCAACACACCACTCACTCCAAAGGACAGATCAACCAGGCAGAAAATAAGTAAAGACACAGAGGCACTGAACAATGTATTAGAACAGATGGACCTAATGACATCTACAGAACACTCCATCCAAAAGCAACAGGATACACATTCTTCTCAAGCGCACATGGAACATTTTCAAGAATAGATGTATTAGGCCGCAAAAAGAACCTCAGTAAATTCAAAAAGATTTAAATTATACCAATCAGCTTCTCAGATCACAAAGGTATGAAACTAAATATAAATTACACAAAGAAAACGAAAAAGCCCACAAACACATGGAGGCTTAATAACATGCTCCTAAATAATCAATGGATCAATGACCAAATAAAAACAGAGATCAAGCAATATATGGCGACAAATGACAACAATAATTCAACACCACAAAATCTGTGGGACACAGCGAAGGCCGTGCTAAGAGGGAAATATATATTGCAATACAGGCCTACCTCAGGAAAGAAGAACAATCCCAAATGAACAGTCTAAACTCAACAATTAATGGAACTAGAAAAGGAAGAACAAATGAGGCCCAAAGTCAGTAGAAGGGTGGACAAAATAAAGATTAAAGCAGAAATAAATAAAATTGAGAAATAAAACAACAGAAAGAATCAATGAAAGCAGGAGCTGGTTCTTCCAGAAAATAAAATAGATAAACCCCTAGCCATACTTATCAAGAAAGTCTACACACATAAACAGAATCAGAAATGAGAAAGGAAAAATCATGATGGACACCACAGAAATACAAAGAATTATGACAGAATACTATGAAAAATTATATGCTAACAAACTGGATAACCTAGAAGAAATGGACAACTTTCTAGAAAAATACAACATTCCAAGACTGACCCAGGAAGAAACAGAAAATTTGAATAGACCAATTACCAGCAAAAAATTGAATGGGTAATCAAAAAACTACCTAAGAACAAAACTCCTGTAACAGATGGTTTCACTGCTGAATTTTATCAAACATTTAGTAAAGACTTAATACCCATCCTCTTTAAAGTTTTCCATAAAGTGGAAGAGGAGGGAATACTCCCAAATTCATTCTACGAGACCAACATCACTCTAATATCAAAACCACGCAAAGACTCCACAAAAAAAGAAAATTACAGACCAATACCCTTGATGAACACAGATGCAAAAATACTCCACAAAATATTAGCTAACCTAATTCAAAAGTACATCAAAAAGATCATGCATCATGATCAAGAGGGATTCATTCCACGGATGCAAGGATGGTACAACATTTTAAAATCTATCAAAATCACCTACCACATCAACAAAAAGAAAGACAAAAACCACATGATCATCTCCATAAATGCTGAAAAAGCATTTGACAAAATTCAACATTCATTCATGATAAAAACTCTCAACAAAATGGGTATAGAGGGCAAGTACCTCAACATAATAAAGGCCATATATGACAAACCCACAGCCAACATTATACTTAACAGTGAGAAGCTAAAAGCTTTGCCTTTATGATCAGGAACAAGACAGGAATGCCCACTCTCCCCACTTTTATTCAACATAGTTCTGGAGGTCCTAGCCATGGCCATCAGAGAACACAAAGAAATAAAAGGCATCCAAGACTGGCAAGGAAGAACTCAAACTGTCCCTGTTTGCAGATGACATGATATTGTAAATGAAAAACCCTAAAGAATCCACTCCAAAACTACTAGATCTAATATCTGAATTCAGCAAAGTTGCAGGATACAAAATTAATACACAGAAATCTGTTGCATTCCTATACACTAACGATGAACTAACAGAAAGAGAAATCAGGAAAACAGTTCCATTCACAATCACATCAAAAAAAATAAAATACCTAGGAATAAACCTAACCAAGGAAGTGAAAGACCTATACCCTGAAACTACAAGACACTCTTAAGAGAAATTAAAGAGGACACTAATGAATGGAAATACATCCCATGCTCTTGGCTGGAAGAATTAATATTGTCAAAATGGCCATCCTACCTAAAGCAATCTACAGATTCAATGCAATCCCTATCAAAATAACAACAGCATTCTTCAATGAACTAGAGCAATAGTTCTAAAATTCATACAGAACCACAAAAGACCCTGAATAGCTAAAGCTATCCTGAGAAGGAAGAATAAAGCAGGGGGAATTATGCTCCCTGACTTTAAGCTCTACTACAAAGCCACAGTAATCAAGACAATTTGGTACTGGCACAAGAACAGACCCATAGACCAGTGGAACAGAATAGAGAGCCAAGCATATATGGTCAATTAATATATGATAAAGGAAACATGGATATACAATGGGGAAATGACAGCCTCTTCAACAGCTGGTGTTGGCAACACTGGACAGCTACATGTAAGAGAATGAAACTGGAATACTGTCTAACCCCATACACAAAAGTAAATTCAAAATGGATCAAAGACCTGAATGTAAGTCATGAAACCATAAAACTCTTAGAAAAAAACATAGGCAAAAATCTCTTGGACATAAACATGAGCAACTTCTTCATGAACATATCTCCCTGGGCAAGCGAAACAAAAGCAAAAATGAACAAATGGGACTATATCAAACTAAAAAGCTTCTGTACAGCAAAGGACACCATCAGTAGAACAAAAAGACATCCTACAGTATAGGAGAATATATTCATAAATGACATATCTGATAAGCGGTTGACATCCAAATTATATAAAGAGCTCACACACCTCAACAAAAAGCAAATAATCCAATAAAAAATGGGCAGAGGAGCTGAACAGACACTTCTCCAAAGAAGAAATTCAGATGGCCAACAGGCACATGAAAAGATGCTCCACATCACTTGTCATCAGAGAAATGCAGATTAAAACCACAATGATATATCACCTCACACCAGTTAGGATGGCCGCCATCCAAAAGACAAACAACAACAACAAATGTTGGCGAGGATGTGGAGAAAACGGAACCCTCCTACACTGCTGGTAGGACTGCAAATTAGTTCAACCATTGTGGAAAGCAGTATGGAGGTTCCTCAAAAAACTCAAAATAGAAATACCATATGGCCCTGGAATTCCACTTCTAGGCATTTACCCTAATGATGCAGCAGCCCAGTTTGAACAAGACATATGCACACCCTATGTTTATTGCAGCAATATTTACAATAGCCAAGAAATGGAAGCAACCTAAGTGTCCATCAGTAGATGAATGGATAAAGAAGATGTGGTATATATACACAATGGAATATTATTCACCCATAAGAAGAAAACAAATCCTTCCATTGCAACAACATGGATGGAGCTAGAGGATATTACGCTCAGTGAAATAAGCCACGTGGAGAAAAACAAGTATCAAATAATTACACTCATCTGTGGAGTATAAGAACAAAGAAAAAACTGAAGGAACAAAGTAGCAGCAGACTCACAGAACCCAAGAATGGACTAACAGTTACCAAAGGGAAAGGGACTGGGGAAGATGGGTGGGAAGGGAGGGATAAGGGGGAAAAAGGGCTATTACAATTAGCACACATAATGTAGCAGGTGTAGGGGTGGGGTTGAGGAATACAGGGAAGGCAGTGTAACACAGAGAAGACAAGTAGTGATTCTATAACATCCTACTACACCGATGGACAGTGACTGTAATGGGGTATGCGGTGGGGACATGATAATGGGGGAGTATGTAACCATAATGTTGCTCATGTAATTGTATATTAATAATAGCAAAAAAAATGCATCAACAGTTTCCTAACTTGCTGAACAGTAACAAGAAATCTAATTTAACACTGCTTGATGGCCCAAGGTCATCATTATGAACATTTACTGTACTATGACCTCCCAGTAACTAACACCCTCATGGCCTCTTGTCAGCCAGGTTAGTGGCCCTTTAGCTCAGAGCTTTTCACTGCCCTAACTGGCCTGTTCACCAGGTGGGCTCTTTTTCTCTGTCCTTCCTTGCAGAAGTACAATACCTCTTTCTCATGCTGACATTTTGCTTAACAGTTGCATCCCCTCTAATTCTTTTTTTAACATGCTGATTTATATCTTCTAGGAATTTGTGAGACTGTGTATAAATAAGAATAAATGAGCTCTCGGCACAGTGTGCAGTTTTCTTCTATGAGGTCATTGCTTAAATTGAGTCTGGGGATAAAGATGGATTTAGCTCAGCAGCTTCAGGGGCCCTTCTTCTGTCCTTGCTGCACTGTCCTATATCCCAGAAAGAAAACAGTAGAGAAAATGAACACACTACTTTTCAAGTTTGCCACAAAAATTCCATGAATTCAAAAGATAAATTCAAAAATTACTTCTATTAGAAATATGCAATGTAGTAATATGTCTGATTACTTTAATCACCATTACCCATATTAACAAGGAAATGTTAAGTTTTGTACCTATCACCATATGACCTCAGGAAACATGTCACAAATATCTAAACCATAAAGATCCTTTAGATCTCTTTAAGGTAAATTCCTAATATTTCAATTTGAAGATTAAAAGGATTTAAAGGATTTTTCATGTCAAGGGAAAGGGTAGGAGGACCTGGAGATATACTTGCACGTACACACCAGGAGACATGTAAAATAATGTTAAAAGCAGCACTGTAATATAAAATTGGCAGTCCAAATAGCACCAGCAGACTGAATAAGTTGTGACATACTCAAGACAGAATATTATGTGAAAATGAATGAATTACAATCTGTATTTATGAGCTTGGTTGTTTGTTTGGTTTTTAGATTCCACATACATGCAAGATCTTATGGTCTTTGCCTTTCTCTGCCTGACTTACTTCACTTAGCATGATACCCTCAAGGTCAATCCATGTTGTCATAAATAGCAAGGTTTCATTCTTTTTTCTGGCTGAATAATACTCCATTGTATACATATACAACCCAGTTCCTTTATCCATTTACACACTGACAGACACTTAGGTTGTTTCCATACCTTGGTCATTGCAGATAGTGCTACAGTGAACAAAGGTATGTATGAGTCTTTTCAAGTTAGTGTTTTCATTTCCTTTGGATAAATATCCAGAAGGAATTGCTGGATCATGTGGCTGTTCTATTTTTAGTTTTTTTGAGACACTTCCATATTCTTTCCATAACAGTCAAACCAATTTTCATTCCCACCCAACATGTACCAGGTTTCCCTTTTTCTCTACATCTTTGACAACTTGCTTCTTGTCTTTGTGGTTTTGATTTGCATTTCCCTGGTGATTAGTGATGTGGAGCATCTTTTCATGTCCCAGGTGACCATCTGTAGGTCTTCTTCAGGAAAATGTCTACTTAGATCTTTTGCCCATTTTCTAGTTGGATTGTTTATTGTTACTGAATTGCATGACTTCTTTATACAGTTTGATATTACCCATTACTAGATACATAACTTGCAAGTATTTTCTACCATCAGTAGGCTGCCTTTTTATTTTGTTGATGCTGTCCCTTTATTGTGCAGAAGCTTTTTAGTTTGATGTGGTTCCACTTGCTTACTTTTACTTTAGTTGCCTTTGCTTTTGGAGTCAGATCTGGGTGATCATCACCCAGACCTATGTTAAGGAGATTACTGCCCATGTTTTCTTCTAGGAGTTTAATGGTTTCAGGTCTTAATATTCAAACTGTTAGCCTATTTTGAGTTAATTTTTGTGTATGGTGTATAAAATAGGGGTCATTTCATTCTTCTGCACATGGCTGTCCAGTTTTCCCAACACCATTTACTGAAGAAACTATCCTTTCCCCATTGCATATTCCTGGCTCCTCTGCAGCAAATTAATCGAGCACATATGTGTGGGTTTATTTGTGGGCTCTCTATTCTGTTCCACAGATCTGTGTGTCTGTTTTTATGTCAATACCATACTGTTTTGATTGGTATATCTTTGCATTATAGTTTGAAAACAGGGCACGTGATGCCTCCAGCTTTTATTTTTCTTTCTTCAAGTTGCTTTGGGTTATTTTGTGGTTCATATTTTAGGACTGCTTGTTTTATTTCTGGGAAAAATGCAATCACATTTGCTTTGATGTGTCTCAAGATATAATACTTTATAGGAGAAAAACTGAGCTAAAACTATAACTTTAAAAAAAAGCAAGTTACAGTAAAATAAAGGCACAGGCAGGATATTAAATGGAAAATTATTTTCATAAATAAAAGCAAGGAAGTAACTAATGCAAAGTTCAGGGTGCTAGTAACTTCCACAGGAGGTGGGAAGTGAAGTAATAGTGTCCAGGAAGGGCACACAAAGGGCACCAGAGGAACCAGTAGTGTATATTCTTAAGGTGAATAGTGGGTATACAGATGTATTGTTTTGTTCCACAACTCACACATATGTTGTAAGTATTCTATCATATCTTATTATATATTTAATTATAAAAGGGTGAGGACGTGTCTTTTAAGTTTTATCTTTAACAGATACCACATCCTGCCAACTAAACATAGTTCATTAAGGTGTTAAAATTTTCTATCTGTATACATTCCAAACTTAAATGGTTACATTAATCTTTTTTGAATCCAGAAAATAACCATACTGTTTTTATTGCTATAGCTTTGTAATATAGTTTGAATACAGGGAGCATGGTGCCTCCAGCTTTTTCTTTCTCCATATTGCTTTTGCTATTTGGGTTTTTTCCTACTATTTTCTAAAAACGATTGCAGGCAAGTATGTCAGCCTCTCAGGGCCTACAGTGTAAAGCAAGTTTAGTTAATGAAGTCCAACGTAACAATGAAAAATCTACCTTCTTTCATTTAAAAGGAAAGAACTTTTTACTATACCTCTATTGCTATCCTGGGATAAAGTATTTTCCCTCCACAGAAACAAGAAGATTGTATATGCTGGGAAAGATAATAAAGAGCTGTCATCACATAATTCTGAATACTCTCATCTTCCTTATGGCCAGACCCAAGTTAACTCAGCACTCTGATTTACATATCTTCCTATTTTGAAGTATTTTATGCATCTCATTTTCCAAAAGCTGCAAGTTATTCATAAAACACCCTTAACATTAAATATTAGGTGTCTTTTTTTAATATTCCTACAGTAACTGCCACAGATTACCTATCATACTCTGGTATAAAATACAGTATATAAAAGTCAAGGTAAAGGTACTTGCTCTAACTTTTAATTATCTCCAGGATCAATAGTAATAAACACAAAACAACTAAAGTGGTCCTAGGCTCAATACTCACACCTAAATACAGAATTCCCAAAAGAGAAGACTGGCCAAAACCCATCACTACAACAAAACTGCACTGCAGGATATCAAAAGTATGACCATACCCTGCTGACTATGGTCAGCACTGACCTTGTTTTGTTTTTTGTTTTAATTAAAGTTAACTCACCCTAGGTTTACTCTATCTTTACTCTGTGATTAATATTTGATTCCACATGAAAATAATCATTTACTTAATGATGCTTTCCACTCAAGTTCTGATTTCAAAGAAAAAAATCTCCAAACACACAGAGGGTACGAAAGTAACCAAGATAAAGCTTAAAAGCCGTATTTATTTTCATGGAAGGATTTTATTGCACTGTGAAATTTTGTTTTTTAAAAACTACAAAATTGAGAAATTAAAGTCACTGGAAAAATCAAAAGAAAATAAAAACAACTTACAGAGGGTTTTATTACTTCCTGCAGGTCTCTTGGAATATAAATAACAAACTTTAAATAACAAATTTATAGGATTATAACTTAAAGCACAATTTGGATTTTAAAAAATAATCTAATTAGTCTGTCAATCTGAATTACTCTGGCATTTGTACCTTGACTTCCTGAATCTTAACTAAAACATTCCTGCCATGATGCCAGCTTCCTTATCAGGCTTTCTGAAAGAACTAAGGAAGCTCAAGTTCCCCCAGCTGAACAGGAGCCAAAACGTGAACCACTGCCTCTTCTGTGCAGTTGTAAGCTGTTAACACTCAGGATAAATCACTCCTAAATCAAAGCAGCCTTTATTGATCACAGTGACAACCACCAAACTAGCCAGTCAGTCATATTCAGGAGTCAGGACATACTTTTAAGGTAACAGGAGCTTCAAACTATAAGTCCCTGGAAACAGACTTCTTGGAACCACATTATCCTTAAATAAATAAACCTCAACTGAATGAAGTAAAATTATAGATAGCTGTAAGAAATACACTTGACTACTTAAGTGTTCCCAAAATAACCAATGGCAAATGTTCCTGGGGTTTCTCCCCCCTGCCCTCATTTATTTCTCCCTTGAGTGCAGGCTTAACCCTACCCCAAGCTTCATCTTCATGAATCATTTTGCTTAGTTCATGGGGTAAGGGTAGTATCTGCACTGTATACTATTTACTACTGTGGAGTCATGTAAATATTTAGTAACAATAGTAATAATAATCAACTGAGTGTGCAGGTCAAGCATTCACAGTTCAGAGATGTGTGCACCAGGAAGTGATAAAAAACTTTTAACACTGGCCTGTTAACTGTCAGAGGACTTTATTAACCCTCGTGAGGGAAAATGTGTTGAGATGGCAATTCAGTAATGGGCATCTTTTAGCTGCCCTTAGTTGGTGTATCAATATGTTTTTTAATAAATCATACAAATGAGAAATCATATAAAGCAGAAGTACATGAGCTCCTGGGATCCCACTACAGCCCCTTCCCAGCAGAATGGGAAGGCTGATGGGTCAAAAATTAAACCACCTAGAGCAAATCACTTCCCTTCGCTGCCTTCAGCAATACCCATTTCATATGCAGGGCAAAGAAGAATTTGAATTAATCACCATTTTTCTTCCCCACTTTTCTGCTACTGCCAGATTGTTGGAGGGGGAAAGTAAGTGGAAAGGATAATTCAAGAAGAGAGGCAGAAAGAAAGGAGGGAGAGAGAGAAGGGGCTGAGGATGTCAGAAGACAAGGGGCTTGTGGGTTGCTACTAGGTTCAGAGTTTCTAAGAAGCAGTAGGGGTATGTCAGTTTGGAACACATGATGTTCCTAAAAAGGAAGCTGTTCTTTCATTCCCTCAAGTATTCAACAGAATCAATCCAAATTCTTCAGCACCCCAGCCCATCTCCATGTGCTTTTCCAGCTAAGCTAGCAGTGAGGTGACTGATAATTCATACTTCCTGTCAACCTTTCTTTTTAGTTACTGCCTGAATCACACCTGGAGACCAATCGGGGGCAGGTATTTCACTCCTACTGCCCTTCCATCTACTTCACATCTGTTCCTGCCCCAAAATAGCCACACTTACAAACAGAGAGGGAAAGATTATGAAGGGGCTGCAGGAGGTCCCCCACAATGCTCTGTACAGTTAGCATCACCATCCATCCCAGCTCTGCTGGGAATGTGACTCTTGGAACTATGACAAAAAAATCTTAGTACAATCTACTACTGCAACTACAAACCAAACTACTGAACACCTTTTGAGGTGCAGCCTGGCATGATTTAACCACAGGAGGGTTATGAGATAACTAGTCAAACCTAGACTATTAAAAACAATCAAATAGAGAAGTATTAAAACTCTGGACATTCAGGAAATTAAATTAAAAACAATTATTTAAAAAGTTGTATAATCCTAACAAAGAGTGCTTTATTACACACCTTTTGATAATATTAAACGTGAAGAAAATCCATGTGTGACCTATTTAAGCTAAACATTGAACCTAGAATGCAAACAAAAATTGTTTTCCCTTTTAAGACAGCTTGAGTAAACCAGAAGGGGAAACCAATGTGACTGAAAATACTGGGCATATCCTACAGGTAATGGTGCTATTTTTTAAATTATTGCTCTATTGTATTATTAGGATGAACCCAGGACTACACAAACATGAGGAATCAACATTCTTGGATGTCATGTAAAAAAGCCATCTTACAGGATGGCAGAGAGGATCCAAAGGGGGAAAGGATGCTCTCTGGATCCAAAGAAGGCCAAAGCAACAGTGTTACCATTTTATGAGCTTCCCAGCATGTTCTCTTTGAAGGTGGCACTTCAAGAAGATAATCTCAAAGTATCCTGTATGCTCTCTATTCCTAGCAGTGAGATTTTTCAGACTACTTCAGTGCCTCTAGTCTAGTCTCACTTGCTTTCACTGCCAACTATGGGCCTTATCCTTTCTCTTCACTCCTAAAATATGCTTACTTTTCACTTCCACATGACAAATCTTCTCACCATACCCCCATATACTTCTTGGTTCAATATTTTTATCTTACTGTCTCTAGTGCATCAGATCAGGGACACTATGTCTCTCTGAGATTGCGAATTCCTTCAACAATTTACTTCAGAAAGCCTACCAACACCTCTACCACCTCTTCTCCCACAAACAGAACCTTTTTATGTTCACATATACTATCTCATTTACCAGAGAACTATGGGATTTAGTAAAAATAAATATTAAGTTATCTAACCACTTAAATGAACTAATATTGTCATTCAACAAACTCATTGTGGAGGAGAGAAGAAAATAATGAATGAGAACTAAGTCATAGGCCTGGGTTCATTTATATAGAATGTGATACTTTCAAAGTGATTTCTATTATGTGAGGCCATTTAATCCACACAGCCACAAAGAAGAAAAGACACCAGTAACAACTGAGAGTGAAACATTGTTAGGAGGTTTTGTATTTAAAACTGTTACCTACCACTCAGTGAAATACATATCATCTTTTCCTTGTCACAGGTAAGGAGAAGGGAACTTGGAGAAGGAAGCTATGACGTTATTGTGCTTATTACTAAATGGCAGTTCATCTGGCCTCTGCTATACCATGTTGCCTCAAATCTAACTTAATCCGGGTTAAGTCTTTTAAACAGAACTGCAGTAAATATGAAAAGACTGATCTGTGCCATATTCAAACTCTGGGCATACAGAAACTGAGCCATACCACATGAAAAGGCCTGGGCCTGGGAAGCTGGAGAATCTGATCCTTACACATCCCCATCTCCTCATCCACCCCTGCCCACAGATGGACTGTGTGGCCCTGAACAACTCATTGACCATACAGGCCTTAGTCTCCCACATATAAAATGTGGGAGGATAGACTGGATAATTTTTAAGGTTATGTCCACCACTATTTTATTTCTCTCTGATAGTAACATTCAACTGATGGATTAATTTTTTTTTACAAGTGTGTGAAACATGTCGGGGGAGGGATACAAATCACCACCCTTATAAAGCAAGGACTGAGTTTATTAAGCTTTCTTTATATGCTCCCGTGAACATGAAGATTCACATTTAAGCATTGAGTAAGTAGCTCTGAATGATGAAAGGTGAACTGACTAGAGTCTATCAAGAAGCTATCTTTGTATCAAGGAAGGGTCCAAGATGAGTCTGCCCAATTACTAAATTCTGGCTAAAAGAAAGAACGTTATGAGTATGTGTATTTTAGTGATTAAAAAATAGGAAAGGTGAGTAATTTCAAATTTGGAATCACTGCCCAAATTGCTATGAAATTTTAATTTTTACACATAATATAATCACATGTAGATTATCCACTATCTAGATTTTAACAACATAAACCCATTAGCTCATGCAACTTTGTCTACTAAATATGCCCCTCTCCTCTCTCTACAAGTCCTAGTCACCTGTATGACCTATTTCAAAATCCATTCATCCACACAGTGGAAGATCCCTGACTCACTAGAACCTAGCCACCCATCACACACACAAAAGTGTTCTTTCTGGGCACGAAACACTTTCTGCAGATTGTTATTATAGCCCTTTAGCACACAGCACTGTGGTGAATTGTTTATATACTTGTCTGTCCCAGTGGACTGTAAGCCGTTTTATTCATCTTTGTGTCCCCAGTACCTACCGGGACCAGGCACAAGGCTGGCATGCATAAAATGTTCTCTGAATTTGAACTGAATAGAAAACTTCCCATTCACTCAACCAACACTGCTTTGGGCTTGAACATCCCCGACAGCCATGCTCAGACACGTTTTTTCTGTACTGCATGGCAAAAGGAAACTCCAAGCACCCTGTAAATTCAGTTCTCAGAGAGACCTGTAGGCAAAAGGCATTTTAAAAAAGCAGTTTTTAAAAATCTTCATACCCATGAAGCAGAAGGGAAAGAGCAGGATCGATCTTGATATTCAGTACAAATTGAGACTGTGAAAGTGGGGGCCTCATGATTTTAAAAAATTATTTCATTATTTTGTACAGATTTGGAGGCAAATAAAAAGTAAGCTGCAAGTCCCCAGTATCTTTCATGTTCTGCTAAATGTTCTAATGTTCATGACATTCTTTCTTCTGTCTGGGAAGGTAAAAAGGTTTGATTATGTGAAGTAACCACTATCTCCTGTTATCTACTCTGCTATCATGTGAAGAGTCAGTCAGCCCTTTCTCCACCTGATACCATCCCTCCTCACACACACACACTGAATATATTGCACCTAAGAGACTGCCATTTTTTCTTTTCACACAAAATCTGAGAAGAGATCTGGGCCTCATGCCAAAGATTTGTCAATTTTTCAAACAAGATTACCCTACCAGATCAGTCATCTTTCTTTTTCCATTAGGAAAGAGATTAAAATTACAATTCAAAATGTGAGCTCAACATTTTAAAACCACTAAACTTTTTGTATCCTTAATATATTCCAGAATTGTTTTTTCATAGCATTAAACAAAACTGTGGCATGATTTCCATTCTCAAAGATATTTCTAGTATTTCCTAATTTGCCAAAGACTATTTCAATTACCAGAATAAAATAGTAAGTCATGATTTTGCATTTCAAGCATATTCCTGCAATCCAGGTTAGGTAGAAAATGCATCTGAACTATATGTTAGCTACATAAAATCATAACCACCATATTCTCATTAGGAAGTCAAATTCTATGAGAAAATACTTGACTTTTAAAAAACCAGCAATGTCAAAAATCTTTGAAATGTCTTTTTACATTGGAACAAATCACTCAGAAATCAGTTTGTCCTTACCTAGTAAAGCTGAAACTACGCACAATCTATGACCCAACATTTCCATTGCTAGGTATGTATATACTAAAGAATGTGTGTATACATATAGCAAGATGCATAATCAAATACACTTTTAGGACCATTGTTAATGATAAAGTAAAACTGGTAGCAACCCTAATGTCCACTAATAGAAGAATGGATAAACAAAGTACGGTAGAGATGTAAAATGGATTACCAAACAGCAGTGAAATGCTGCAAACCACACATGAATCACTTAATGTTAAATGAAAGAAGTAAGCACAAAGAATACATAAAATCTAATTCCTTACCTATCTGTTCTACTGTAGGCATATGTTTTATGTACTTGTTCAGTATGTATTTTAATATTTTACAATTAGAAAGCAGTCCTTTCACTTAAAAAAACTTGCCACACATAAAATCCTTATTTTCATTTCATTTATAGCAGATTTAAGTCTGTCTTTCCACCAGATTATAAACTTCCTGAGGGTGGAGATTGATTTTTTCATTTTCGGGCTCCCAGAACACCATAGTACACAAGATGCTCTGTTGGATAGATGGATGAATGAATTACAGACACAGGGAAATCTCACATGGCAAGGAAATCTCCATGAGGCAGATGAATAAAAGTCACTTCCCTTTTTCTGTACATAGGTAAAAACCCATTTTTAAAAGTCAACCCCAAATTTCAACTAGTTAAATACAATCTTAAATGCCTCCTAATAAATGGCTCTCTATTTGGACACAGTTTATAGCATGTATTTTACCAAATGTGCAAGGTATTTCTGAGCTTAGTTTAGTTACCAAATTTTCATTTTTCCCTTTTGCAATACTGCTGCCAGACTCCTGGTTGTCTAACTGTATTAATAATTCCTTAATTTAAATATAAAAACACATGCACAACCCTCTTTATGAATTTACCCCCAAGAGTTCTAAAATGTTTCTCCATTAAAAAGCACATCTAGGCACATCCTGCTGTTCTTAAAGCTGGAATGCTTCCTCCTCCCAGTTCCCTGTCAGTCTCCTATGGACCACAGGACTGAAATTAGTTATTCATTACATGTGAAGGAGTGCTGGCTGGAGCAGAGCCCTGCAGAGAAAGACTGCTATTTTACATGTCAATTTCAGAACCAGAGCATCTGCTATCTTACTGATATGTATTTTTAATGTCTCTGCATAATGTGCAGAATTATATGCTGTTCATTGCCTGTTTGTTCTGATATTAGGTAATCTTTAGTAGCATTACTGTAAATTATTCTCTTTGAAAAACATGGGACGTTTTATCAGTTCTCTTCCCTGGTATTGTCTGTAACAGAGAGCTCAAATGAACAGCATACTGAATTCTAGAGGCCAAAAAATCTCAACTCAGAATAAAATAACCAAATATACAAGTTTCTGGACTGCAATTACTAATATTCACTTTTTATCCTAGGCCCCTTATTCCTGGATATAATTTTACATGGGGTGGGGAGGTTAAAATTTTTAAAAGTGTTGACAAATCCAGAGTATTAAAATTGTTCTTTACCTGGGAAATCTGTACACTTATGTTAAAAGTCATTATTTCTAGCATGTCTCCCTCTTATCAGCAATTCATTCCATATTCAAGATATATATAAAGATACATATATATACACATACATAATACACACACACACACAGTAAAACTGTGGTGATACATGTCATTGAATAAGCCTCTGAACAGAGCCCTGGTGGGGGAGAAGGGGAAGCTTTAAACTATGTAGTCCTCATATTTCATTAACCCTCATACTCAGCAGGAAGCTGAGAATGTTCAGTATCTAAGAACCACGCAAATGGTGGTATTATACTAGACAGACCGAAGTGACACTAGATGTACAATAAAGAACTAATGCATGTGGTAACAGAACTAAAAATGCCACATTGGCACAATAATCTGGTTTGCTTTATCAGTTAGTACTGCTGTGATTAATGACTTTCTCATAGTAATAAATTAGGTTATTCTAGCTTTATAAATCATCCATATTTGTTAGTGAATACTTCCCTTGGTTATAGAAGGCAACTAGTGGATTGTGGTTTTGTATGTAGTTAGATGCCAGTTATACAGTCTAGTTGGTGTGATGTAGATACAATGGCCACATAAGGTGTCCACAGTGACTGGTACTGTACCATTTGGCTTTTACTTACAAGTCCACAACATGAGACCTAAAAATTTGATAGATTTTAAAAGATTAACCTATTTTTCTTTCAGATGCAAAAGTTTAGATTCAAATACTCCAAGAAAGTAAATCTACAAGAGTGAGTCCATCACTACCCATCCCACACTCTCTCTTACAAATGCCCAAGCAGCCCTTGTCAGCGAACACAACTCTAGTCAGCCTCTACTTCTCCACCTGTATAAGTATCTTTTGCTTGGTTTTAGTGGGGCTTTATACCAGCTAATGTAATTGGGAGTGTGTGCATTTTGAAGCAGATGTTCATACTCTTAGCCTTCACTTGCTTTCAGCTGGAGAAGGCAGGCAGGGCAAGATCTAAGAGCGATTATTGGTCAAGAGGCAAAACACATGTTAGACGGTGGGCAGCAGAAATGAGTGCAGGCTGATACAATAAAAACCATCAAGAATATTTCAAGTTGGGAATCATTATAACCTAGAAGACAGGCAAAGCCAGTTACACTGCTTTTGTACTGATGAACAGAACTAGCTCTATCTCTGAGAATAAAGAACCATTAAGGTACCTTTACTTTCTGGCACTTTATCACAACTACAATTTTACATTTGTTACATATTTAACATTTATCTTTCCACTAGGAGACATGCTCCAGAGAACTAGGGTCACCTATCTGTCCTAGAATACAGCCTAATACTTGATAATGATGGCTCAATAAATATTTATTGTGAATCCTAGAAATAAGTAATCTGAGAGTTAGTAGGAACTATCACACAAACCCACTAAGTAGACAGAACCTATCATCAAACCAGAAAAGAGTTGAGAGTAGGCAGGGTTCTGTGAATCAGCGAGGTCATTGCCTGAATAATGTCAGATATAAGGCTACAGAAGCCTTATAATAGTTAATGAATAGTATGGCACCTACCTTCGAATATTTTAACAAATAAACTATAACAACAGCACACATGTAGGAAGAAAAACTAAAACTGGAGGAGATATTCTCCAATACCATCATCCTGTAAAATTTAAGACTGAGATTACTACTACTACATTGTTTAGTTAAAACACAGGTCAGTTAATGTCCAAATTGCAACTGACATCTCATTTGGTGATAATAGTGACAGAATTTTTTTTAACATAACAATTAATTGCTCATATACATTCTGGGCTAGAGACCAGAAAATAATTTTTATCTAATATCCCATCTTTAACCAGCATTTCGAAAACCAAAATTACTTTGTCATCTAAAACAACCAACACAAAACCAACAACCTTAGAAAAAATAAATCAGCTTCTTATTTAATCAACAATGATTTTAAAATGTAATCCTTAACAGTTGTTTAAAATATGCATAACTAGGTTTGCAATAGTTATCCTGATTTAAAGCAAAAGCACATCTGTTTATGAGTAAGTAAATATAGTCTGACAGCAATTTGGAACATCTATCAGAAGGAATCAACTGCAAGCTTAATAAGCATTATTTGTATTCCACATAATACTCTATTTGTTCTTTCTAGCCACTGCAGTAATAAAACACACTAAAATTCATTTAGTGTGTACTAAATCCAAAGTACCTAGGCAAAACACTAAGAATTCCATTTGGATGGTTCCCAACCCATACAGCCCAACTTATTTTAAAGTATTACTACCATCTGGTTACTAGTCTGTTTACCAAAACAGTAGCTGTGCATACATTTCTATAGCAGCTGTGGTCAAAAACTTTAAATCAGTCCATTTGGCTAAAAGAAAACTGTTCAAGGAAAAAACAAATACAGTATCTTGAATATATGCTTAAAGTTCCATTACTGGGTTTAATAACATTACCCAAGGACAAAAATAGTAAGATTTTAAGCTGTATTTGGGAAATCTTAATAATTTATATTTTCAATCATTTATCAAATGACAGAAGGTCCACAGAAGTCAACTGAATTGCCCAAGGTCAGCTAATTAGTAGCTGGACTCTGTCCACACATAGGTATCTCTGAGTGTCTTGGACAAAGGTCCTTTCACAAAATTGTTCTGACCAAATACTGGGGTCCTAGGAATAGAACTGCATCAAGGGAATATATCATTTAATAAATTCAGTTTAAAATTATTTTAAGAGCATACCATTTTCATAAAATTTAACAGTTCATCATAGATTATAAAACCTGGCTTGTATGTTTCATAACAGTGGTTAAGAACTTGAAGTATCCTGTGAATTTTTAAGAATTACTTCACAAACCTTTCCCTTTTTCTTTCACATCCTCCTCCAAACCTCTCCCATAAAAGCTAAGTTTACAAACCAATCCTATTACCCTAAACTATTAGTTTAAAGCCAGAGGTAATTTCTTAGCTCCCACACACATCCTAATGTTCCCCATTCTACTATAATAAAATTATGTGCCACACTGCATACTTTCTTATACACAGAAAGTCTTTTTCCTAATTAGAACTATCAAATTTCCAAATGATCACTTCCCCTAAGAATCAAATCTAATTCCCAGATAAAAATTAATATAGAAATTTTCTATGCCTTGCTGAGAGGGGGGAAATGGAAGGCAAAAACCAGGTGTATTCTATATAAATCTTTTCTGGTTATAGTACTAGCAATTTCTTTAATAAAACTTAACAATGACAAATTTTCAGAACACAATGGGGACTATTTCAAGCTAATTTGGGTTATACCAAGCCACTATCCTTGCTTTGACAAAAATGAGTTGTTTCTTTCTGCCTTCTTCATGATACCTAAGAAGAAAAATACATCAACAAATCATCAAAACAAAGCATGTGCTCCACTATTCCTCTGTGTGGAACAGTAAACTTCCAAAGGAAATAACTGGACATTAAATCATTCAAGGATAAGGGTGGAGAAGGAATAGTTTGTATTTAGAGGTGGATTATTTTTTGTTGTGTTGGCTTCCTGATTCCTGGTCATTTATTTTAGAACACGAGAACCCCATGAAAAAACCAAACTCAAAACTTTTATTTTCTTCTTTATATCATACCCAGGAAAAGAAGAGTTGCTGTCAGTGGAAGAACACCTAGAACAAATTGAGGATAAACTAACATCCCAATTATTGAGACAAATGTACAACAGGTCTACACTTATATACCTGTATCATAGGTGCCTTTCAACAAACATCCTTGTACAGAGTTGTTAATGGAATAGGACAAGCAGTCTTATTCCCATTTGACAGATAAAGCAACTCACTGGAGGGTGGATGATGCATCAGGGCCCAAGGCTAGTAAGCCTGCTGTGAAGCTGTGATGAAAACCCAGGTATTTGGTGCCAAGTCCAGCAGTAATTCCAGGATACTGCCTCAGTTCATTTCACTAGTTTCAATTAATTTGCAACAAAAATAATACAAAGTTAGGTGCAATGCCTCCCTCTGCTCACCTACTGCTTTTGGTTCTCCTTTCTCTTCCAACACCATCAACAACATGACGGGCTCTGTTTGAGCCCAGCATTAGGCTATGAAGCCAGGCATGCACTTCCTACACCCATCTGAAGATTCTACAAACTGAAGCCCATGGTTCATTTTGCACAGGTGGTCAGGATTCCATTTAACCAGTTGTGTGTACACAATTCTTCCTAAATTCAAACTTAGCACAAGCTGAAGTTTAATGTTTTGGAGAAGAGGGAAGCAAAATTGTTTTGAAATTCTCTGTGAAAAACAGCCTGTTGTATTAGAACAAACAGCAGCTTGTTCCTATCATTCCTTTGTTTGACAAGTCTGGGCTGGCTAGAAAGGTCATTTATGCCTCAAAGCATCAAATTAACATTTGAAGACATGAATTTTAAAAATGGCTATTTGCTCCTGTTCTGTGAATGGCTAATGTAGTTCACAAAAAAAACAGAAAGAAGAAAAGCCCACTACAGTCTTTAGCCAAGTCCCAAAAAAGACTAAAAAACAGTAACAGAAAAAGGAAACCCCAAACTTTCCTCAAACTGAGCATTGATTTTATGTTCATGTCAACACATGCTATATCTTAATATCCTGTTAATGAATGAGGCTAAATTAAGAAGGTATCTGATACAGGGGGGTAAGCAAAAGGGGTGGGGGTTCACTATTTAATTATCATAAAATGACTTTTTTGGCAAATCATTAAGTTCTTCCCTCTCATCCAAAACCCTTCTGTCCTAACACCAGGAATGAATGTACAGGATAACTCTCAAGTTATTTAGTACTGTCTTGGTTCAAACATATGCCTTTTACCTTAAGTTCCTGTATTATTTTCCCAGCACAAATCTATGTTCTATATATTTTCCCACTTACATTTGAAATGTAAACCATCATTACAAACTACAACCTTCAACTATATAAATATTAATTCAAGACCAGAAAATGCTTTGTTTCATTGGAAAGATCAAGGGATGTACAAGCTGTACAAGCCTTAGAAAGTGATTAATTTTCATTATAGCTCATTTTCTATGAATGTGTAGTAGGAATACCAAAAACTAACTTCTGTAATATTATGGGAAATACATAAAGTTAATATGATTTAATATAACTATTATGGAAAATTTTAAAATTGAGAATCTTACTGACTTCCCAAAATACTGCAGAAATTTTTGAGAAAATTTTTAAAATGAGGAAAATTACAAGACATCACTATAATAATTCAAAATCTCTAAAGTACAAAATTATTTTTAAATAATTATCTCATCTTGAAATAGTCTATGATGTTATGAAATTTGTTCATAAAACCTGTCACAATGATGCTGCTTCCTCAAGCCACTTGTTACCTCTCCTCTTCTCACTGTTCAACCCCTACAATCTGGCTGTCATTCTGCAAGTCCCATGTCAGGGCTCCCTTAGATGATCTCATAAATGCAAAGCACAAAAGCCTCCTCTCAGGCCTCATTCTCCATGACCTCTCTACGTCTGACACTGTTCCATAAACCCTTTGATGTGGCTTCTGCAACACTGCACTGGCAGGATTCTCTACCCTTCAAAACACTTCTCAGTACCTTTCACTTATGATCTAAATGTTCCTAACTTTGACTGCCCCTTGTGTAGATCTGCCCCACTTACACAAATCCTGGGGACACCATTCACAGAAATGACAATGTGATTTGTCCCCACTGGAGCTGAGCAATGGGGTGGCCCTGTCCTTGGATGTCCTCAGGCCTAACCTCCTCTTCCTAAACAACATCGATTCCCATACCTTCTACCACAAAAGACACACACACACAGCTGGCTCCCATATCTATACCTTCTTCTCTGTTTTCTTCAAATGACCTGCTCTCCAAGCCCCAGTGTTTGCTAAGCTCTCTCTAAATGGACAATACACATTTACATCCACCAGTACTTCACTCAACTTATAGGCCATGGCAGACTCCATTTCACTCATCGTGGCCACAGTGGATCTTGCCAAGGCCTACATTCTCCCTAGTATCTACTGCCTCACCTTCATTCCCGATGCCCTTCTCTAAATGTGGCTTCACCTCTCACCTTAGCAGATGAGACCTCTGCCTCCATTCTAATCTAGGCTGCCACTACAGAATGAGTAGAGCATCTGCATTCCCCTATGCTGAGATGAACATCATATGCTATACCAGAATTGCTCCTTTATTCTGTAGGAAAACTGGGGGCCTCAAGATTGTGGCCCCACCTTTCTTCTATTTTCCTTCCTCTGTACATTTTCCACCTCAAGCTCTACTCCCCATATTTTATAAACATTATGAATGTCTGCAATAAATCTGGAAGACTCAAATTTTCTTCCATTAAATCCTCATATAAAAAGTTACCCTAACATGGTCATGTGAAACAGGTGAAGTGTAATGTATATTATGAATTAACCATGTTAATATACACATTTTCAATCAAAATCAGCTGATTAGTTCAACTTTATTGCTAGATTTGTGTTTTAAAATAAGTTTCAATAAAAATGCAAGATAATCATGCCACCTGATCATGGCAAGAAGCACATCACCAATCTGTAACAAACCCTACTCACTGTCATAAGCAGTGCCTCAGGCTAAGTGGTAACTTAATGTCTCAGAATTTGAACTTCAAATGAGTGCCAACACCTGACTGTCCCTCTTACACACAAATGGGTTGTTTAAACTGAGGTTTGTTTCCGTAACACCTCTAAACATAAAGTGATAAATATATAACAAACCCAAGAAATGAAGTAACTCTTTCTGTAAATTACCTAGAATTGGTTTTATAATGGTAGCCATGCACCTGTAGTAAATCAGTGTTTCCTCATCCCTTCCTCATGACTAAGAGTAACACAGTCAGCCAAAGAGACACAGAGGCCAGTCTTGAGAAATCAGAAAGCTACCTAAGGAACAAATATGTTAAGACCATCACTGAGAGCACATCGGAAAGAAAAAGAAAAACTGGAGCAACAGAGGTAACAACAATATGAAGATATCTAATGAAATATGATCATGTTCTCCATCCCTTCAAATATTTTTGGCATTCCTGTGATTTTGAAAAATAAAATAGCCTAGAGAACCACCAGAATGACTTTTAAAACTCAGGAAAATGACTAGAGCACTTAATTTCAGTTAAGAAAATTAAAGCAAGCCAAGCACTTTAATTCACACTAGCATCCATGCCCATGTCATACTCCTTTTTGCAAGGAAAGTTCAAGTATGAATCATCAATAGTTGCCAAGTCAGGGGGAAACTTTGATGAGGAACAGGATATTTTCATGGTCTTTAAGTATCTCCCCATAGATTGCCTATTAGTTCCAAGGGAAAAAATAGTAACCATATAGTGAAGGACTTGGAAACCACTTTGACCAAATGATGAGGAAATCTAGTCACAAAAGAGAATTTAATTAGCTTGCTGAAAGTTGCACAGAAGAGTCAAGATTCAATCCCACAAGACTGACCCCAGAATCCACACTCTTAAACAATGATGTTATACTATCTCCCCAAGAAGAGTGATCCCAAAGCATGGCTGAGCTATTGGTACCAGAGGCAGGACAGATCCAAAAGTGAGGCTTGCTCTTTGAGGTTATGAGGAACCTGGGAAATGACTGAAATGAAGCTCAAGATTAGAGGCAGTGAATTAAAATGGATCTTGAAGTACCTGAGGAGAAAGTCTCAAGGGCCCCTATCAGCATCTGCTCTCTCATGAATATGGCCCAGGTCTGAGTCCTGGCTCCCTTTCCATTCGCCACCCTCAGGAGGCATTCTCCACATCTTTATTTTCTCCCTTAAGTTTGCCGTGCAGTTTCCAATAAATGTAATCATAATTCTCTCTACAATCACAACTACTTCAAAATGACCTAATCAAGCCTTATGCCTTATATATTAATCCCTGCAACATCTTCTCTGGGAAGTAGTAATCTAGCTCCAGCTCAAACACTTAGCAGTTCTTTTTATTTTTAGAAAGATGGAAAAAGATACTCCTTATATTAATGTTCATCTCCTTCCGATTACCACCCCCAGTCCTATGTCTGCCTTTGGAGCCTATACAACCAACTTTAATTCCTCTTCTTCATGAGAGTCCTTGACCTTTGAAAACTGTAGCCTTGAACACTCTGCCTACTTCAAAAACTTGCTATCACCTGAAGAGGAAGAAAGGGATAACAGTAACAGAGGCATAACCAAAGCACTAAGGAATTACAGAGGAAGAAGAGCTCATTTGTGGGGGTGGGGAGGTTGTAAAGGATCACTAAGGAGGTGGCTTTTGAGGAATAAAATGTTGCTAACCAGGGTCAAAATTCAGAATTACATTACGGGAAAATTTTTATAAAAACAAAAGGCTGAACTTTTAAATATATGAAATGATCTTAGTTTCTAACATTCTTGCTTTCATAATGATTCTGGGCAGAAGGCTCATTGGCTTATACAATTTGTGCAGAGCTGAATGCATAGATAACCATCTGACTGACAGTGGAATGTAGGGTTGGAATAAAATGAAACTTACCATCTGGGTGGTGCCATCTGATTTGCAGAAATATCATTTGGTGAAGATTTTAGTTGTGTTCTTCAGTAACAAAAGGTTGCCTCAGATATTACATTTCTATTCATGTAAGGTAAGAAACTAACACAAATGCAACCTCTGTAACTGCTTCTTAATAATAATGACCAAGTCAGGCTGGCCCAGTACAGACCTGCCCACACACACTACCCACCCCACTCCCCAGCAGCCTTGGTTCCAGGGCAACTTATGTGACCAGCTATGCAACAAGGACACTGCTTGTTGCAGTGCCCCTACTCACTGTGAGAACAGAAATATTACGTATTTTGTTAAAAATACTAGAGACTTCTAATACAAACATTTTAAAACTTAATTGTAAGTAATCTTTCTTTCCACATGGTGCTAACAAATGAGTCATTTCCTGATCCAGAAACAAGTGAAAATATCTGTATTTTTAGAACTTTTAGCTATACCATAAGAAGCTGAAACACCAGTATAATTTTGTCTTTAACAAGGAACTTAACTTAATCCTATATTGTCATTACACAATTTATTGATCTCTAAGGCACAATTTGGTTTCTTTGCATGATTACTCCCTGTTTATCAGTTTAGTGTAATGCCTTCTGGCAAAAATGACAGAATTTAAAGATTACTATTGCAAATTAACATTGTTGGTGCATGTAGCTCCTATATACCATAAAAATACCTGTACAGACTTTACAACTTGTAAAGTACTTTCCAGTTCGTTCGACACTCACAACACCCTTATGAGATATCTTCATTTTACAACTGAAGAAACTGAAGTTCAAAGACATCAAACGATTAGCTCAAGTCCCTATTGCTAGTAAGCAACAGAGCTGGATCTTAACCCAGATCTTCTGATTCAACTCCCAGGATAATTCCATTAAAAAAACCATAGCTAAAGAACAATCCCAAATGAACAGTCTAAACTCACAATTAATGAAACTAGAAAAGGAAGAATAAATGAGGCCAAAAGTCAGTAGAAGGAGGGACATTTAAAGATTAAAGCAGAAATAAATGAAATTGAGAAGAACAAAACAATAGAATCAATGAAAGCAGGAGGTGGTTTTTCGAGAAAATACACAAAATAGATAAACCCTTAGACAGACTTATCAAGAAAAAGAGAGTCATTACACATAAAAAGATTCAGAAATGAGAAAGGAAAAATCACAACAGACACCACAGAAATACAAAGAATTATGAGAGAATACTATGAAAAATTATATGCTAACAAACTGGATAACCTAGAAGAAATGGACAATTTTCTAGAAAAACACAACCTTCCAAGGCTGACCCAGGAAGAAACAGAAAATCTGAATAGACCAATTACCAGCAAAGAAATTGAATTGGAAATCAAAAAACTACCTAAAAACAAAATTTCTGGACCAGATGGTTTCACTGCTGAATTTTACCAAACATTTAGTGAAGACCTAATACCCATCCTCATTAAAGTTTTCCAAAAAGTAGAAGAGGAAGGAATACACCCAAATTCATTCTACGAGACCAACATCACTCTCATACCAAAACCGAGCAAAGACATCACAAAAAAAGAAAACTATAGACCAATATCCCTGATGAACAGAGATGCAAAAATACTCAACAAAATATTAGCAAACCGAATTCAAAAATACATCAAAAACATCACCCATCATGATCAAGTGGGATTTATCCCAGGGATGCAAGGATGGTACAACATTGGAAAATCCACCAACAACATCCCCTACATCAACAAAAAGAAGGACAAAAACCCCATGATCATCTCATAGATGCTGAAAAAACATTTGACAAAATTCACCATTCATTCATGATAAAAACTCTCAACAAAATGGGTATACAAGGCAAGTACCTCAACATAATGAAGGCCATATATGACACACCCACAGCCAACATTATACTTAACAGCAAGAAGCTGAAAGCTTTTCCTTTAGATCTGGAACAAGACAAGGATGCCCACTCTCCACACTTTTCATCAACAGTGTTCTGGAGGTCTGAGCCACGGCAGTCAGACAACACAAAGAAATAAAAGGCATCCAGATTGGTAAGGAAGAAGTCAAACTGTCCCTGGTTGCAGATGACATGATAGTGTACAAAAAAAAACCTAAAGAATCCACTCCAAAACTACTAGATCTAATTATCTGAATTCAGCAAAGTTGCAGGATACAAAATTAATACACAGAAATCTGTTGCATTCCTATACACTAACGGTGAACTAGCAGAATGAGAAATCAGGAAAACAGTTCCATTCACAATCGCATCAAAAAGAATAAAATACCTAGGAATAAACCTAACAAGGAAGTGAAAGACTTATACACTGAAAACTACAAGACACTCTTAAGAGAAATTAAAGAGAACACTAATAAGTGGAAATTCATCCCATGCTCTTGGCTAGGAAGAATTAATATTGTCAAAATGGCCATCCTGCCTAAAGCAATCTACAGATTCAATGCAATCCCTATCAAAATAACACAGCATTCTTCAATGAACTAGAGCAATAGTTCTAAAATTCATACAGAACCACAAAAGACCCCGAATAGCCAAAGCTATCCTGAGAAGGAAGAATAAAGCAGGGGGAATTACGCTCCCTGACTTCAAGCTCTACTACAAAGCTACAGTAATCAAGACAATTTGGTACTGGCACAAGAACAGACCCATAGACCAGTGGAACAGAATAGAGAGCCCAGATATAAACCCAAGCATATATGGTCAATTAGTATACGATAAAGGAGCCATGGATATACAACAGGGAAATGACAGCCTCTTCAATAGCTGGTGTTGGCAAAACTGGACAGCTACATGTAAGAGAATGAAACTGGATTACTGTCTAACCCCATACACAAAAGTAAACTCAAAATGGATCTAAGACCTGAATGTAAGTCATGAAACCATAAAACTCTTAGAAAAAAATATAGGCAAATATCTCTTGGACATAAACATGAACAACTTCTTCATGAACATATCTCCCTGGGCAAGGGAAACAAAAGCAAAAATGAACAAGTGGGACTATATCAAACTAAAAAGCTTCTGTACAGCAAAGGACACCATCAGTAGAACAAAAAGACATCCTACAGTATGGGAGAATATATTCATAAATAACATATCTGATAAGGGGTTGCCATCCAAAATACATAAAGAGCTCACACACCTCAACAAACAAAAAGCAAATAAGCCAATTAAAAAATAGGCAGAGGAGCTGACAGACACTTTTCCAAAGAAGAAATTCAGATGGCCAACAAGCACATGAAAAGATGCTCCACATCGCTAATCATCAGAGAAATGCAAATTAAAACCACAATGAGATATCACCTCACACCAGTTAGCATGGCTGCCATCCAAAAGACAAACAACAACAAATGTTGGTGAGGATGTGGAGAAAGGGAAACGCTCCTACAGTGCTGGTGGGAATGTAAACTAGTTCAACCATTGTGGAAAGCAGTATGGAGATTCCTCAAAAAACTCAAAATAGAAATACCATTTGACCCTGGAATTCCACTCCTAGGAATTTACCCTAAGAATGCAGCAGCCCAGTTTGAAAAAGACATCTGCACCCCTATGTTTATCGCAGCACTATTTACAATAGCCAAGAAATGGAAGCAACCTAAGTGTCCATCAGTAGATGAATGGATAAAGAAGAGGTGGTACATATACACAATGGAATATTATTCAGCCATAAGAAGAAAACATATCCTACCATTTGCAACAACATGGATGGAGCCAGAGGGTATTATGCTCAGTGAACTAAACCAGGCAGAGAAAGACAAGTATCAAATGATTTCACTCATCTGTGGAGTATAAGAACAAAGGAAAAACTGAAGGAACAAAGTAGCAGCAGACTCACAGAACACAGGAATGAACACAGTTACCGAAGGGAAAGGGACTGGGCAGGATGGGTGGGAAGGGAGGGATAAGGGGAGAAAAAGAGCATTACGATTAGCACACGTATTGCAGCGGCGGGGGACACGGGAAAGGCAGTATTTATAAAGACTAGTAATGATTCTATAGCATCTTCCTACGCTGATGGACAGTGATTGTAGTGGGCTATGTTGGGGGACTTGATAATAGGGGGTCTAGTAACCAAAATGTTGTTCAAATGATTGTATATTAACGATACCAAAAAAACAAAAAAAAAACAAAAAACCATTGCTACTTCTAACCCAATTGTACACCTAACTCCAGCCCAAATCAACTCATTATCTGCTGCACAACCTCTTCTGTAGTGAATGCAACCACACAGTAAAGGCCATATACTAGCATTGTCCTGACAAGGTTTCAGAAAGGCCTGCGTTATGTGGATGCAGAATACTGCCACAGGCTGGCACCATCTCATAAAGCTTTCTAAATGATGGAAATGTTCTACACCCTGAGCTGTTCAATGCAGTAGCCACTAGCTACATGTGGTTATTGAGCACTTGAAATGTGTAACTGAGGAACTGAACTTCTAATACTATCTAACTTTAATTAATTTTAATTTAAATAACCATGTATGGCTAGTGGCTATTTATTGGGCAGCTCAATTCCAGACCTTGATGATTGGAAACAAAACTTAATGTTAATGTCTTAATGTTGCAGCCTTAAGCACAAATGAAATTCAACTAAATAGTGAGACAAGAACACAGCACTGGTTCATGGGACCCAGGATGGATGTGGTATCATCAAAAGTAATACAAACAAAAGATAACTGCAGAATAATATTAGAATCTTGGTAAATTCTCTGGTCAGCCAAATCTAATGAGAGACTTTAGAAATCCAGGCCTGTTGACAGTATCAACTACAAAGGGAAAAAACTCTACAGGCCACAGTGACTTTCCCAGTGAAAAAGAGCTCATCACTCTGCAAGGAAGCAAACACAGCAGGTGATGGATGTGAACAGCAATGTGTCTTAGTAAATCAGGCATTAACATTATACCCATGCTTCGAAGAATTTAAAGTAGCATTTTAAAAGCCATCCCCTTGCTTCTGTCCTCACAGTATCACATCCAGACCTCTACCACCACCCACACCACTTCCCTCTGAAACATGTTTCTGTGTCTTCCCCCCTCATTCACCTAACTGGGCACTAAGAGGTTTCATTTAAATAAAAGTAAATGAGCTAGTCTGGCATCAAATCCTTCTTTGTTAAAATTATTGAGGCTTTCAAAATCCCTAGATAGGTTTTATGAGTCCAAAGAACAACAGTAGTTGTCATTTCTTATTACTTTAGCTTTCTTTATCCATGTTCAAAGCACCTGACTGATGCAGGAAACAGAACTGAACTGCCAAATGAGATTCAAGATGGCAGCGTGAGAGGTGAGACCGAGAGCTCCTCCCAAAACCACAAACAGTACAAAAATATAGTTAATAAATACAACTAACCTTCAGACAGCAACAAGAAAGAAGGCTGAACCAGACTGCAAACAGGCCTCACGAACAGAGCAGACCTCAAGAAACAGGGTAACATACAAAAGCCTTAATCTGGCGGGACGGGACCCAAGCCCTTCCCCCACCACAGCTCACCAGCGGGAGGAAGAGAAATGGAGCGCAGGAGGGGGTGAAAGCCTGGGACTGCTGGACACCTAGCCGTGGAGATCTGCTTTGTGAGCGGAATCCTATAGTGTGCGGTGCCCTGGGCGTTGGGGAGCTCAGACAGCAGGAGTGCTTACGAAATTAACATTCCTGCTCTTTGTGGAGGAGGGGATCCAAACCCAGACGCTCTGTGTCAGAGGAAGGGCAGGAGTCTGAGAAGCTTCCAAGCAGGAAGAGGGCTGCTGAAGGCGGGGTTTGCACGGAGCTGGCTGTGCGGGAGAAGGGAAAACTGGACAAGGTTGCCTGGGTGCGCTCTGCCCAGCTGGTTGGGAACTTTGAGGAGATTCAGGAGCTTCATCTCCCTGACTGCCTACTCAGCTCCAAGGCTCCCCACTGTGACACACAGCCTGCCTAGGCTTTGTACTGGCCTGCAGTCACTGTCCAGGCATCTGGCCACCAAGAGGGAGACCTCGCCTACAACAGCGAGAGACACAAGGCACAGATTACCCGTGTGTGCTTGGCCCACTGCCTCTGACATTGGAGATAGGCACCGCAGACAGGAAGCAGGAAACAGATCTTTCCTCCCCCCAGGCACTAGCTTCACTCCCCTATGTCCCCCAACCTCACTCTAGGGGCTGAGCAGCTCCAGAGACTGGAGTTTCTGCACACTAGTAGGCGCCAAACAGAAACGTCAAAAGAACATGCTTCAGACCAAAATCTCACAAACCACAGAAAGAGGGTCAAATGAAACCGGTCTCAAAAATCTTCCAGAAATAGCGTTCAAAATAAAAATTATAAACATGCTTATGGAGGTACAGAAAAATATTCAAGACTTCAGGAACAAATTTAAGATGGAGATTCAATCATTAAGAAATACCATATCTGAAATGTAACATACAAAGGAGGGATTTAAAAGCAGATAAGATGTAGTAGAAGAGAGAGGAAATGGAATACAAATTAGAGAAGAGGAATACAAAGAAGCTGAGGCACAGAAAGAAAAAAGGATCTCTAAGAATGAAAGAATATTGAGAGAACTGTGTGACCAATCCAAACGCAACAATATTCGCATTATAGGGGTATGAGAAGAAGAAGAAGAGAGAAAAACGGATAGAAAATATCATTGAGGAGGTAATTGCTGAAAACTTCCCCAATCTGGGGAAGGAGGTAGTCTCTCAAGCCATGGAGGTGCACTGATCTCCCAACACAAGGGACCCAAGGAAGACAACTTCAAGAAATATAATAATTAAAATAACAAAGATAAAGGATAAAGACAGACTTTTAGAAGCAGCTAGAGAGAGAAAAAAGATCATATATAAAGGAAAACCCATCACGCTACCATCAGACGTCTCAACAGAAACCTTACAGGCCAGAAGAGAGTGGCATGATATATTTAATGCAATGAAGCAGAAGGGCCTTGAACCAAGAATACAATACCCGGTAAGGTTATCATTTAAATTTGAAGGAGGGATTAAACAATTTTCAGATAAGCAAAAGGTGAGAGAATTTACCTCCCACAAACCACCTCTACAGGGCATTTTAGAGGGACTCCTATAGATGCAAGTATTCCTAAGGCTAAATAGATGCCACCCAAGGGCTAGACAAAGAGTAAAGAATATGATTCACAACATACAAAGAATGGATGAGGAAGAAAAAGGAATAAAAAAAAAGAACCTTTAGGTTGAGTTGTAATACTATACAAAATAAGTTAAATTAGACTGTTAGATAGTAAGGGAATTGCCCTTGAACCTTTGGTAACCACTAATCTAAAGCCTGCAATGACGATAAGTACATACCTATCGATAATCACCCTAAATGTAAATGGTCTGAATGCACCGATCAAAAGACATAGAGTTACTGAATGGATAAAAAAACAAGACTCATCTCTATGATGCCTACAGGAGACTCACTTCAATCCCAAAGACATACAAAGACTGAAAGTAAATGGATGGAAAAAGATATTTCATGCAACTAATAGTGAGAAAAAAGCAGGAGTTGCAGTACTTGTATCAGACAAAATAGACTTCAAAACAAAGAAAGTCACAAGAGACAAAGAAGGACATTACATAATGATAAAAGGATCAGTCCAACAAGAGGATATAACTATTATTAATATCTATGCATCCAACACAGGATCACCTATATATGTGAAACAAATACTAACAGAATTAAAGGGGGAAATAGAATACAATGCATTCGTTTTAGGAGACTTCAACACACCACTCACTCCAAAGGACAGATCAACCAGACAGAAAGTAAATAAAGAGACAGAGGCACTCAACAACATATTAGAACAGATGGACCTAACAGACATCTACAGAACACTCCATCCAAAAGCAACAGGATACACATTCTTCTCAAGTGCACATGGAACATTTTCAAGAATAGATCATATATTAGGCACAAAAGGAACCTCAGTAAATTCAAAAAGATTTAAATTGTACCAATCAGCTTCTCAGATCACAAAGGTATGAAACTAGAAATAAATTACACAAAGAAAACGAAAAAGCCCACAAATACATGGAGGCTTAATAACATGCTCCTAAATGATCAATGGATCAATGACCAAATAAAAACAGATCAAGCAATATATGGAGACAAAATGACGACAATAATTCAACAACACAAAATCTGTGGGATGCAGCAAAAGCTGTGCTAAGAGGGAAATGTATTGCAATACAGGCCTACCTCAGGAAAGAAGAACAATCCCAAATCTAAACTCACAATTAATGACACTAAAAAAGGAACAACACATGAAGCCCAAAGTCAATAGAAGAACAGACATAATAAAGATTAAAGCAGAAATAAATAAAATTGAGAAGAGTAAAACAATAGAAAGAATCAACGAAAGCAGGAGCGGGTTCTTCCAGAAAATAAACAAAATAGATAAACCCCTAGCCAGACTTATCAAGAAAAAGAGACAGTCTACACACATAAATAGTATTAAAAATGAGAAAGGAAAAATCACTACAGACACCATACAAATACAAAGAATTATGAGAGAATACTATGAAAAATTATATGCTAACAAACCAGATAACCTAGAAGAAATGGACAACTTTCTAGAAAAATACAACCTTCCAAGGCTGACCCAGGAAGAAACAGAAAATCTGAATAGACCAAGTACCAGCAAAGAAATTGAATGGGTAATCAAAAAACTACCTAAGAACAAAACTCCTGCAACAGATGGTTTCGCTGCTGAATTTTATCAAACACTTAGTGAAGACCTAATACCCATCCTCATTAAAGTTTTCCAAAAAGTAGAAGAGGACGGAATACTCCCAAACTCATTCTACGAGACCAACATCACTCTCATACCAAAACCGGGCAAAGACACCACAAAAAAAGAAAATTACAGACCAATATCCCTGATGAACATAGATGCAAAAATACTCAACAAAGTATTAGCAAACCGAATCAAGAGGGATTCATCCCAGGGATGCAAGGATGGTACAACATTCAAAAATCCATCAACATCATCCACTACATCAACAAAAAGAAGGACAAAAACCACATAATCATCTCCATAGATGCCAAAAAAGCATTTGAAAAAATTCAAACTGCATTCATGATAAAAACTCTCAACAAAATGGGTATAGACGGCAAGTACCTCAATATAATGAAAGCCATATATGACAAACCCACAGCCAACATTATACTTAACACCAAAAAGCTGAAAGCTTTTCACCTAAGATCAGGAAAAAGACAAGGATGCCCACTCTCACCACTTTTATTCAACATAGTCCTGGAGGTCCTAGCCACAGCAATCAGACAACACAAAGAAATAAAAGGCATCCAGATCAGCAAGGAAGAAGTCAAACTGTCCTTGTATGCAGATGACATGATATAGTACATAAAAAACCCTAAAGAATCCACTCCAAAACTACTAGATCTAATTATCTGAATTTAGCAAAGTTGCGGGATACAAAATTAATACACAGAAATCTGTTGCATTCCTATACACTAATGATGAACTAGCAGAATGAGAAATCAGGAAAACAATTCCATTCACAATTGCATCAAAAAGAATAAAATATCTAGGAATAAACCTAACCAAGGATGTGAAAGACCTATACCCTGAAAACTACAAGACACGCTTAAGAGAAATTAAAGAGGACACTAGTAAGTGGAAATTCATCCCATGCTCTTGGCTAAAAAGAATTAATATTGTCAAAATGGCCATCCTGCCTAAAGCAATCTACAGATTCAATGCAATCCCTATCAAATTACCAACAGCGTTCTTCAATGAACTAGAGCAAATAGTTCTAAAATTCATATGGAACCACAAAAGACCCCAAATAGTCAAAGCAATCCTGAAAAGGAAGAATAAAGCAGGGTGGACTACGCTCCCTGATTTCAAGCTTTACTACAAAGCTACAGTAAGCAAGACAATTTGGTAGTGGCACAAGAACAGACCCACAGACCAGTGGAACAGACTAGAGGGCCCAGATATAAACCCAAGCATACATGGTCAATTAGTATATCATAAAGGAGCCATGGATATACAATGGGGAAATGAGAGGCTCCTCAACAGCTGGTGTTGGCAAAACTGGACAGCTACATGTAAGAGAATGAAACTGGATTACTGTCTAACCCTGTACACCGAAGTAAACTCAAAATGGATCAAAGACCTGAATGCAAGTCATGAAAACATAAAACTCTAAGAAAGAAATAAAGGCAAAAATCTCTTGGATATAAACATGAGCAACTTCTTCATGAACATGTCTCCCAGGCAAGGGAAAGAAAAGCAAAAATGAACAAATGGGACTCTATCAAACTAAAAAGCTTCTGGACAGCAAGGGATACCATCAACAAACAAAAAGCAAATAAGCTCATGCACCTCAACAAACAAAATGCAAATAAGCCAATTAAAAAATGGGCAGAGGAGCTGAACAGCCACTTCTCCAAAGAAGAAACTCAGATGGCCAACAGGCACATGAAAAGATGCTCCACAACACTAGTCATCAGAGAAATGCAAATTAAAACCACAATGAGATATCACCTCACACCAGTTAGCATGGCTGCCATCCAAAAGACAAACAACAACAAATGTTGGCGAGGATGTGGAGAAAGGGGAACCCTCCTGTACTGCTAATGGAAATGTAAATTAGTACAACCATTGTTGAAAACAGTATGGAGGTTCCTCAAAAAACTCAAAATAGAAATACCATTTGACCCTGGAATTCCACTCCTAGGAATTTACCCTAAGAATGCAGCAGCGCAGTTTGAAAAAGACATATGCACCCCTATGTTTATTGCAGCACTATTTACAATAGCCAAGAAATGGAAGCAACCTAAGTGTCCATCAGTAGATAAAGAAGAGGTGGTACATATACACAATGGAATATTATTCAGCCATAAGAAGATAACAAATCCTACCATTTGTAACAACATGGATGGAGCTAGAGGATATTATACTCAGTGAAATAAGCCAGGCGGACAAAGACAAGTACCAAATGATCTCACTCATATGTGGATTATAAGAACAAAGAAAAAAACTGAAGGAACAAAACAGCAGCAGACTCACAGAACCCAAGAATGGACTAACAGTTACCAAAGGGAAAGGGACTGGGGAAGATGTGTGGGAAGGGAGGGACAAGGGGGAAAAAGGGCTATTACAATTAGCACACATAATGTAGTGGGTGTAGAGGTGGAGTGGAGGAATACGGGGAAGGCAGTATAACACAGAGAAGTAGTGAGTCTATAACATCCTTCTACGCTGATGGACAGTGACTTCAATGGGGTATGTGGTAGGGACTTGATAATAGGGGGAATCTAGTAACCATAATGTTGCTTATGTAATTGTATATTAATAATAGCAAAATAAAAAAAAAGGAAGTGAACTGCCAGTCAAGAGCTTGGGGTCTTGGTTCTGATTCTTTGTCTACTAGTATTTTAGCCCACTGCAAACCACTTAATTTCTCACTGCCTGTTTTCTCACTTGTAAATTTATGGGGTTAGAGTAACCTCTTTACCATCTTTCTCACTTCTAAAGTAAAACTCTCATTTTGTGATAGCCTCACTGGTTTTCAGTTAGGTTCAAGGTCTTTCTTAGAGCTTCCAATTGAGAAAAATCACTTATTTTGCTTATGTAGCAAAAACTGTTATATGTACAATATGCTTCAAAAGTTCACAGATCAACAATCCACTCATTCTCCAAAATTCTCAGTATACTTTTATATAGAGAAAAAAATTCATTTCTAGTATTTCAAAACAGAAACCCTTCATAAATGTGCTTATTAAAAAGTACACTCTTAAGAGGTAAGGATTTAATTACACTGTTCATAACCTGGAGCATTAGAAGAAGCACGTAATCACATAAACCTTTTCTGGTTAGTTTTTACTTTTCTCTTTCAAACTCTGCTCATGCACCACTGCCACAACCTCTTGGACAGCCTTTCCAAGCTCCTGTGTTCTGTAACTCTGAATGTGTGTCCTCTAAGAACATCTGAAAAAGATATTCATAAAAATAGCTTTTCTACCTACATGAAGGCTTGTTTGGGAAGCTGGGCCTATTAATACTCAAAAAAAATCTACTTTTGAAACTGAACCTAATAATTTTAGTCGGCACTTAGGTAGCATAGTTGAATAATTTTAGTTTAGTAATCTTGCAAACCTGTTGACTGTGGATAATACATACTGAGGCAGAACCCTCTACCTGAGATAGGTGGTCCGCTCCTGTGAGCTGAGTCCTTTTCATTTCTATCACTGCCGCTCTAACCTCATTTCCCTTAATCCACAAATACAGGTGCTACCAAAGGTATGTGCTATCTCTTTGACTCTTTCTGTCAATCCTTCTCATTGATTGTCTTCACACTTGTTCACCTCCCTCAACTTTATGTGCTTTGTGTTTTTCTAGTCTTAATTACTTTTGATGAGCTATCTTTTCAATTAATTCTGTCTTATAAGCCATGGGTGGTAGCTGGCAAGGTAGCAGAATAGGGCTAGTGAGCTATTTAAGGCCAAAAGACGTGGCACAGTTAAACTAAATCGCTCTCATAGGGATGGAACTACAGAGATCAAGCCCTTGATTTAATTTCATCGGCATGAGGTCCTCATCACCTGGCTAAAAGGCTTACTTGCTGGTCATTCATTACTCATTCATTACTCCTGAAAGAACCAAGAAAAAGGATGCTATCACACCCCCAGGAGGAGATCAGAGGTATGTAAACTCTGATACATAATCAGATATATTAAAAGCAGTGGTTCCTGGAAATTACTGATGGAGTAACCTAAATCCCTATTAAATTTTTCAAAAAGTCTCATAGTTTGTTTGGGGGGTGGCGGTAGATAAAGCTCCATGAAGAGAAATTTCACTAGTGGGGAAATTCCAAGTGTACCAGAATTATCTTATCTCAAGAAGGCCTCCATGAGGTATATCAGCAAGTTGAACAGCGCTGTGAGAACTCAGCCTTTCTCACTATTCCTTCCCAGCATTTGGGCTCACTGAGCAACAAGAATGCCTTTTGTTCTACAAGCTCCTGTGTAGAGCTAGCCTACTTTCATCTGCCCTTTTTGTCCCCAATGATTCCTAGGATCTGCATACTTTTCTACCCAAACCACATATAAGAAGGTTAGACATAAGATTATAATCTGTGCTTTTGGTTTTACAGTAAAATCAGACTGCTGGTAGCCCAAGCCCAGATAAGCTTATCTCGAATAACTTAAGCTCCCATTACCCTTCATTGGTAAATTTTTTATGAAGGTTTTTGCCCTTTAAGTTCTCAGCTGTTCAAAATAAGCAAAAAAAAAAAGAACAGAAATAAAAGTCCTCAAGACCTAATTATTCCTTCTAAGGTAGAAAGTATCATGTACAGTAACTGATTCAGGCCCATTGAGCAATATATACTGAAAGAAGGCTTTAGGTGACTGACAATGCTATCTTCTAACAATGACTTTTGTCCGTTGCAGAGAAATGGGGCCCATGACCTTTATGTGGCTAATTCCAGTTTTCATTTCATATCCATCCTAACACACAAACATGCTCTTCTAAGAATCAGCAAGCATTCTATCCCCAATATTTCTATCCCATACATTAAATAACACTCCCTTCATAACTGATGAAGTACCTCTAAATTAACTTGTATACTCCATGCATTTCTGCTTCTAAACAAGCAAAAGCTTATTTGAGTTCTACTACCTAAGTTCTCTGTGTACCATATTACTCCAGAAAAGTGTGCAGAAACACAACTATTGGTTCTTTGTTCCAGTCATAGAGAACTTGACTGAGAAGCATGGGGCTTTGGAGCCAGGCAAACCTGAGTTCAAGTCCCAACCCTAGCACTTGCTAACTCTATGTTCTTGAGCAAGTAATAACCTCCCTGCAGCCCAGTTTCCTCATCTATAAAGTGAAGATTTAAATGCATCTACTTCACAGTGAAGATTCAAACTCCTTCTTGTGAGGATTACGGTTTAAATAATGCAGAGAAAGGAATTGGCATAAAAGCCCTTCTTGTTCAGTTCTTCTTGTAGTTTCTGTTATTTGGGTCACTTCCATCTTGGTTACTACAGGTCTTTGGTTCTATTATTGCATGCCCATATACCCAGCTTCAAGAAAGTCCTATCTTGAACTAAATTCAGCATTTCCAATCCGATCTAGTCTATATAATCAGGTATCTCAGCTACATAGAGAAAAGTGCCAAATGAAGCATATTTGTCCTGTTCCACAGCCACAAATGTATTAAGTGGCACTATCATAAATGGGTAAGCATTTTTAAGGAGAATCACATGAGAATGAACATATCAACAGCAGAATAGCAAGTCAAGGTCAGGTCCCACTATGAATAGGTCAATGGCATCATCTGCAGAAATGAAAAAGAACTTCATAAATCATCAACTTTCCAACCTTCTTTCCAATACAGAAATGTACTCAGATTGGAACAATGTCCTGATTTTAACACTATTCCAAAAACATACCTGTACACTATTTCTGTTTTCATAAACTAATCAGCTGGCAAATATCTATGCTCTTTATTTTCTATTTCTATATCATTTTTTATCTTTTACTTTAAGCCATCTAACATCCCTTAGGGAAAAAGAATCCAAAAAATAAGCAGAAAAATACTTAAAAATCAATCAATCAATCAAAAGGGGTACTGGGAGTTCACTCCTCTAAGACATACACAATCTTATTTGATTTACCTCCCAATCAGATTTAATGAGCACAGCAGTTTTCATGCTGAGCTCCTGTTTGGGGCCTGATTGTTGCATTTAGAACTACAATAAGATACTCCCCCTTCCTCAGAGTACACAGACATCTCCTGTTACAAAGTAATTCAGCTTGAGTTACTAGAACACCCAACAAATAGGAGTTAAAGTCCTATTCTTCACATTTTAAAAGCATAACTAATTCTAGAGAGCTAAAATTCTAGAAGAAAAAAAGATTTCAGATGCTACCTATCTGACCTCTCTGATGACTGGCTCAAACTTAGGTACAAAACCAAACTCTTGATTTTTCACACTCCAAACACCCCCCTCCCCCCAATACGCGGTCATCAATACTTTTCAAAGCCAAAAGCTAATATCACTTTTGATTCTTTCATCCTCTTCACCTGCACCATCCAATCCCATCACTAAACCCTACTCATCTGTCCACTTCTCTCCATCTCCACTACCCCCCACTAGTCCTGGCTAATACTGCCTGAACCGCTGCAACCACCTTCTTTACTGGATGCATTGCTTCCCCTCTTGTTTTCACCAACACAGCAGCTGAAAGGTGGCTTGCCACTACACTCAGAATAAAAGCCAATTCCTTACTGTGCCATCTTAAAAAAGGCCTAATCTTGCCTTGCCCATTTCTCCTACCCCATCTAGCATCACTCTCCCCTACTTCACCACCCATGTGGAGTTCCTTTCAGTTCCTTGTATACCTCAGGTCCTTGCCCCCTCAGGAACTTCCTTCACACATACTTTATTATCTCTAACTTTATTATAAAAACTGTTTTATTCAGTAATATGTACCCAGCATCTGGCATAAAGATTGACACAGCAGGTGTTCAAAAATATCAGAAAGGAATGAATGGGAACAGAAAATAAATTTTAATGATAAACATCTCCAACAGTAAAATGGAAAGCAATACAGGAAGCCAGCCTCAATGAGAGGAAATTCACAATAAACCATTTTAAATTTAACATTCAAAATGGGCACTCCTAAGAAAACAGATTCTTCAGCAATGCTCTTAAAAACCAAAACCAAGACTAACAGAAGAGTTTTTGAAAACTGAGCACAATGTGCCTCTTCTCTGGTTTTGACAATCTGTTTTTACTGCTGAACTTGCTCTCCTCAATTCCATTTCAATAGAAAACAAGATGTAGACCATAAAAGGAATATGCAAATGGCTAAGACACTAACAGAACTAAGACACAAATGTGCTGCCAGCTGCTCCAAATACCATAAACAATAAATGCCTTCACATCACTAATTCGTAATATGCAAAGATTCAGAGGGGACAATTCTAAAGCCAAGTCCTGAAGCATACTGAAACTGAGCTGTAAGCCTTCCCAAGGCCAAACCAAGGGTGCTGCTTTTCCTCCCACCCCATTCCAAATAAACAAGATACTAGATCTGAAGCATGAGAGTTGCAGTTCTGACCTATCCAAGAGTTCTAACCCTGCATGAAACGTAGCCCAACTTTCTCCTGTGACATTTTGCTTTCAAACATGAGGTCTCAGCATAGAGGCTCCAGCCTCAATTCCATGGTTCTTTGGAGACAGTAAATCTACATGCTCTGCTCAAAATTTCAAATCATCTAGTGGAAATTAAAAATTTACTAGAGGCAAGCTATAAAACTAGCAAATGACAGATTTTTTTTTTCCTGTGGACAAGAATTTAATCAGGTCTGTGTGGTTAAATTGGTTATTTGAGGCTTTTTAGTACTTCCTGTTATATAATAGCTTTGATTTTTCAACTGAATATACAATAATTACAAATACAAATATATTTGTAGATATCTTTTAAAACATGGGTTAACTAGAAAAAAGGCATTTCAAAGAGTTCTTATTAAAGACAAGGTTGAAACTCCCTGAAATATATCACAGTATTTGGACAGCAAAAACGCACTGTAGTTCTGAGCAAAAACTTCCAATTAAGGGGTTCCTTGTTCAATCAAGACTTTTGGAGAATAATTTTTGCCATGGATCCATCCTTTATAACCCAAAATATGCTCACCTCAGTTGGTATTAAATAGAGCTTCAAAAGCATGTAATTAACTAGGTCATACTTTTTTGCTACCAAGCCTAAATATACACTCATCCTACAAGACATAAGTATTTACTCCCTATCTTGAAGTTGTTTATTATGTTTATTAAATAACTACTTTGCAAAACAAAGAAGAAAGGAAACTCTTAATTATAAATCCACACTCACAGCATTTGAGGCTCCACTTCCACAACACAGGGCATTCTATTGAGGACTTCACAACAATGGTGCTGAGGTGCTTCAGAGGAGCAGAGAGATGGAAAGACCACTGTCTTGCCAATGGGTTTCAGCCCTGGGCAAGTTCGCTGTGGATTCAGTGTGACCAAAGAAACTGACAGCAAAATGTTCTTGGGGTGAAAAGGTTATGCCCAACTTATTTCCACGTGGCAGGTCAGTCGCTAAAATTCCATTTACTCAGAGCGAGTCTGCATACAGCAAGCCGGTCTCGGCTTCTGGGCCCCTCTGTCCGCACAGCCGTCCTCTGGGCCTCTCTGCCTGGACAGCCATCCCACACAGCTGTCCTCTGGTCCTCTGTCCTCGGTGCTGCCACCACTCCAGCCTCTGCTCTGCTTTCCAGCAGCCTTGCAGCCGTGCCACTGTGTCGTGCCCAGAACACTGGGCGGAGCTCTTTATATAGAGTCAACAGCAATGTATTGCCCACAGGTGTGCAGTGAGCTAGTCAACCAGGGCCAGGTGAGAATCCTGGCCACAGGAACTCTCATTTTATCCACAACCACTAAGCATTCACACTGTCTTCATTTCTTCTGCTCCTTAACCCTAGGGAGCCCAACCATACTGTATCATTGTTCAGAAAATTGGTGACTAGGCAAGAATTCATAACCTTTTCTAATTCAATGTTCAATACACCAAATATTCAGGCTGAATATTCCACATTAAATGATATGACCTTAACCCAATATAAATGATATGACCTGGATCCAATATAACATAATAGTTTATAGTTCTTTATACAGTTAACATTATTCTGCATAAAGGGCATTACCACCAGAAGGTAGCCAAGTAAAAAACACAAGTCCTTAAAAGTCCAGCCTGATGTTTTAAAAAGAAATTAAATCAATTATTATGATACTGAGACAGAGCCCATAGGCTTAGAGTAGGGTGAGGGCCTCTGGGAAAAACAAAGCAAAATAATCCATTGTGAGATTTGCTTTGGCCTGCTGGGGGGCCCAGCTTATTTTTCTGACTTTACCCAGGAGCTGCTTTTCTTCCTCCAGCCCTAAGTCAAGTGATTTGCCACTTGGGCAATGTAACAAGCAAGCCCAAAACAAGTAGTAAAAACAGGATTCCATCTTAAAACCCAATTAGTTAAATAGTAAGTTTCTTAGCAAACAGACAATAACTCAGCCCACCTTAGGAGCAAAGCAGGCAGTCTTGAGTGATAATGCTACCAGACCAGGAAGCTGCTATCCTGGGAGGAAATCAGAGGAGTAAATTTCTTATAAATAACCAGGAAGACTAATACAAAACTTAATGTCTCTTCAAAAATAAACATTTTGGGACCACTTAGTAGGTGCACATCCCCAGCCCTTTGTCTCTCAACCTCCTATAAAACCCCTAGAGGCACCACCCGGGGCTCTCTTGTGCCCTCCTGGCGTACAAGAGCTCTGTCCTTTCCCTTCCTCTCTAAATAAAAGCCTCTGCCTTGCTCTCCTACCTTGAGTGTTCACAAAGTTCATTCTTCGACTTCCGGAACAAGAACCCCAACATCAATACTACTCACAAACTCAAAACACTTTTAAATTCTGTGAAATCATCCACTTAGGGCTGATAGTTTGAGTGATTTAGGACTCAGCATGCTGTCTTTTGACAAAGAAGGTCCTGGTATTTTGTGGCTTTGTTTCTTCCTGGTCTGTAGCTGACTTCACCTTAGTTAGGCTGCTACATACACACAGGTGAAAATAAGAGTTACTGATTCCAGAAGGTGGGTGCCATCAATGCCTAGGAAATGATAAAGATCATGCAAAAGCAACTTCTTAACGTGAAGGATAAGCATAAAGCTTCATTTCATGAAAGCCTAAAACTGCCTCTATCAAAAGTTATCATAACACACCTTTATAAATTTGGGGTCCCTGAAACAGTGCCTATTTCCATGAAGTTTACTGGCCCCTTTTAGATCTTTATCAACTTGTATTGCACTCCATGCTCACACCCACAACTCTCATCCCCCTCCACAAAAGGCTAATAAACCTGCATCCATGACTCTGACTCACATTAAATAAGAACCATAAGATTAACAAAACTCTTGGATACATGTAACTAAGCAAAATGATTGTCAAGTTTTTAAAAGTAAAATCAGCCACATGAAAACACGATATAAGGGGAGAAAACGTAGCTCTAAACACATGATCTTTGTAATATTTCATGAGCAAAAGGCCCACATTTTTAAGGACTGAAGAATTAGCAATAACCCAAAGCTATCATGCTCAAAGATGTTTCTAATAAAAATAAAACTATACTCAATTTTGTCAGTTTTTCACAGAGTATTTCTTCTTTTTGATATTCTGTTTTACAGAATTACATTTGACAGCTTTTGCAATTTCTTTTTGGTACCAATTCTGAAATGAAATGGACTTTATTTTAGGTAAGAAACATGAACCTCATTATACAGCAAAAAACATTCCTCTGGCTCCTCCACCATCAAAATCACCATAGTTTTTATCGTTTCTCTCTCCCTATCAGAAACAAAAACAAGTAAAATGGCTCATGAAATTGGTCGATTTGAGATTTAAGTTAAATATTTAATTTTATGCTACAAACAATACAGAACCTTGGCTTTCTAAAACAAAACAAAAAGTCTTTCACCCTACTACACGGAAAATCTATTATCAGAATTTAGAATTAATTCTTCAGTAAGTGCAAATCGCTCGGCACCCCCGTCCCCCGCGCTGTCAGTCACACGCAGGCCCCGCCCCTCCCCGCCCTCCGCGCTGTCAGTCCGCAGCTCTGGCCCGCGGCTGAACCGGCGGCGCTGACGTCAGCTGGCGACCGCGGCTGCATTCCTAAACAGTTCAGACAAACCCACTGGTGGGAAGCTTCGAAAGCCCTCAGCTGTAGTGAAGAAAGCAAAGGCTTGGCTGGCAGCCAAACTCCTGAGCTCAGCATTTTGTAATGCACTTCCTTTTTACTTAACAGCTTGCATAATGTCCTTAACCCTTCCTTTACTTGCATCACACCTTTAACCCCTTCTTTTCCTGCTCGAACTTCAAAGCAAATTTCGCAACTTAGTCTCCACAAGATTTTAATATATTCTGCACCAAATCATAACTGATTTTAATACTGCTGAAGAGGTAATTTAATTAAAAGCACATGCTCCCCCTAAAAGGCCCACTTTGTAAAACATTTTATTGAAACAATATATTTTAATGTTCTATTTTTTTTAAGACCCTTTATAATTTATCCCTTAGAAGTGATTTTTTTCAAGACATACCTTCAAATGGTCTAAACACAGAGAACAAAAGGGTATGTATATACAGTGGCAAAAATCAGCCACCAACACTGTGCCCCAGTCATCCAGTTCCACCTCCATGAAAACTGGTTTATTTCCCTTGTATTCATCCAGGAGTAGTTTAGTTACATATAAGGAAATACTAATATATTCCACTTTCTCCCTTTTTTACACAAATTGTAAACACCACACATACTATTCTCCCTTTACTCCCTTCTTTTTAGAACTGCATGGAATTCCACCACAATTTTTTACTGGTCCCCTGTATATGCCCACTTAGGTAATTTCCAATCTTTCTGTTATTACAAATAATGCTGCAGTGAAAATCTGGTATGGCTCTCTCTCTAAATTCCTAAATGGAGAACTGCTGGCTTAAAGTAAACATGCATCTGTAATTTTGAGAGATGCCTTCAAACCACACTCCACTGAGGTTGTGCCTCTTACCTCCCACCAGCAATGAATGAGGATTCTATAGCCCTTCTGCAGCCAAGACTGCCTCCTGAATTAAGTGGCTCTCCTTTATTTTACAGCGGTCCCAGATCCCAGATTCTTTGCCAGGCCATTGTTACCATGCTTTTTTCTATTTTTGGAAAACAGATCTGTGAAAAATAAGTATCACAGTATAGTTTTTATTTACATTTCTCTTATGAATGAAGTTGAGCATCTTTTTATACATTTTAGAGCCACCATAGTTCCCAGTGAACTGTTAAATCATAACTTTGGCCCATTTTTAGTGGATTGTTTGCCATTGTTACTACTTTGTAGGAACTTTTGACATTTTTTAAGGAAAGTAACCATTGTGATGGAAGTATGAAGGAGCTTATCATATATTACAGAAATTAGCCTTTTCTCTGTGATATGAGTTGCAAACTTTTTTTTTCCAGTTTGGTGAATTATTTTGGTGGTTTCTGTTGTACAGAAATATATAATTTAAGGATTGTATATAGCTGAATTGTTATCTATTCTTTTATGGCTTCTCATTATTTTATCAAAGACTCCCATTCTCCACGCCATTTATGAAAGAATTCTCCTCTAGTTTCTTTTAATACTTAATATGCTTTCAGTCTTAGTTTTTTAAACTAGTCCCAACATTATTTATTGAATAATCTCTTTTCTCATTGACTTTAAGTACTACCTTTATTATGTTTACTAAATTCTTTTAATGTTAATTGGGATGGTCATGGGATTTTCATGCTGCATTTATCATTATTGATCATTTTAAAATCTAGTAGAAAGATATACTTTCCATAGAAAACACTGGTTTCAGATTTGAAAAGTTCTGTTTATTTTTAAATCCTTTTCAGGAATTCTGGGATAAATTAAAGCACAGTATCATGAGGCTACATTTAAAGACATTAAAATAGTATCTACTGTGATTTCAAATTAACTAGCTTTTTGCAAATAAATATCTATTTAGAAACATTACTCCTGACCAATTATGGCAAATACTTTTATTTTTCATAAAGACTTCAGATAATTACCAGATTTTAAAATACTGTTAAAGCAAAATTTTGGTACTGACTATAGACAAATTACCTTTTAATATGTCCTTTAAAGAATATTCTTTAAAGAAAAATGAGGATGAACTAGTCCTTTCAACTCGTTTTTGCCCTTCTTCCCATACCGTTAAGAAAACAAGTACACAAGATCTCTATGAAATCCCTAGGTTTTACATTATGAAACCATCATATTGATAAATACTTATTCATTTAAGTATATAGGTTATTGAGTATTCAAATGGTTTCAACTTTAAGATGTTAAATGACAGCCATATGCAGCATTCATCAGTTGCTGAAAACACAGCAGAATCTACTGTTTTGAACAGGACCTCAATTTTGTTAGGCAATGATTCCCTGAAGGGATATCAAGCTTACACAGATTTTCAGTAATATGGTTCAAAGTACCTATCTGTTAGTTGGTGGGTGGGGGAGAGGCAGGGGCAGGGGAGGAAGAGACCACAGGACTGCTAAGCAAGGAGAAGTCCCAAACCCTGAGAGGCAGAAGATCCAAGACAGCTCAGGCTGGCCTCTATATGATGAGACTATCATTTATTTCACAGTAGTCCAAAGTCCCAGTCTTCTCAGGACAGGCCTACCACAAAGTAACAGGCCACAAACCCCATGTCCAGAGAAAACCTTTAAAGGTATTTTCTTTGTGTGATACAGATACCTACATGCATGCGTGCAGTTTTCTAAGTTCTGAAATATTACTCAAATAAAAGACTTTATCTTTCTAAGATGTGGTGCTACAATTATATTTATGAAGTTACCATTTTAAAACTCTAAGCCCATTTCCCCATAAGAATTGTAACACACAGAATAAAGTCCAAAGAGAAATTACTTTAAAGCTCCCAACACTCTGCCCCTGATCTAGTCTTCTGCTCTTTTCTTTCAAGCAGCCTACACTTTGGCCCCATGGGAGCAGGGTCTGCTGTTTCTCAAACATGCATGTTGACTTTACTCACATTTTCCTCTATCTGGAATATCCTCCCAACAACACAGAGTACCAATCGCTAAACTCCTATCTTCTCCCATCTTCAGAGGCTTGGATTAAATGCTGCCTCTTCCATGATTTTTATCCCCATCTGAGGGTCAGCACCTCATAAACTCCTTTGGCCTCTCCAGTGATGATGCTGAATGTTAAAGTGAAATGTCATTAAAATATATGTTTAAAATTCTCTTATTAATACATGAAGATAAAGAAACTAAGGAAATACTATACTCATGGAAAAAGATGAATCATTATAAAGAAAAACAATGTAGATCCTACTTATAAAAACATCTACTCAGGTATCTCATTTTCTTTAGAGGAGGGAGGTGTCAGCTTATCCACCACATCTTCACATGCAGCTTTCCATCAACTTACAAATTAAAAGGAATATAAGAGAGGACAAAGTTAATATACTTTAAATATGGTACTATATAAAAACACCCCCACAAGAGGATGACTGCAGAAAAATTCAACTGCTCTCTCATTTCTTGAAGCCCTGGTGGTCAGTTCATGGACCCATGGTACCTGTAGCCGTATCGATCATGCTGGAAGTCCCACTGGCACTGACTCCTATAACCTGGGCCTCAGAACGGCCACGGTTAGGATGAGACAGGCATCCAACAGTTCTCAAATCTAACTGGGCAACAAAAGCACCTGAACTCAAGAAATACACAGATTCTCAGGACTCCAGCCCCAGACTTCCTGAAGTATGTAATAGCTGATGGTGACATCCAGGAATTTATTTTGTAAAAAAAAACTCCCTAGGTAGTTGTCTGATTTGTAAACAAGCAGTCTGGAAAATAAGAAGATGGGGCAAGGTCATGATGGCAGCAAGGGGACTGGAGTAAGTGGTGAGAATCCTTCTCTTCTCTTGGATTTCCCTTCCCTCTCCCACGTCTCAACCCCCAAAAAGAGGAGGAAGCTACTGGGAGGAACAAGGACAAAAGCAAGAGTTACAGGAATAGTGGCCATAGCAATTTCCTCTTTAAAGCCCATCTGCCCTTGTGTGCCTTAAGGTCCACTGCTCAACAACAAATCTGAACCAAATAGAGCAAACAAGATGGGAGTTTCCTTTGCACAGTGGCAGCCAGGCCCAGGCCTTAGAGAAGCTGGCAACAATATGAGCTTCAGGAAGGTGTTGGAAGCCATTTGGGGTTTACCATCTGCCTCAATTTATACCATCTTTGCTAAAGATCAATTAATAAAATCTAGTAATAGGAACAAAGAAAAATGCAATCATTTTAAGAATTCAACTGATAAATGAGGAAAGTAGATGGGGAGGTAGTTCTGTGGTATAAAAAAATTTGTTTTTAACCTCCCATGATGGCTATTAAAGAGACTTTATGAGGTCACCTAATTCATCTCTTACCCAGACAAGTTTACAGATAATATACTATCCAGGGAAAGAAACTGGGAAATACACTTTAAGGGCTAAATTTCCACATAATTTAATTATTCTTACTGTCAAAAATATTACTTAAATACCAGGAAGCTCATAAAATTGAAAACTAAGAGCTGAGCATTAAAAACTGCTTCCTTTGATGACAAAAGTCTATACTGGCCAAAAAAGTTTTCAACTCCCATGCAGGAGTCCACTGTGCATTATTTTATATGATTCCAGAACCTTGTTTGCATGTGTGTTTTCCCTTCTAATTTTATTCAAAAGATTCTCTTTTCTTCTCCAAGTGTATTTTCTAAGTCTGGAGACAAAGTCTTTCTTTTCCCTGCCTCCTCCATGTGGTGAAGCACCCATGCGAGAACTAAAGCAGCTACAGGGCTCACAGTGGTCTTACTTGTTAGTCTGTGAAAGACTGAAGCTGCAAGCAGCATGTGGATTAGAAAGGGCCCGTTTACAATAACTCCCTGCTCTGTATCAAGACGAATGGGATTGACCAAATGTCACATGGTTTAGAAACCCCGGGCCCTACCTTACATTTTGGTTTTATTTTTCTAAACAATAACATGGCTTTAACAGCCCAAAAAGAGTTCTGCAACCTAAAAACTCTACAGTGTCAGTTATCTGAAAACCATGCCCCAGTGAATAATCAATCTTAATTAAAAAACCAACAGTTTAGGCAGTAATTTAAGTCCTGCTGATGATATCAGATAGTCTGGAAGGACTGGAGTTACCTTAAAAAAGATACAAAAGGCATGTGTCCTAAATTAAGTCTGAAATCTGTTTCTTCTAAATCAGATGTATGAACTTGGCAAGTGACATCATCTGTAAACCAGCATATTATTCCTAGGGCAATGCACAATTACTCCCTTAATTTTATCATGGGACCAGAGTTAGATACATGCACTTTTCTCCCCATATTGCGTAAGTGTACAACATACAAGCAGGGATTTTGTTTTATTCATTTCTATTATCACCAACCCTATCACACAGTATATGTTCCAATCATTATTGATTAATGAATGCTACCCAACTAAAATATATACAAAATGAAGTTAATTTTTCCCATTCTTTTACCTAGAAGATTCACTCTATATATAGAAATATAAATTAGACCTTATGTTCAACAATGCAAATTCTAAATCTGCGCATGGAGACAAAGTTAACAGTTATTGTGAGAACAATAACTCTGAATTTCCTGAGCTGGGTGCAATTGGATAGTTAACCTTTAAGGTACAAAACCTTATGTATTTAATAAAACTGAATCCCATTAGAGTTCTAATTTCCATATATACCCCCTAGAGCACTGTTATCTAGAAACCATACAGTACCTTGTTCTCTGCAGAAAGTTAATCATTAAAAATACCTTCATTTGGAGAGCTTTTGGACACAGTATTTCCTATATTAAGAAGTAGAATCACTGGAGATTCATCTATATACTGTTCCTGCAGTCCATGCTGCAAAAATTGAGTGTATAGTACTTAGTGATAAAGGCTTTATACAGATTGGGAGCTAAATCTAACTAAAGCAAAATTCCAATGATAATGAGTGATATAATGGCAAAACTCCACTGCAGTTTTAAAGTTCTATTGTAACTAATATTACATTAAAATTTCAAGTATATATGGGTACATCTTTTAAATAATTCTCACTAGTGAATCCTCAATTTCCCCAAATGTAGTTAATAATTGTTGTAACTACAAGTCATCTTTTCTACTACTTACAAATAAGGTCCTTTAGTTCTACAAAGCGTGTGCTCTACTATAGCTTAACAGTTCTGTGTTTGAGCATCTCAAACACAGAAATATCTACTAACTGCTATCCTAACACAGCATGTACATGTTCCATGAAGGCTATTCTGAGAGGGACAAAATAATAGGTAACAGTTTCTTGCATTTTGTCCCATTTCTAAAAGACTTCTGGAATGTCTTGTCCAATATCCCTGCAGCTGGGGCAAGAAAAAGGAGAGCTAGTATCACTATGTGTACATACTTAAGCATACAAATACGCACTTACTTGGGGGAGAGGAAGAAGGGAGAAGAACAAAAGAACTGACAGCAGGGAGACAAGGAATTGGTCCAGCCAATTCATAAAATATTTGGCTTAATGGGACATTTGGGCAGTGATATTATTTTGGAAACATTTATGCTAAAGCTTCTTTTGTAGTATTTCAAAGAAAAGGTCATAAAAATTGATGCAACTAAGGAAATTCTATTACAAAGTACCAGTTACAAAATATATAACATGCAGATGTGGTCTACTCTATGGAACTATCTTCATGTCAAATTCTGACATTCTCTTCAGATAGATCGAGAGAGAACTGACAGTATTTTTGATGTAACAACAATCCATTTACATACTCATACTAATGTTTTTACCAGCTATTAGCCAAGTAAATTTCATTCATATTTTTAACCTATCTCATTATTACGTATATATCCTTCACTTTCTAAAATAGACTATTTCACTTCCGGGAAGATGGCGGCGTGAGCAGGGCAGCAGAAATCTCCTCCCAACACTATATTTATCAACGAAAACACAGCAAATACATCTATTCCTAAAAGAGAGACCAGAATACACAGGAAAGCGCACAGCGTGCAGCTACACCCGAGAGGACTCGGCACCCCAACAGGCGGGTAAGATACGGAGCCGCGACCTGGCAGGACCCGAGCACTCCCCCACCCCAGCGCACCGGCAGGAGGAGAGGATTCAGAGCCCGGAGGGAGTGGAAGTACACCCCGCGAAGTAGCCAGCCCCGGTGATCTGCGTGGGGAGCGCTGACCAACATTGCGTAGTGCAGCGGAGACCGGAGAGACAGAGAGACAGGATCTGAGCGGGGAACGCGCCAGGTGCTTGCAGCTGGATCCCAGGAAGGAGAAAAAAGCGCGTTTTCTTCAGCAGTCTTAAAGAGACAGGAGCCCAGCGGAGGAGCCGGATCGCCCCAGCACACTCAGCCCAGCAGGCTGGGAGTCCTGGGGAATTTCACGCACCTTAGCTGGCGACTGGGGAAGCGTAGCCATACTTACACTTCTCACTGAGATCAACACCCTCCTATTCGTTCCCACCCCTGCCAGAGCAATAAAGGGCCCTGCGAAGCAGCGTAGCCACAGCTGCGGAACAGTGGGGCAATAGTGCCACATACAGCATTCCCACAGAATCAACTCCTGGTGGGCGTTTTTTGTGTTTTGTTTTTGTTTTTTTGTTTTGTTTTCTGTTTTTTCTTTTCTTTTTTTCCTTTTTTCATTCATTCTTCTTTTTTTTCTTTTTCTTCTCTTTTTAAAGTCTTAAAGAGCCCAGCTGACATACGTGGCAACTACCAGTGACCAATTCTATACCCATGAAAAGACAGAGGAATATGGTTCACACCAAAATCAACCAGACAACCCCAGAGAGGAAGCCTGAAGGGATGGAAATGCACAGTCTTCCTGAAAAAGAATTCAGAAAAAAGTCATAAGAATGCTGATGGACCTACAGAGAAATGTGCAAGACCTGAGGGGGGAAGTGAGGGAAGTGAGGAAAGACAATGCAGAAATCAGACAAGCGATCGACGGGCTTAACAGCAGACGGGATGAGATGCAAGAGACTGTTAATGGAATAGAAATCAGAGAACAGGAATAGAGAGAAGCTGAGGCAGAGAGAGATAAAAGGATTTCTAGGAATGAAAGAATATTAAGAGAACTGTGTGACCAATCCAAACGGAACAATATTCGCATTATAGGAGTACCAGAGGAAGAAGAGAGAGAAAAAGGGATAGAAAGTGCCTTTGAAGAAATAATTGCTGAAAACTTTCCCTCACTGGGGAAGGAAATAGTCTCGCAGTCCACCGAAGCCCACAGATCTCCCAACACAAGGGACCCAAGGAAGACAACACCAAGACACATAATAATTAAGATGGCAAAGATCAAAGAAAAAGACAGGGTATTAAAGGCAGCTAGAGAGAGAAAAAAGATCACCTACAAAGGAAAACCCATCAGACTATCATCAGACTTCTCAACAGAAACCTTACAGGCCAGAAGAGAATGGCATGACATATTTAACGTAATGAAATAAAATGGCCTCAAACCAAGAATATTGTATCAAGCACGATTATCATTTAAATATGATGGAGGGATTAAACAATTTCCAGACAAACGAAAGTTGAGAGAGTTTGCCTCTCATAAACCACCACTACAGGACATCTTAAATGGACTGCTCTAGATGGAAGCACACCTAAGGCTAAAAAGATGTCACCAGAGAAAATAAAATCATAGCAAAGAAAGCAGACCATCCAAATACTAACTAAAGGCAAAGAATAAAACACCTAGTATAGAAAGAATGGAGAAGGAGGAATAAGAAGGGAGAGAAATAACGAAACATCAGACAGTGTTTACAATTACTTAACAAGAAAGTTAAGTTACATTGTTAGACAGTAAAGAAGCAACCCTTGAACCCTTGGTAACCACGAATCTAAAGCCAGCAATGGCAATAAGTACATATCTATCAATAATCACCCTAAATGCAAATGGACTGAATGCACCAATCAAAAGACACAGAGTAACAGAATGGATAAAAAAGCAAGACCCATCTATATGCTGCTTACAAGAAACTCACCTCAAATCCAAAGATATACACAGACTAAAAGTGAAGGGATGGAAAACATATTTCACGCAAACAACAAAGAGAAAAAAGCAGGTGTTGCAGTACTTGTATCAGACAAAATAGACTTCAAAACGAAGAAAGTAGCAAAAGATAAAGAAGGACATTACATAATGATAAAGGGGTCAGTCCAACAAGAAGATATAACCATTATAAATATATATGCACCCAACACAGAAGCACCAGCATATGTGAGACAAATACTAACAGAAGTAAAGGAGGAAATAGACAGCAATGCATTCATCTTAGGAGACTTCAACACACCACTCACTCCAGAGGACAGATCAACCAGACAGAAAATAAGTAAAGACACAGAGGCACTGAACAACACACTAGAACAGATGGACCTAACAGACATCTACAGAACTCTACACCCAAAAGCAACAGGATGCACATTCTTCTCAAGTGCACATGGAACATTTTCCAGAATAGACCACATACTAGGCCACAAAAAGAACCTCAGTAATTTCAAAAATACTGAAATTCTACCAAACAACTTCTCAGATCACCAAGGTATAAAACTAGAAATAAATTTTACGAGAAATCAAAAAGGCTCACAAATACATGGAGACTTAACAACACTCTCCTAATTAATCAGTGGGTTAATGACCTAATCAAAACAGAAATCAAAGAATATATGGAGACTAATGACAATAACAACACAAAGCCACAACTTCTGTGGGACGCAGCAAAGGCAGTTCTAAGAGGAAAGTATATTGCAATCCAGGCCTATTTAAAGAAGGAAGAACATTCCCAAATGAATAGTCTAAAGACACAATTACTGAAATTGGAAAAAGAAGAACAAATGAGGCCCAAAGTCACCAGAAGGAGGGACATAATAAAGATTAGAGAAGAAATAAATAAAATTGAGAAGAATAAAACAATAGAAAAAAATCAGTGAAACCAAGAGCTGGTTCTTTGAAAAAATAAACAAAATAGATAAACCCCTAGCCAGACTCATTAAGAGAAAAAGAGAATCTACACACATAAACACAATCAGAAATGAGAAAGGAAAAATCACGACGGACCCCACAGAAATACAAAGAATCATAAGAGAATATTATGAGAATCTATATGCTAACAAGCTGGAAAACATAGAAGAAATGGACAACTTCTTAGAAAAATACAACCTTCCAAGACTGACCAAGCAAGAAACAGAAAAACTAAACAGACCAATCACCAACGACGAAATCGAATTGGTAATCAAAAAACTACCCAAGAACAAAACCCCTGGGCCTGATGGATTCACCTCTGAATTCTACCAGACATATAGAGAAGAAATAACACCGATTCTCCTTAAAGTTTTCCAAAAAATAGAAGAGGAGGGAATACTTCCAAACTCATTCTATGAAGCCAGCATCACTCTAATACCAAAACCGGGCAAAGACCTCACCAAAAAAGAAAATTACAGACCAATATCCCTGATGAACGTAGATGCAAAAATACTCAACAAAATATTAGCAAACCGAATTCAAAAATACATCAAGAGGATCATACACCATGATCAAGTGGGATTCATCCCAGGGATGCAAGGATGGTACAACATTCGAAAATCCATCAACATCATCCACCACATCAACAAAAAGAAGAACAAAAACCACATGACCATCTCCATAGATGCTGAAAAAGCATTTGACAAAATTCAGCATCCATTCCTGATTAAAACTCTCAGCAAAATGGGTATAAACAGCAAGTACCTCAATATCATAAAGGCTATATATGACAAACCCACAGCTAACATCATACTTAACAGCGGGACCCTGAAAGCTTTTCATCTAAGATCGGGAACAAGACAGGGATGCCCACTCTCTCCACTGTTATTCAACATAGTATTGGAGGTCGTAGCCACAGCAATCAGACAAAACAAAGACATACAAGGCATCCAGATCAGTAAAGAAGAAGTCAAATTGTCACTATTTGCAGATGACATGATACTGTACATAAAAAACCCTAAAGACTCCACTCCAAAACTACTAGAACTAATATCTGAATTCAGCAAAGTTGCAGATACAAAATTAACACACAGAAATCTGTTGCTTTCCTATACACTAATGATGAACTAACAGAAAGAGAAATCAGAAAAACAATTCCATTCACAATTGCATCAAAAAGAATAAAATACCTAGGAATAAACCTAACGAAGGAAGTGAAAGACCTGTACTCTGAAAACTACAAGACACTCCTAAGAGAAATTAAAGAGGACACTAACAAATGGAAATGCATCCCATGCTCTTGGCTAGGAAGAATAAATATTGTCTAAATGGCTATACTACCTAAAGCAATCTACAGATTCAACGCAATCCCTATCAAACTACCAACAGCTTTCTTCAATGAACTGGAACAAATAATTCTAAAATTCATATGGAACCACAAAAGACCCCGAATAGCCAAAGCAATCCTGAGAAGGAGGAATAAAACAGGGGGAATTACACTCCGTGACTTCAAGCTCTACTACAAAGCCACAGTAATCAAGACAATTTGGTATTGGCACAAAAACAGACCCACAGACCAGTGGAACAGAATAGAAAATCCAACATTAACCCAAACATATACAGTCAATTAATATTTGATAAAAGTGCCTTGGATATACAATGGGAGATGACAGCCTCTTCAGCAGCTGGTGTTGGAAAAACTGGACAGCTACATGTAAGAGAATGAAACTGGACTACTGTCTAGCCCCATACACAAAGGTAAACTCAAGGTGGATCAAAGACCTGAATGTAAGTCATGAAACCATAAAACTCTTAGAAAAAAACATAGGCAAAAATCTCTTGGACATAAACATGAGCAACTTCTTCATGAACATATCTCCCCGGGCAAGGGAAACAAAAGCAAAAATGAACAAGTGGGACTATATCAAGCTGAAAAGCTTCTGTACAGCAAAGGACACCATCAGTAGAACAAAAAGACATCCTACAGTATGGGAGAATATATTCATAAAAAACGTATCTGATAAAGGGTTAACATCCAAAATATATAAAGAACTCATGCACCTTAACAAACAGAAAGCAAATAATCCAATTAAGAAATGGGCAGAGGACATGAATAGACACTTCTCTAAGGAAGAAATTCAGATGGCCAACAGGCACATGAAAAGATGCTCCACATCGCTAATCATCAGAGAAATGCAGATTAAAACCACAATGAGATATCACCTCACACCAGTGAGGATGGCCAACACCCAAAACACAAACAACAACAAATGTTGGCGAGGATGTGGAGAAAAGGGAACCCTCCTACACTGCTGGTGGGACTGCAAATTAGTTCAACCATTGTGGAAAGCAGTATGGAGGTTCCTCAAAAAACTCAAAATAGAAATACCATTTGACCCAGGAATTCCACTCCTAGGAATTTACCCTAAGAATGCAGCAGCCCAATTTGAAAAAGACAGATGCACCCCTATGTTTATTGCAGCACTATTTACAATAGCCAAGAAATGGAAGCAACCTAAGTGTCCATCAGTAGATGAATGGATAAAGAAGAGTGGTACATATACACAAAGGAATATTATTCAGCCATAAGAAGAAAACAAATCCTACCATTTGCAACAACATGGATGGAGCTAGAGGGTATTATGCTCAGTGAAATAAGCCAAGCCGAAAAAGACAAGTATCAAATGATTTCACCATATGTGGAGTATAAAACAAAGAAAAAAACTGAAGGAACAAAACAGCAGCAGACTCACAGAACCCAAGAACGGACTAATAGTTACCAAAGGGAAAGGGACTGGGGAAAATGGGCGGGAAGGGAGGGATAAGAGGGAAAAAGGGGCATTACGATTAGCAGATGTAATGTTGGGGGGGCACGGGGAGGGCTGTACAACTCAGAAGACAAGTAGTGATTCTATAGCATCTCACTACGCTGATGGACAGTGACTGTAATGGGGTTGGTGGGGGGGACCTGATGAAGGGGTAGTTTAATAACCATAATATAGCACATGTAATTGTAGATTAATGATAATAAAATAAATTATATTTAAAAATAAATAAATAAATAAAACATACTATTTCAACAGATAGCATTATTCAGAATATCTGGAATTAGATTTGAGTATATTCTCCTTGTGAACTGCATTTTAAACTTGTCCTCCCCACAGACCATATCTAAACTATTTTAAGGTTTGAAAAATCTTGGTGTGTAAATTGTAGAGGTACCTTCAGGAAAAGACTGCAAACCTTCTTAATGAAGGAGATATCCTCTTTTGATTGGTCCACCAGCCCTCTTGTTTAGCACTCAGTACTGGACACTCCTCCAGAGGCCAGCACACGATGGACAAGGACTGTGAATGCAAGGAAAAGAAAATATGGGGACTGGGGGCGACATTATTGAAGATCACTGAAACAAAAGCAACCTAGAACACAAGAATTGTGGAAAAAAGCTGGCACCAATAGTCAAAATGTGTTCGTAATTATGGAATTTTAGAGATAGAAGATGATAAACTAATGAGAAACCTGTTTGAGCTCAAGGCTTCAAACCAGGACAAACTATATCCAACCATGATTAAAAATATACTGTCCAAAGGAACCTGGAACCACTATCAGGGTTCCCCACAAGTCAAATGTAAAGACAGGAGAAAGACCCAGGCAGTCTGCTCCAAGTGCCTCTGCTTGGCTTTGCCCTGGTTAACATTTTCATCAACCACTTGGGAAGGACTCAGCAGCAGGATCAGTAAGAACAAGGAGACAACCTGGAGGACTTCCTAGTTCCCAGGGCAGACGGAAGGGTCAGAAGGATTTGGCGGTCCAGAACAAGAAACAGACATAAAATAACTCACTAAAAGAATGATAAATATAAAGCACTTCTCTGGAGCTTTTTAAAAACATAAGCTGCTCATCTACAATGTAAGGCCTTACTTATGGGCAGGTCATGTGAAAGACAACACCAAGGATGACAGTTACATGTCCAACACAGCACATGTGTGTCTGTAAAATAAACCAATAAAAACATCAACTTGGGCTACTCATGAAAGTTTAGTTTTTAAGCTTTAGCATGCCCTGTACTGTGTCAAATCTTACTGAAGTACTGTATGTTTTTCTGAGGTAAAAATGGCAATGAACACTGGAACATTTCAGAAAAACTAGCTTGATTATGAAGGTCTGAAATTACATCAAAAAGGGATGGTTAGACAGAGCTTTGGCGGTATAAACCTGGAAAAAAACTGATTTAACTCTTGTTCAGTATCTAAAGATTTGTCACGTGAAAAATGGAATAGAGTTAGGACTAGTGGAGGGCTAGTAATCCACACAACATGAAAGCTGCCTAGTATTTGGTTGTTCAAAAACTGCCTTGAAAACCAAGGGTTCTCCCCATCTAGAAGGTTCTCCCTATCATACCAAGGTTGAATGAAATAGCCAGACAGAAATGGAATGAGGAAATGCTGACGATGCTTCAAGGGTGTCCATCTGTGTTCTTTAGGAAGGCTTCACAAAGCTACTGCCAACCCATGACCTGGAGATCATCTAAAGCCCCTGAACTACACAGGTAAGAAACTGAAGCCAGACCAGGGAACTGACCTGTTCAGCTATAGCAATCATAAAATAGCAGCTAGATCCAGAGGCCAGCTGTCTATAGACTCCCACATCCATACTCTTCATTCTGTTCCATGTTTTCACTCCAAGTATCAGGCCACTTTGATCCTCACTCAGAGGAAGCAGTTTCTAAGCATCTTCCCAAGAGTTCCTTCAGTTTGGGGCAGCAGGGGTTGGAAGAACCAATGACTCATTCAGGACAAATGACTTTATTTTTCACTTCTTTCTGTCATGTTCAAAATTACTCAAACAGCCCATAAAACACCAATCTTTAATGTACGCAGGTACCGTACATATTTTCCCACTAAAAATTCAGCTCTGGGGGCTTTGCAAAGAGAGGATTCCAGCCCGTCAGTTCCCCAAAGAGGAATACCTCACTGCTCAACCCTTTCACCCCATTCAGTAAGTGTTGACAGATTCTGGAAAAGGCAATAATAGAGGGTCTTTTATTTTCCCCTCAGTCAAAAAGACAGAGATGGAATCTGTGCTGGCAAAGAAAGAGCAGATTTCAGAGTGTAAGAAAAACTGGAATGCCAGTGTCAGTAATTTTCTCAATCCAGTCACACATAAGGATTTAATCCACAATCAGACAAGCTCAATGTTTTCAATCAAAATACATTTTCAGATAATAGATGTTGATTGTCTTTTTAGAAAGCCACACAACCCACTCTCCTTCAGCTTCCTGAACTGCTATTCAGCCACACAACCCAAGGTCATCCTTCCTTTTCTCACTAATAAGCACCCTAATAGCACCAGTCCACAAATTCAGTTTGCTCCCTAACTCAGAGAAAATTATTCTTAGAATTGCAGTCAGACAATGCTTGGTTTAATCATTAAAATTACAACCTTAATGAACCTCTGCTGGGGCTGACCAGGCACCAAATGTTGTGCTCATTACTTTATAGCATGTTGATTAAGGTAAATATTATTCCCATATTATAAATGAAGAACCCAAGGCTCCAAGAGAGTAAGTTACTTGCCCAGGGTCAAGAGCTATTAAGTGTTACTAGCAGGCTTTAAACTCAACTCAACTCAGGTCTCCATAATCTTAACCACTATGTGCTGCCTGCCTGCTTGCTCAAGAAGAGTGACCATGTAGGCTACAGGCAACAACTGGAATCACAAGGGAATGGAATCCAAGTTTATTCAAGAATTTCACAGGGACCAGATGCCACTAAGTGCCATCCTTTAAAATACAGTTGAGATGCTATTTTTGTAACCAGAAACTTCAGTGGCAGCAGGAAGGATTAAGTGTAGACATGAAAACAAACTTCCTTCATTTTGACGGTAAACTGGACAGCCTCTCTAATCCCTGCATTAATAATGGTTACATTGCTGTTGCTCTCAGTGGTATGTAATAGAATCAAACTCTCCTGTCCCCTCTTGGTGTGCATCAAGGGATTTGGACCTCAGAGGTCATTCTCAACATGTGGAGTTGGTGAGCCAAACAGGGAGCAAGGAATCCATCCCCTCCCAAAGTCACCTCAGATCAGTTTGGTTGTCACTGATGGGCTGTATGTGCCACAGCCCCTGGAGGCCTGCTGCAGGGCTGCAGATTCACGGCACGTGCAGGCCAACAAAATAAACTACCACTTTTCTCCTGAAATGTGGAGTTGGTCACAACTGCCATCCCCAGAGCACGTCCCTGATTCCCTAGTATAACACTCAAGGTGAATGTGAGTGAGATCAACTTTGTTAGTGGTAAACCCAATGCATTTAAATTCCTTTAAGAAAACTCATTTTGATTATTGCTCTATTCAAACATTTTTGTGGGACATTCTAATATATATATTACACACAACTGAGATGTTTTTGGAGGGGAAAGTACGTATTCTGAACTAATTTAATGTTTTTACATTGAGTCCAAATCAATGTCCAAAACTGAATAACCTGCTTATTTTGTACCACAAACAAACTCAGACAAATACTGACAATAAGGAACAAATAAAAGGCCTGGGTTTTAATTCCAGGTCTCCTCTTACTACTTCCTACTGGGACAATCATGAGTAAGTCACTGACGTCTCTGAAAAGCAGTTGCCTAACCTTAGTATAAACAATAATTTTTTTAATTCTAAAAGACAAATATATTGGACATTATTTTTAATTTATATCTATTTTATTGAAGTATAATTGATGTAACATTAGTTTGAAGTATACAATATAATGATTCCATATTTGTATATAGCAAAATAATAACCATAATACATCCGGGCTATATCATCTGTTACTATATACAGTTACAAAAAAATTTTTTTTTCGGAGACAACTTCCGGGAAGATGGCGGTGTGAGCAGGGCGGCAGAAATCTCCTCCCAACACTATATTTATCTACGAAAACACAGAAAATACATCTATTCCTAAAAGAGAGACGAGAATACACAGGAAAGCGCACAGCGTGCAGCTACACCCGAGAGCACTCGGCACCCCAAGAGGCGGGTAAGATCCGGAGCCGCGACCCGGCGGGACCCGAGCACTCCCCCACCCCAGCGCACCGGCGGGAGGAGAGGATCCAGAGCCGGGAGGGAGGGGAAGTGCACCCCGCGAAGTAGCCAGCCCCGGGGATCTGCGCGGGGAGCGCTGACCCACATCGCGCAGTGCAGCGGAGATTGGAGAGACAGAGGGGCAGGATCTGAGCGGGGAACGCGCCAGGGGGCTTGCAGCCGGCTCCGGGAAGGAAAAAAAAAGTGCGCGCTTTCCTCAGCGGTCTTAAAGAGACAGGAGCCCAGCGGAGGAGCCGGATCGCCCAGCACACTCAGCCCAGCAGGCTGGGAGTCCTGGGGAGTTTCAGACGCCTTAGCTGGCGACTGAGGAAGCGTAGCCATAATTAACACTTCTCACTGAGATCAACAGCCTCCTATTCGTTCCCACCCCTGCCAGAGCGATAAAGGGCTCTGCAGAGCGGCACAGTCACAGCTGTGGAATAGTTGGGCAATAGCGCCACCTAGAGCATTCCCACAGAATCTACGTCCAGTGGGCATTTTTTTTGTTTTTGTTTTGTTTTGTTTTTTTGTTTTGTTTTTGTTTTTTCTTTTCTTTCTTTTTTTCTTTCTTTCTTTCTTTCTTTTTTTCTTTTTTTTCTTTTTTTCCCTTTTTTTTCTCTCTTTTTTTTTTCTTCTCTTTCTAAAGTCTTAAAGAGCCCAGCTGACATACGTGGCAACTATCAGTGACCAAATTATACAGCCATGAAAAGACAGAGGAATATGGTTCAGACTAAAATCAACCAGACAACCCCAGAGAGGGAGTCTGAAGGGATGGAAATGCACAGCCTCCCTGAAAAAGAATTCAGAATAAAAGTCATAACCATGTTGATGGACCTACAGAGAAATGTGCAAGAGCTGAGGGAGGAAGTGAGGGAACTGAGGAAAGACAATACAGAAATCAGACAAGCGATCGACGGGCTTAACAGCAGAATGGATGAGATGCGAGAGACTGTTAATGGAATAGAAAACAGAGAACAGGAGTACAGAGCAGCTGAGGCAGAGAGAGATAAAAGGATTTCTAGGAATGAAAGAATATTAAGAGAACTGTGTGACCAATCCAAACGGAACAATATTCGCATTATAGGAGTACCAGAGGAAGAAGAGAGAGAAAAAGGGATAGAAAGTGTCTTTGAAGAAATAATTGCTGAAAACTTTCCCTCGCTGGGGAAGGAAGTAGTCTCGCAGTCCACCGAAGCTCATAGATCTCCCAACACAAGGGACCCAAGGAAGACAACACCAAGACACATAATAATTAAGATGGCAAAGATCAAAGATAAAGACAGGGTATTAAAGGCAGCTAGAGAGAGAAAAAAAGATCACCTACAAAGGAAAACCCATCAGACTATCATCAGATTTCTCAACAGAAACCTTACAGCTGTAGAAGAGAATGGCATGATATATTTAACGTAATGAAACAGAAGGGCCTCAAACCAAGAATATTGTATCCAGCACGATTATCATTTAAATATGATGGAGGGATTAAACAATTTCCAGATAAACTACAAAGTTAAGAGAATTTATGCCTCATAAACCACCATTACAGGATATCTTAAATGGACTGCTCTAGAGGGAAGCACACCTAAGGCTAAAAAGATGTCACCAGAGAAAAAAAAATCATAGCAAAGAAAGCAGACCATCCAAATACCAACTAAAGGCAAAAGAATAAAACACCTATTATAGAAAGAATGGAGGAGGAGGAATAAGAAGGGAGAGAAAGAAAGAAACATCAGACTGTGTTTACAATAACTTAACAAGAAAGTTAAGTTAGATTGTTAGATAGTAAAGAAGCAACCCTTGAACCCTTGGTAACCACGAATCTAAAGCCAGCAATGGCAATAAGTACATACCTATCAATAATCACCCTAAATGTAAATGACTGAATGCACCAATCAAAAGACACAGAGTAACAGAATGGATAAAAAAGCAAGACCCATCTATATGCTGCCTACAAGAAACTCACTTCAAATCCAAAGATATACACAGACTAAAAGTGAAGGGATGGAAAAAGATATTTCATGCAAACAACAAAGAGAAAGCAGGTGTTGCAGTACTTGTATCAGACAAAATAGACTTCAAAACGAAGAAAGTAGCAAAAGATAAAGGAGGACATTACATAATGATAAAGGGGTCCAACAAGAAGATATAACCATTATAAATATATATGCACCAACACAGGAGCGCCAGCATATGTGAGACAAATACTAACAGAATTAAAGGAGGAAATAGACAGCAATGCATTCATCTTAGGTGACTTCAACACACCACTCACTCCAAAGGACAGATCAACCAGACAGAGAATAAGTAAAGACACAGAGACACTGAACAACACACTAGAACAGGTGGACCTAACAGATATCTACAGAACCCTGCAACCAAAAGCAGCAGGGTACACATTTTCTCAAGTGCACATGGAACATTTTGCAGAATAGACCATATACTAGGCCACAAAAAAAACCTCAGTAAATTAAAAAATATTGAAATCCTACTAACCAACTTCTCAGATCACAAAGGTATAAAACTAGAAAAAAATTTTAGAAAGAAATCAAAAAGGCTCACAAATACATGGAGACTTAACAACATTCTCCTAATTAATCAATGGGTTAACGACCAAGTCAAAACAGAAATCAAAGAATATATGGAGACTAATGACAACAACAACACAAAGACACACTTCTGTGGGACGCAGCAAGGCAGTTCTAAGAGGAAAGTATATTGCAGTCCAGGCCTATTTAAAGAAGGAAGAACATTCCCAAATGAATAGTCTAAAGACACAATTACTGAAATTGGAAAAAGGAGAACAAATGAGGCCCAAAGTCACCTGAAGGAGGGACATAATAAAGATTAGAGAAAAAATAAATAAAATTGAGAAGAATAAAACAATAGAAAAAAATCAATGAAACCAAGAGCTGGTTCTTTGAAAAAATAAACAAAATAGATAAACCCCTAGCCAGACTCATTAAGAGAAAAAGAGAATCTACATACATAAACAGAATCAGAAATGAGAAAGGAAAAATCACGACGGACCCCACAGAAATACAAAGAATCATAAGAGAATGTTATGAGAATCTATATGCTAACAAGCTGGAAAACATAGAAGAAATGGACAACTTCTTAGAAA
>JAVSCE010014876.1:0-92480 GCA_032199065.1 Smutsia gigantea
GTTAGCTAGAGGAGGAATTAGAGGAAAGAAAATAAAACCTGGAGATCAAAGCCAATTTCTTGGGGAAAATGTGTGTGTGTGTTAGGCGTTGGGAGGGAGAAAATGCAATAAAATGCTTTGAGAACTGTAATATTGCTAGATGGTAAAAGTTTAGGTGTGTTTTTCTTTCTAAGGAAATATATTTTGGTCACCCCATGTAGGTCTTGGCTTGTTCCTACTTTCCTAGACTTGTTTTTTTCTTATCCTTCTCTTCCTCTCCAGTTGCCAGTTTTCTTCCTGAAAAATACACCATGAGCCATGAATGTGTGACCCACAAATGTTTGCTGAGCACCACCTGTATGCTAGATACACTAGGAAGAAGCAGTGGCAACCAAAACAGGCACAGTTCCTGCCCTTGTAGAATTTCAACCCTAGTGAGAAAGAAAGACACTAAGGTTTTTTTAATAGATGAATACTAATTTTTCTCCTGCCACCAGCAACTTTCTTGTTTTAAGAGAACATGTTGAACTCAGACTCTGTGCAAGCATGGTGCAGGTGCTCAGGAAATGTGTGCTGATTTATAGAAAATATTAAATTTCTTCCGCCCTCATCTTTCTTGTTACAAAAGTAGTATTTAAAAATAAATGGTCTTTGGGGAAAATCATATTCTGTGGTTGACCATCAACTCCTGGCAATATTTGTATGGAACTTTGGTGTTTATGAAGAAAGTGCCTTTTAGAGGCCTTATCCGAGTTAAACTTCATAAATCTGTGAGGAAGGGGCTCTTATAATTTCCATTTTACCATTTAGATATCTATAGAAAGAATTAATTTGTACCATGTGGAGCTGAGATTAGAATATAAAGTATTTCTAAATCATTTTTTCTTTTGACTAAACTACCTCTTGAAAATGATTAAAACAAAATATCCAGAGATATACAAATATCTCCATTTCCCCTTAAAATAACTATTTTTTTTACCTATAAAGCACAGAGGCAATTTATTGCATTCATTTAATTTATTGATTCACCAACATTTCTTGAGAACCTAATATATGACAAAGAATGAATTTCCAGGACTAGGTGTCCTTTCCTTTAAGACATTATAATTTATTGGAGTACACAGACATAGAAATAAATAAATATAGGGCCATAAAATAAATGTTCTTGAGGTATAATGCAAAAGTCACTAGCTTTTTAGACAGTGTGGTTGAATCTTGATTCCACTGCTTACTAGCTGTTATCCTGGGCAAATCATTTATTCCCTTTGGCCAACAGTTTCCCCAATTGTCAAATGGGGAGTAAGAGCATTTATGTGTATCGCAGTTTTAAATATGTGGAAATGTGTATAAAAGGGACCAGTACAATTCCACACATAGTAGGTGCTCAATTAATGGTACTACAATTATAATATGACTGAGCCATATGAATGTTTGCTTTACATCTTGATTGATTTAGCTATCCATCTACTATCTAGCTGTGGACTCGCCAAGAATCTAGGGACTAATTTCCTGATTAGGCAGTAGAAAGGATAGGGAATTTTATGAGAGGATGTGAAATTGTTTAGTCTAAGGACAGATTTTTATTTTTGCTTGGTTTTGTTGGTTTTGTTTTGTTTTCTTGAACTGAAATTCTGGACAGAAGAAACTATACCAATGTATGTGGCCATCAAAAGTCATGGAGTCTTCCAAGAATTACAATATTCTTACTATAGCTAAACTATGAGGTCTGAACATGGGGAGGCTGAGAGATAGGCTGGACAAGTAGAGGTCAGATCAGAAAAGGGTGTTTTTATCATGATCAGCCACTTGGACTTCATCTTAACCACACAGACAACTTCCTGTCACCTAAATAAGTGAGTTAAAGTGAAGTGACAAACCTGGAACTGAAGTGGTTGAAACAACTTATCTTGGTTTGTAGAGTTCTCGATTGAATGTAAAGAAGAGGAAATCTACAAAAAAACTTATGTGGAAAACAAAGTATATATTCAACAAGAACCTTTATGATTGATAGGCAATGGAGGGTTGAGATTTCTAGTGAAATATGCCAGTAAGAAGCATCTCAAGAGAGTTCCAGAAGGAGTCTGCAGTGCTAGAATGGTACCAACAGAACATCCTGGGCCAAATGCTGTCCATTAAGTGGCAAGTTCTAAAGCACTAGGGACAGGGCTCAGAGGGCCTAGACCCCAAGCAGAATGTTTACCATTTTCCCCTGAAAGTCAGCATAAATATTTGATAATGTCTCCCTTTCTGTGAAGGGGCCATCTCTCAGTGGGAGTGGTATCTGGTATCCCTTAGCAGAACAGAATTATTTGTTTTCTTAAGCTTTTCTTTATGTCCTGGAGATGGATTCTAAACTCCTAAAGTACTTTGATTTTGAATTCTCACAGAAGTATTTATTCTTTCACAGTAATTCAATATAAAAGGCAATAAAAGTGATACATTTGGAAGTATTCAGGACCCGCTATCAGCTCCACATGGGAATAAACTACCTTGCCACTTGCACATCCCACGGGAGAAAAGAATCACAATTCACATACCGGAAATACTTATTGTGTTTGCCTCTGTTTCGCTCATATTGTCTTTTCTGCTGAAAGGCAGATATTTTACAGATAAAAGCTGCCCTGTCTTGCTGAACTGCTCGCATATTTTACGAAGGAAGAAAAGGGCTTTATTAAAATCAGGAGCAATTCCCAATTTGTAAAATATTGCCTAAAAATAACAAAATTCAAGAAAATGTCAAAATATGCTAAGACTATGAGCCAACTTCATGCTGTGGAAAATTACCTAACAAATTTGGCAAATACTGCTTTTAAGTGAGCAGGAATTTTGCGTTTTCAAAGCATCATCTTATGCATTGGCAATCAGGTGAATGAAAATAAATGGGGTGTGGAGGTGGCCTTGCCCTTGCTGAGTTGGGCCAGTACTAGATGTGTGTTTAGGGGAGGTGAACTGTGCCACACTCTCAGGCCTCCAAACTGTTCCCAGATTACTTGTGTTTTCAAGGTTTGTGTGCATGACGCTCCTGGCTTGGGTGCTTTTTGCCAGGGGGGAAGCATTGGTGAACAAGACAGATACAGCTTCTCCCTTTCAAGAGCTCACAGTCTTGCAGGTAAAGAAATATTAAGCTACTCATTGCAACAGAGAGCAGAGATATGCAGGGGCAGTTCAGTGTACTGTGGGGAAAGTTCAATCATTGGGACCTAATTCTGCAAGAGAATACCCACCCACCTGAGTCTTGGGCACCAGAGCTGAAATTTTAGTTATAATATTAAGATCTAGCACAGGCTTACCTTCCATCAACTGAATCTATTTCTAAATGTGAGGAAATGGCCTTTGTTTCTTCACAACTATTGATTGCTAACTTTTCTCCTGTAACTACTTTTATGTATATTTGCATGATGATGTTTACTGAATAAATCTGAATATTTGGCTTAAGGAACCAACAAATAATCTCCAAAGAAATCTTCATCTTTATGCAGTCATATATAAGCTGCAGAAACAGATTTTTTTCTTATTTGAAGAAATATGCATAGAAATGAAAAATTTCAGACTCTCTTTGCTTTGATTTTAGCTTTTCAACACACTCACTCAGTGGACATTTAAAATTTCCATTGTGAGTGTCAGGACTCAGAGGAAGTGGTTTGGCCAGGTGTGTTAACCCCGCAGTGTCCATTAACATATGGAAGATGGATACATATTCTGTACAACTAGGTGAGAAACTACAGAAGCTTCTTTTCAGACAGGGTTAAAGAGAAAATAATGTCTTTTGCTGAAAACTTTTTCTCAGCAGGTGCAAAATAGCTGCAATCAGGTAGGCTTGGCTAAGTGGCAGCTGCTCTCTACTAAGTCGAAAGATCACAAATTCTCACCCCATTTCTATTTCAATTACGTAGACACCAGGTTCAATTTGCAAGTGTCTGAAGGCATGCCTAACTCTGTGATAAGAAATGGGCTGGACCCAGAGTGACGGCCATGTACAGAGCTATGGTGCAAAACTTCCTTAGAGTGACACCAGCCCTGACCAACCAGGGTCCCTGGGTCATCATTACAGAGTCAGTAGACTTCAAAGCCTAAAAACATTCCGTCATACAGATGAGGAAATCAAGAGCTAGGGAGGATAACAGTCTTACCCACAGATATCTCGGTTGTAGAATCATCAAGGCTGAGCCTCTGGCCTCCAGCAGCTACCTGTTTTGTGCTAGAGAGGTAAATAAAGCAGGTGGCACTGTTTGGGACCACCACTGTGGGGAGCATTATGTTGAAAGGATTCGGAAGTTGCATCCTAACTCGGGGAAATGGTGCTATAGTTGATCAGTGTGGGAGCATGGCATGCTATGTGTTCTTGAATTTGGCTGAATGATGAAGGTAATGTTGATAATCACCACATGATGTAAATAAAGTGTGCTTCAGAACAGAGTGCTCTAAAATCTTCCTAGCAGGTCAGGTAATTTCACAGAGGAGGTGACATTATTGAAGAATAAAGAACAGTTTTCCTGAAAGAGGAAGGAATGAAGACAACATTCCATGAAAGGAGATTAGCTTGTGCAGAGAAACTTATATGTGGAGAAAAGAAGGAAATTAATGATTGTTGACTCCCTGTTATATGCTGGGCAGTAAGCTAGGTCCTTGATGTAATATCTTGTTATTCAATTTTCATAATGATTATGGTTTTACAGATGAGGAACAGGGAAAACTTAAGATGCCTAAGGTCATACAGCTACTAAGTGGGGCTGAAATTTTAATTATTAGGGCTCCAAAGTAACTTTATTGTTAGCTACTCAGAGAGGCAGTATAGGTGAGCAGGAGTGGATTGGAGAGAGAGGATATCACTGGTTTGGGTTTGGACTGAATTTGAGTTGCCTCTGGGACATCGAAATAGAGGTGGCTGGAAGGCTTTTGGAAATACGGCATTGACTGATCTGGTTATGATAAAAAATATATTAAAGACTTGCTGATAACAGATCTTGTGCATGTACATCTAGGCTTCTGTTTAATGGTAGAGATCTTTCTGCCTTTCCTATTCTAGCACATGAGAGTATAAGTAATAAACTAATATGCTTTATGTTGCATGAGTGATACAAATTACTGTCAATGCAATATTAAATCCAGAATTGATAGAAAAATTGTCTTCCTTAGAAATTCAGGTGTTCTTGGCACGATATTATTTATTATCACCATGAGACCTGTGCTCTGGCAAAACTCTAGTTGTGCTCAGCAAATGTATTCATTTAATACGTATGCATTCCTCTGCGAAGGTTCAACTTTGACCTACAAGAGGACAATGCCTATTCTTTGATGAGATGCCGAGAGGTGCCATAGTTGATCGCTGTGCATGGAGCTGAGGTATGAGATGCAGGCATGTGCAGTGTAGTTTAACCATGTTCAAAAGAAGGTTTTTTTTTTTAACCTCATGCAATCGTAACAAGAAGAAAAAACCCAAAGGATTTTTACGTTGGTGATATCAAGTGTCCTGGGCAACTCCAGGGCTCTCTGTCATCCTTTCTCTGTAGACTTGTGGTTATGCCTCCTTTAGGGCACAGTGTCAGGGATAGATAGTTATTTAAAATAGTTCAGGCCCCATTACTTATTTTCTTTGTTGCCTCGGATGCTGACGACAGTGATGATGTCTATGATGGCGATAACACCGTATTTCATTGATTTTAAAATGTCTTCCCATTTTTTCATATATCTTAGACTTAGATGTGTGTTATACTCAACACCAACTTGCAGTCACAATTGCTTGCGACAAAGTTAAATTCTTCCAGATGGGATTTGTGTTGTTTCAGGTGGTCACCTGGTGGCATCACCAACCCAAGACCACTTAAAATTGAATTATTTACTGAGTTTTTTCCCACAAATCACACTGGTAGTGTAAACTTGTATCATGTACCTGCCTGAGTATCTGCTTGTGGTTCAGATTCTCAGGGGAGATTGTTTTCCCTTTTTCTTTTTTTGTTGTGCCTTTCTATATGGCAGCTTTATTTCTGGAATATTCTAACTTTAAGGAATAGCGTTTTGCAGAAGTCTCTTATTAGACTCTCCATTTTATTTTTCTCTCTTATCATATTTAGAGTAACAGTGTGACTAACAAATGATGGTACCTTAGATTTGGTGAAATAGTGCAATAATAAAAGCTAACATTTGCCAAGCACTTTCCCTTTGCCAAGTGGTTCTTTAAGGGCTCTTTATATATAGTAACTCATTAAACCTTTAAGAGTCTTATTAGGTAAGTACTATTGTTTCTCCAATTTCAGATAAGAAAACAGAGGCACAAAGAGGTTAAGCAATGTCCCCAAGTTACAAAAATGGACTCATTTGGTGTAACATGACCACACCAAGTTTATAGATAGGCTGAAGAGAATCTGTTTTCATCTCTGGAAAGCACTAGACACAGAACCTTATACGCACCTAGCACACAGCAAACTGTTGCAGAACACGGGTCATTGTCCTTATTGAAAGGACAGGGTATCCTGTGTTATCCACTTCTCATTCCTTGGTGTGGGACTCCAGCTTTAAGTATTATCCTCAGACAAGAGTTAGTTTTCTAAAAAACATAAACTCTCTTAATCTTTTCATTATGTGCCATATAAAGGATGTTGCTCTAAGCAGCTTTACTGCCCTTCAGATCTGCAAGTTCTATCAGGAACTTCAAAGTAGTTCTTGGTGAAAAGTCCAGGTCAACAAATACTCCAATTCTCACTTCACTATACATTCCCCATCCTAATCCTCTTCCCCACCTCCCCACCACACTCACATCAAATTACACAGTGAGGTGAATTAAGAGGGAGAAAGGAAAAAATAATTTGTGGGTTTTTTTCCCCTTATAGAAAAACATTTTCCCTAATGACCCTAATCTGAAACTTTTCAGATAATTTACTGCTTATATTTAGGAGAGAATAATTTTTAATCCCTCCATCCTTCCTTCTTTGTCTCCTTCATTCTTTCATTCCACAAAAATTTACAGAGTATCTTCTAAATTCAAGACATTGTGCCTGCTGCCTGTGTGGGAGATGGTTACGTCCTTGAGGAATTTTTAAAAGCATAATTATAGGGGAATCTTTCCCTCCCATTCCTCCCTGCTCCTTCTTACCTCTTTCTTCCAACTTCTGTCTCCACTCACCCCATCTCTTCTCACTCATATCTGTGAACTGGAAGCCAGAGAGGAATAGAGGGCTTTAAGGAAGAAACACCATTTGAGATGAGGTCTGTTTGAACTTGCAGAGGCGAGGATGGTGGAAAACAGCAGGGTGCCAGTGAGGAACAGCCTGGGCCACGTTCCAGGAACCGGGTAGCAAACGGGGCTTGGGAGACTGGTGAGAAGCCCCGACTGAAACACGGAGACCGTGAAGGGAGAGACGAGAAATGAGACTTTCACATATCAAAACTTCCCTTCTTTCTTCACTGCTTATAGGGAGAATTATGGGAGGTGATAGGCCTGAAAGTACTTTTAAAGATAAATGCTATGCAATGTAAACATCATTAGATTCACAGAAAAATGAGAAGTCCCCTTCTCATCGTCCTCAGGGTTATCATTCTCATCATCACCTTGACGCCTCTGGGCAGCACACCCTCCCTGCTGGCACTAGGACCACCAGAATTTGTCTTTATGCTCCACTTCTGTGTCCTGAGCACCTTGCAAGTAACAACTTCATTATGAGACAAGCTCATCTCTTTAAAAGATTCCAAGCAGATGTTTGTAGAGACCGAATACGGCCCGCGAAGGCTGTAAGGTGGCTGAGAATCAAAAGGAAGCACCTGACGTGATTACCTTATTCCCTTCATTGTCCCTGGTTAGTTAGCACCTCTCTTCCCTCAACAGAAGGCCAGGGGCACAGGGAGAGGACAACAGGTGGACTGGAACATAATCCTGTAAACTCAAGAATTAATTTAAAAACTTTAAGGTCAACTGCCCCAACCTCTGGTGGTCTCATCACGAGAACCAGCCCATTGGATTAAATTTCTTTGGGTCCATCTGTGCAGCCCCACTGAGAGACTTTGCTTTCTGTGTACTTAGAATCAGTCTTCAGGTCTATCTTGCGTTTCTGAAGAACTTTGACTTTTTCTTCCACATGCAAGGACATATGCTGAAGCAATACAATAAACATGAAGAAGTAAAACGAGATAAAACTTGGTTATATACTTCTACAAAATGAAACAAACTCAGTGAATATAGCCATGATTGTTTTCATTTGATATTGTAGCAGCTTGAAAATGAAATCAGGGCAGGAAAACCTAAATCATCTTCTCAAATAAAATAAGAAAAATGTGTAGGCACATTAGAAACTCATTGAAGTTTTTTATGATGGTTTTAAAATAGGTGTTAGAAAGTTCAGTGTACCTCTTAGCATGTCATCGGACAAACTCCTCATGTGTGTGTTAACTTGATCTTCTCTATAGCGTTTACAGCTCTAGAAAGTCCCCTTTGGGAAAAAAATTCCTGAGGAAATTTTGGCTACCTGTAATTCTCAGTAGGGCTGGCTTTTTCACAGAGTAACTTGTAACAGTGGTGCTCATGAGAACTCTATTGCCTTGGTTTTTGTTTGTTGGATTTATAATTCTTACTGGACTGTACCCATCTCTGGTGGTGATATGCTGATGTGAGCTCCAAGTTCTTAAAGTAGGTCATCCGATTGAAGGTGTTGTACTACTTAAAAAATTTTTTTAATGAAATATCAAGATTTTTCTGCTTATGGCTGCATCTCCCTTTAACAAGGGGATCACAGAATTGTGGAGCTGAGAAAGGAAGGCATAACCATTTTTTCATGTTGGTTCTTACAAATTGCCAGCCATAAGACTCCATACTATGGATTAACAAAGGGTACCTAATACTTTCTGGCAACAGTGGAAGAATAAGTGCTTTATTTTTCCCTTCATGCTAACCAATCCAACAGTTCCCTACAGTTGTCTTTTCAATACTGAGAATAAAACCAGAATTAACTTTGCTCACAGACTACTGATTTGAAGTAAATATAATTACCATGGTTCGGATCAGCCTCTTAATTTCCATATTAATGAAGTATTTTGTTTATTGACAAAATGTATTACAAAATCTACTTTGGGCTAGTGCTAGTTTTTAAAATTTCTGAACCAGTCCTATAAGATGCCGCGGTTTTTTTCTTGTTCATGGAGCCAAAGAATGAACTTCGCGAACAGTCAAGGTAGGAGAGCCAGGTACAGGCTTTTTATTTAGAGATAAGAGTGAAAGGACAGAGCTCCTGGCTCATGCCAGGAGGGGACAAGAGAGTCCAGGGTGGTACTTGTCTAGGGGTTTTTATAGGCAGTTGAGAGACAAAGGGCTAGGGATGTACACCTGTTAAGTGGTTCCAAATACTTTTGAAGAAATACTAAGTTTCTTCTTAGTCTTCCTGGTTATTTACAAGAATTTTACTGATCTGATTTCCTCCCAGGAGAGCAGCTTCCTGGTCTGGGAGCATATCACTCAAGGCTGTCTGCTTTGCTCTAAAGGTGGGCTGAGTCATTGTTTTACTTTTTAACTAATTAGTTTTCAAGATGGAATCCTTCCTGGTTTTTTTTTTTTTTACTATGTTGTTTTGGGCTTGCAGTAGTTTTGGGCTTGCTTGCTACATTGCCCAAGTTGCAACAAATCATTTGTTTAGGGCTGGAGGAAAAAAGGCAGCACTTGGGTAAAGTTAGAAAAATAAGCTGGGCTCCCAGCAGGCCAAAGCAGATCTCGCAATGGTTATCTTGTTTTGTTTATTCCAGAGGCCCTCACCCTACTCTAAGCCCATGGTCCCTGTCTCAGTATGAATAACAGCAATGTAATCCATACACTAGAACACAGGTACTAGAGTCAGAATATCTGAGTTCAGTAACTGTCTTTACTATTTACTTGCTCTGTTACCTTGGGCAAGTCATTCAGCCTCTCTACATGCCTTTCCTTTTCTGGAAAATGGGGATTCCAGAAGTATTTTTCCAACTAATAATGCTCATTAAATATTATCATGTATTAAGACTATTCATACATATGTGAAGTATTCATACATGCACACTATATCTGACCTTCAGTCCCAGCATCCCTACTAAGAGAAGAAAAGCCAATCTCTAAAAATAAAAATCACAGTTTTCATATTGAGAATAAATTTAATGTCCATTAGCGCTATCTGATGAAATGGTCCCTTGTTGTCTTTTGTCATTGTCTTTCCAGAACGGCTTTTTTTCAACCTCCCCATCTATTGACCACACCACCTCCAGAGTGAGCTTGCCAAAATAAGTCTGATTCTGTCTAAATCATGCTTAGTCCCCTTCTTTGGATTCCACAGTCTTAAGTCCAGACTAGCATGATCTGTAAGACATTCCGGAAAGTCAGGTCCCTTCCTGCTTGTCTAGCTCCAGTCCCGCTCTATTCAAAAAAGGCTTTATTCTCAAAATGTATTTCTTTTACATTATCTCATTTTCTTCATCACCCTCCTGGATTCTGAAGTGCCGCTCATTCTCACATGTTGACCTTGTTTGACATTCACTAGTCTCTTTATGACCTTAGTGATTCTATCACCAGTTATCTACCCAAGGCTGCTCTTGGGAAGCTCCTATATAGACTCTGCCAATCTGGGACTTCCCACCTTTTTAATTACCCTCCTTTTTTCACCCTCTGAAGAAATGAATGAGATTTTCCCCAGAGTTCACTATAGCTTAATAAGTAGGATCCAGGTTGTAAATTCAGCAGGTAAAATAAAACAAAGGAAGGTTTCATCAGTATACTCTGAGTGTTGCTAATTCATCCTGTACAAATGGGAAGAAGCATTATTGTATTCTGAGAGAACCAGATTTGGAGTTTGGCCAATGATACAAGGTAAAATTGCATTGATGACACAACTCTTTGTATTTGATAAGGTCACAAGTAGGCGATTGGTAGGGACTCATCCATGTGTGAGCTAACTGAGCACTGATATAAATAATGAGACTGACACCTTCACATTTGTTATAGGATAAATGACAGCATTTGGACAAAAGTGCACACTATTTTACCTTGGTAAGCAACTTCTTCAGTCACTAAGTAATATTGTTTAAATAAAAAAATGTACCTTTACACTGTTATCATTTGTGAAATGATGGACTAAATTAAGAGGTAAAAAAACTTCATTCTCTGGTTAAGAGACCTGTTCTGTGATACAAAAAATGAAAACATACAGATGTTAATGTAGCATGCAAATTTGCTAGGTCCAAATCTCTACAATTGCTTTCTCCCTAAATCATAAATTCTCTGTGGGCTTTATTTTGAAATAGGTATTTCTGCTATAAGTCTGATAAATGATATTCCAACTTTAAAGAGCAAGCAACCGGAATGCCACATTTTGATGCATATTTTTGCAGCACAGAGAGGATTAAATTCTAAATGTCTCAGCTGTTAAAGGTCTCTTCACACTTGCCCAAAATGAGGAACAAAGAAGGAGAAAGCTTTCCCTAAAGCAATTCATCAGATCTGTTTGAGCACAGTGACATTCTCTCAGTTTGTGTGGATAAGTTGCACTGAATAGTTCAAGGGTGTGCAGCTGCTTGGAGTATTTGAGAAAAAGATATCTCTAAGTTCTTATCATGTATTCACATAGGCTGGCCAATTGCTCACTGACTGGCTAATGTCCAGCAAGGCTCTGACAATTAGTAGTTATATCATCATGATAATATCTTCCAGTTTTGAGTGCCTACCCTGGGCCCCAAAACTGTGCCCTATCTTTTCTACCCATTGTACCATTTGATGTAGCATTAGAAGAATGACTTGTTAAATGTGCTCCTGTCTTTTGCAGTGTGAAAACTTGTCAAGCTGAGTCTTACACGTTATAAACTTGATGAGTACTTCCTGTTGTTTTCCCTTACCTGATTATCGTTGGGTGCAGCTAGAGGATGCTCTGATTATCTGAGTGAAGGCAGCAGTGATCACTCCCAGGAACAAATTGTTAGACCCAGAACACGTGTGTAAAGAGGGAGTCTTTTAATTTGCTGGGTGTTGGACTCAAAACCATTACTAACCCAAGCCCCTGCTGGAATAAACTTAAGTCGAGTAACTGGAAACAAGGCACTGTGGTATGCTAAATGGCAATTTCAAGTAACATGAAGTGATTGATACATTTTCATTTGATTGGAAAATGGAAAATATTTTAAAGTCATAAAACATAGCACTTTTGTGCATTCATCCTTTCCTTATCCTAACGTAGAGGAGATAGGATGGATAATTGCTTCTGACTGAATGTACTCAGCTTTTATTTTTTGTTTTATGATTTGAATCCCTTCTACTTCCCTAGCGTCATCTTCCACCACAAATAGTCTGTGTACTCTTCTTTCATGTGACTTTCAGGTTTCTGACCAAATTAAGGACTTTCAAACTTCTGAGCCTTAGTCTATGCTGTTCCCCCTGCCTGGAAGGCCCTTCCCCTCTGCACTTGTCTAACTCCTCCTCATTCTTCAGGACTGCATTTGCACACTACCTCTGCAAACAAACATTCCCTGACTTGTCCCATGCATAGCACGCCCTTGCCTTCATCCTTTGGGCTGCCCCAGCCCCGTGGGCATATCTCTATTACCTCATTTGATATGTGGTATTACACTTTTCTGTTTATTTGCCAGCTGCACTAAGATGGGGATTTTTGGAAGCATGGTCTGTTACGGCTTTATTTGTTCTCCAGCACCTCACCAAGTGTACACAGAGTGTGGACCCAGTGAGTGATTGTGACTTGAGGGAGTGGATGCATTCATAGGTATCATGCATAGTGGTCCTGTGTTACTTCCCCAACTCCCACAGCCCTATCACAAACACGCACACATTCTCACTGCATTCTGGTGTGGTAGACTTTGAAAAACCTCATCCATTGTTTCTGTTGTAATGAAGTTCAAGGTCACAATCTGGCACAGGTGACGACTAGAAAGATGCACATTCGCATGGAATTCCAATGTCCTTGCCGCCCGAAGCACAGCATGTGCTTGACCTTAGCCTCTTCCAGTGAAGTTTCAGGGTGGTTTTATATCAGGACAATGGGAATACTTTCCTGCTAAGCAAAAATACAGAAACATGAAGAAAGGCAAAGAATAAGGTCCAGGCAACACAACAGAAATTAGGCTGGACTTCTGAGCTGTGAAAGGAGCACCTCTGTTCACTGTAGATTCTGGTTTCAGATCAAGCACAGAAGGACCAGTGTCTGGCTTCCCCCTCTCCACTTGCTGCCCTCATCCTCTCTGGGCTCATTTCTGGTTCCCTTTGCTAGGACAGGGGAGGCAGACATGGAATACCAAGGAACAGGCTTTTACAACTGTGGTTTCATTCCATTTTGAAGTTTCTCTCAAAATGGTTGGTTTATTTTCCTCTCATGTATGCATTATATATGTGTTGCTTTGCGAGACCAGTAAATTTGGAAAGGCCCTCCATGCCGTTGTCCCCAAAGCCCCAGCCACGCAATGAAGTGAGGCAACCGAGAGAAGCAGAGAGCCATGCTGGGCTCTGGAGTAGACAAAGGCACTCATCCCATCTGGGCCTCCTTCAAAGCAAGCTGCTCTTTTGCAACAAGCTACTGGATGCTGGCTGAAAAAGAAGGTTCTTACCTGTTTACTTAATGGGTGACTGGCCTTTTTGCTTTTATTTAGCCATCTGTTCTGGTCTGTGTCCCTTTAAACTTGTAAGATCCATCACCTCACTTAAGCTGTTACCTTGACACATTGCAATGTTGTGGACATAATGACTCCACAGAGGAGCAAATTAAAATGGTTTTTCATGTTTAGAAGGTTAAATGAGGTAAGGCTGTGGTAGGTAGCAGTGAGATAAGGGGTTTTGAGGAGGCAGAGCTCAAGGGACTTGCAGGTGATTGGAAAATTAGTCTGACTAGACAGAGGGATGGGGCTTTTACAAATTATGGGCACTGAGCAAGAATGAAATCTTCCTTTGGGGATCTCTGACCCCTGGGGGCTTGTTCCACTGCCCTTACAGAGACTGTGACCTGTGAGGGCCCAGGGAGGACACAGGGCAGGCTTGGGGTTTTCTTTCCCCTGTGGGACATTCTGTGAAGAGCAAAATGAAGCTGATTCCACTGGGCAGTGGTGAACTAAAAGCAGATCACTACGGTCATTCCCAGAAAGTTACTTGGCTTCCCTTGTTTGAACAAGAATCAGAGGCCAAGTCCAGCTTCATGGAGGACTATTTCTTCACCCTGGACTTCAAGGCAGAGTGGTCCTGACTGACGTCTGCCCTCAGCTCTGCTCCTTTTTTCTTGTTCTGGACTTAACCTTCTGCCTGACTCCTTGACGGCTCCCTCCAGTGCCTGGAAACTAGGACCTAGAAAGCCAGGGACTTCATCTTCTTACTCTCTTAAATCAGTTCCTGCTCTGTTCACTCTGTTTTCTCCTAATATGAACCCATATGATTGCAGTTACCTAGACCGGAAATCTCAGGCATCTCTGAATACCTGTCTGCCACTTCTAGCCAATCAGTAGCCAAGTTCTCTGCCTTCCACCTAGATTGAGTTTCTCACGTCTTTTCCACCTTTTTATTCCCCCTGCCACTGCTCCGGTTTGCATCCCTCATGACCTCTGTCCTAGCTCCTTGGCACAGCCCACTAACTGCTTGCTGCGTGCCTTCGGTTTCTCCCCACTCCAAAGTGTCTTAAACACTGGTGACTGATTATAATGTAAAACAGTCACCTTTTAAAAATTAAACCAACCAACCAAAACCACTTCATTTTTCCATCACCTGGCAGACTCAGCAGACTTCCTGGCTTGGAATCTGAGGTAGTCCATAAAGTTATCATTTGTGTTTCTGGCTTTTTTGCCTTCTCTGTGCCCCAGTAAGACAAAGTACCATGTGGCTATGAGTAATCCCATGTGTTTTTGCCTCCTTGCTCTGTCCCCTCTACCTACAAAGCTCCACTCACACATCTCTACTGATTAAAACAAATTAATTTTATCAAGCTCAGTCTCAAATACATTTTTGCTTTTCCCCACCTGAGTCAGACACAGCTAATTGCTTCTGCTCACATTCCAGGGCAACACATTGGGTCGGGGGATGGAGAGGGGCATGTTCTTATGCTGCTTGGCGTGAGTTCCTTCCTATTCTTACTGTTAGTTTTTTGAACCATAATTTTGCAAATCCTGTAGCACAGGCAAAATTTCCTGCCTGTAGAAAGTGCTAAAGAAACAGAATAATGATTGATAGTGAATGTGTCTATAAGAATGTGAAAAGCCCATTCATTCATTCATTCACTCAAGTGTGTGTTGGGTGCCTACTGTATGTAAGGCACTGTGTTAAGGACTGGGGATGCAGAGGTCCATATGACACAGTGCATCCCAGTTCTCCAGGAACTCACAGTTACTTGGAGGAAAAGTCGCAAAATAATTATGCAATGAAAAACGTGCAACACTAGAAGTGCCTTCAAGGTATGGAAGTGGCAGGACTCTACCTCTATCAGGGTTGACAGGGTGTGGTGAAGAGGTGATGTGGGGAGGGAACTGAGCAGTTAGGAAGGATTTCCTGCAGTTGGGAATGTCTGTCTGGGTTTTGAACACTGAATGAGAGTTGTTCAAGGAAGATAGGGAGGTAAAGAAGGGTAGGGATGGAATGGAATGATAATCCAAGACAGCTGCCTTCCTTGCTGTCAGACACTGAGCACACTAAAGCAGCCTGGTCACCCAGTGATTAGTGTTTTGTCTCCAAGTGAAATATCCTAAATGACAGAGCCTTTTGATCCCTTTGAAAGAAAAAGAGAGAGAAATAAAGGAACCTCCCTCTGTGACTGCTTTTGGTTAAAAGTCATTCATTCTTCTTTTTTCTTTTTTTGAATGTTTTCTAGAGAAAGTCTGTGATTGCAGTGAGCTTCATAGCTGCATTCCTCTTCCTGCTGGTTGTGCGCCTTGTAAATGAAGTGAATTTCCCACTGCTACTAAACTGCTTTGGACAACCTGGTACAAAATGGATACCATTCTCCTACACATATAGGCGGCCCCTCCGAACTCACTATGGATACATAAATGTGAGGACACAAGAGGTAAGACCTCAGAGGGTTACCTAGGATTCAAAGGTATCCATGGTAACAGCTTTTCATTAGGAGCAAGATGCCTTCCAATCACTGAACTTTCTCTGCCCCAAAGAGCTTCTTTGTGTCCCTGAAATTTTCTGTTTCTCATTCTTAGACATTTATTGACACGCGTCTAAAGTCTGCTGCCTCTCCTACGTCAAATCTTCTGATTCACTGGCTTCATGTGGAGTTGAGGAAGCAATTACCTATTTTCCTGGTGGTTTGTGGCATAACATACATATCTATCTACTTAGAAACTCTGATCAGTGGGAAAACTGTTTGGCTTTGTTTCCTGGAGGTCAGCTGGGTGGGGATAGCTCTTTGTAGAACTGCAGAGAAGCATTTATACTCTCTAAAACTCTGTAATCCTTAGACCTGGAGCTAGAAAAGGCCAAGCTGATTTTAAAATTCTCAGTGGCTGCAGAGATAATGGAATTTAAAGAGTTTCCAAATTTAAAGGTGTTAAAATCATTTAAATCCTATAATCACTGAACCTCTAAATCTTTGTAGCCAATTGGCAGTAGAGGAGTGAATGGAGGTATATTGACAACTAGAAAGTACACACTGTGCTAGCACTTTTGGCAGCAAGGATTTGTTATCATGGAGGGAAGTGAAAAATAATGAACCTCACGAAATGTGTGAAGTGTATAGAGTGGTTAATAAAATCGTCTTCCTTAGGCACATCTATGGAGTGGGGTGAATGTGAGGTTAATATTCACAGATGCAAAGTCCTAGGCTGTCTGACGTTGTTGGTTACAAAGGTACGAGTCACCAGTGTGTCTATATCACTGAGAGGAGTTTGGGATCAGATCCCATGGAAAGTTCATTTTATAAAGATAATAGAGAGAAGAGTTATGCACAGAATGTCTTGAGAGTCATGCTTAGCGTCCACGGAGGGACATTGAAAGCTGGCCTGGCCCATCCTCTTTTGTAGCAATATCAAACCTGTCATTGCTTCTGGTTAGATTTTTAGAAAATTGTTTCTCTATCTGCAGGATTTACAGGCTTTTTATTAGACCTTCAGAGTTAAAAAAGAAAAAGGTGCCATTAATATAAATTCTTAGAAGCCTTGCTTGATGTTTATCCTTTAATTGGTTTTAAAATTAGTTTTTTAAAAAACACCATTGCTTGAATTTGTTGAGTTTCCTAATGAATTGATTACCTATATAAAAATGTACCTCTTAGGGAATGGTTTGCCTCACTCTCATCTCTTATTACTTTTATTTCTGGCTGTCATTTAATATCCTATAACTCTGCGGGCCTGTGTTAATCATTTCACAAGTGCCTGTCACAGACAGAAAATAAAACATGACTGAAGTGTCTCATGAATTACTCTCATGAGGGAAATCTCACCAAATATCAAAGACCCTTTCATTTGTTGAAACATTAATGGATTGGATTTTGGCATGTTAAGGGAAAAACTGACCTGGAGATATAGTCATTTAATGAGTCACAGTAACCAGATTACCTTTGAAATTCTTTTGGCATAGTTTTTAATAAAATGACTTTTTCAAAAGATATTGATTATTATTTTGTTCCTGCGGAGATTATCTCTTATGAGGAAGCATGATTGCTGGAAAGAGTTTTAGGCTTTAGAGGCACAGAGGCATGGTTTGAGTGCCAGTTCTGACACTTATAAAATAGGGCTAAAAACATCGAGTAGCAAAAGTATTATGAGGATTAAAGAGAACAAAGTTCATGAGTAACAGCTCCAAATTCATGCTCAATGAATGAGTTTCTTTTGCTACACCTATACTTACGCTTATGAAATAGTGTTTAGTATGAGTAACACCAAAATAACAAAGTCCAGAGTACCAGGCTTTGTATTTAAAGTTTAAAGACTCTGGACTCAGGTCAGTAAACAAATGAAGCAGGTCCTATTTCCTTAGAAATTAGGGCTTTGCCAAGTAAAACCACAATGAGAAGGGAAATAAAAGCAGAGAGGTATTACTATACACTAAGTACCAGATTGGTAAAAACCTAAGAATCTGACAGTACCAGGTGTTGGTAAGGACATGGAACAAAGGGAACTCTTGTACACTAGTAGGGAGAGTGTAAATTGTGGAACAGATACTTTGGAAAAACCACCTTCCCATTATCAAGTAAAGTAAAGATCTGCACACCCTGTTCTCCAGCATGTCCAATCATCAATGTGTATTCACGATGTATATTCACTGGAGGCACTGAGGGCAGGCTGTGGTCGGCGTGGGTGGCATGTATGGCAGAGTTGTTTGTGATAACTAGAACCTGGAAGCAACCCAAACGTCTGTTAGTAAGAGAGTGTATTAAATTGTGCTACATATGCTGGAATTCCATACAGCAATGAAAGTGAAGACACTGCAGCTATATGTAACAGCATGGATGAGTCAGACATCAACAATTTTGAACAAAAAAATGCAAGAATAATAGAATACACACAGTGTGATTCCATTTATACATCACAGGAAGAGGCAAAACTAAATGATGTTGCTTAGAGACATACATAGGAGGTAAACTAAAAAAGGAAAAAAGAGCAAGGAATTATCATCATATGAGAGGGAAGAGCAGTTACCTCTAAGAGAAAAGTGTGGTTTGTGATCAGTGTGGGTTTCGGGGATAGCACCAGTATTCTATTTCTTGATCCAGTTGGAAGTTACATGGATATTCTACTCTAAATATTTATTAAAGGTACATTCATGTTATATGCCTTTTCTGCGTGTCTACTTCGTAATTTAAAAAAGAAAAAAACATGTATTCAGAGTGCAGGTAGGGTGGTTATTGACCAGTTATCACACAAAGCATTTCACCTAATTTAACAGCAAGAAATAACTAAAAAGAAACAGGGCATTAAGCTATCTAAAACAAACTAGAAATATTTGAAATAGGCAATTTCATTTTATGCAAAGACTAGCAGATATACAGGTAACTTATTTCTCTCACCTATGTGTAATAGAAAGAGAGGCCCTGTACTGAAGCATGAACACAGGGATGAGAAGAAACTTTTGCATGGAATTTGAAAAACAATATAATAACACTCAAAGAAAATGAGATTTTTCTCCAAACTCAAACAGTTGTAGGCTAAATTGGGAAGAAAGCAAAATTGGTGGTGCTCTATCTACCTCCCTTCTCACTGATTTCATCTTTCCTTCTCACAGTCCCATCCCATTCCCACCCCCATGGCTATGCTCCAGTTTTACTCTGAAATGCTCTGTGATTTGGTCCAGATAATGGCTTCAAATGTGCTCTTTCCCAGAGATGGTTGCATTAAATAAGACTTGGGAGAAAAAAGTCTTCAAGAGTCAAAGTAATAGAGCTAAAATGATAGGTAGTGGATTTCATGTTTTGGGCAAATAGCTTCAATAGTGATCCTCAGACTTCACTTCAGAGGTAGCCACCCACTCCTATGCCCCTCTTCACTCTCTTCTAATCTGGAGAAGTGTCAGTAGCCATGGCTGAGCTGAGACAAGTGGTCACCAGGCTGATCTATTTATTTTAAGATCTTAGTCCTTAAAGTTTTCTCAGAAGCTTCTCAGAAGACAGCACATACTTTCAGGAAACAACCAGGCTTCCACAATTTTTTTTTAACATGTAGACATACCAGTAGTTATTTCCAGACCTGGAACATCTGCAAACATGATCATTGTTGATGATAGTTTTATGGCCCAGTGCTTCAGCTAGGCCAGACATTGCACTAAACAAAGATTTTATGAGCAGAAACATTTCCAAGAAAAAATGTCTTTCCACTACTGTCTAAAACAGGAGGAGGGGTGGGGACTGTGGGAAGGGCAGAATTTAGGTTGAAGATGTAGCGGACACTGGAGAGGCGGGTTACTTGGGAGTAAAATCTGATTCTCTGGTTATCTTTGAAAATGAGAGGAGTTCTGGTCCCTTTGGCTTGGAATAAGTGGAAGTATAGGCAGTCTCATGCATCTGAGGCAGTCTGTCCTGGAGGCCTCATTAATTATAATAATTTACTAATTGTAAATATAATAATATTAATTAATATAATTAGTAAATTATATATAATATATAATTACTATATAATAAATTTCAATAATTAATAATTTACGAACTATACCCAGTTCAGGCTCAAACTCATTTTATCAGTTCACTTAGTTTTTGAATGATCTATTCCCAAGAGAAGTACAAGAAGTAGAAGTATGAGGAATACAGGAAGGATACAGGTAGACTTGATTTTATTGCAAATTGTTGGAGTAATTTCTTCCTGGTTCAGACTCATAAAAAGGAAAATGTTGTGAAAACGATGAGAACTATTCTAGAGGAGTTAAACTGGAAGACTTAAAATACCCCTCCCACCATAATAACAATCTAAATATAACGCCGTTGATGAATGCCTCCATCCTTTGCCCACCTCCCTTCTGGTTCTTGCCTTTGGGGGCGGGAAAGCAGAGAAGCAAAGTGCATCAACTAACTGGGAGTGCTGAAGGTGGGCAAACTCCTGTTGGCCGACCCCACACTGCTCATCAGCCCTCAGGTTGGACCGACAGCAACCGTGAGGTGGTGTCAAGCTGAAGCGCGGACAAGGAGGGATTGAGATTTCGCAGTAGGCCCTATACTCCCCCGTGCTACACCCCCACCTTAATTCCTGACCCATGAGCAGCTGCTCAGACTTCCCCTCTCATATCATTACTGCGTTGGTAATGCAACCCCCCCATCCTAAAAGGTCGAATTTGGGGGACCCCACCAACAGCTCTGCCATAACAGAGTTACTGTGTTAACATTTGACCATGGACATAGTAAAAAGCATTTGACACCCATATTATCTGTCAAAAAACTATACCTATGCTTGGGGATATCCTTTGAACTCTGCTTTCTTCTAATGCAAATTTTAACAATTCATTTTAAATTAATTAATTGTGGCAGATAGAAAAGGTGTAAAAGACTAAGGTACCGCAGGGCTTGGTTCAAAGTAATCACTGTTTCTCCCTGTTGAGATCATGGCAGCTTTTGAGGAAAGAGAAGGAAATGAACTCCAGGCTAGATTCTGTATGTAGTTTCTAGGCCATGAAATCAGTCACTGTGTTGTCTTTTTTGTTGGGTGACCGGTGGGAAGACATTGCTTAGAGCAAGCAACCTGCAACTTATTTGCACTAACTACTAGATAAGAGAATCAACCTCTGGCGATCAATAGGATGCCACAGCTAGCTCTTCCTTGTGGTCAGTGGGGGTGACAGATGTCCCTTTCAGACAGATGTCTGATAAAAGAATTGCAACATGCTGGAGCTGCAGAGCATTTCTGATATTTGGGTGGAGGGCCCTTTCAGAGGGTGCCTAAAGATGTGCTACGGGAAAAAGCACAGGATTTCCAGAAGGTAGCAATCAAGTTGTAAGGATGCATATTGACTTGCTAAATAATTTAATGAGGCCAAAATATGCCTCTTTAAAAAATAAGAACATTTTAAAGCCTGAAGTAGACTAAATAAGAATACTTAGGATCAGTTACTGTGACAGACAGGCCACACTAGCCTAATTAAAGATGTGCATAACATATTGATGTTGCAATAGAATTTCCTGAATTGTGGTTATAGCAACAATTAAGGAACAGAGCTGACTTTCTTGGCAATGAACGCTCACACTCCACACATTCAAATAAATGTACACATGTAAGTAAAGCTGACATGGATATGTTTTCTATACTTGGGGATCTATGCTTAGGATTTTATATAAGTATATTGAGAGCAATTATATGCAAATGCATGTCCCAAAAGTTTAAAACTGATCAATTTAATTGTTAATTAAATTCTGAATATTCACGTTTATATAATAGTAAAGCAAAAGAAATTTCAACTATTACACTGTTACAGGAAAGGAAACAACTAAATTAACATATAATAAGGATCACTTATTTGGCATGTGCACACTGGATTCATTATTTTTAAGATAATTTATCTTTTTCCTAAGCATGAGGGCATGTAGTTATTGAGTGGAGGAGAGCTTATGTTTCTCAGTCTGGTTGTGAAATAGCATGTCCCAAACAATGGCCATATTTCAAGGCAATCTGTGCTTGAGTAAAAACTGAGAGGGAGAGACATCTCTGTGGGTTGGAATAATTCCAGAAAGCTTTTGTGGAGAGGGAGGGGTAGGAGAAAGGTTTGGATGGACTAGAGAGAGAAGAGAAAATAGAGTTGGGGGAAAAAGCAGAAGTTCAGAAAACTGTCCGTTTTCTTTCAATTCCTACCACTCCCAGTAGGACAAGGATGCTAACCTGAAAGTCACAATAAACTTCTACGCTGCTAATCACCCCTGCCTCCCACTCCATTGATCCATTCCGTACCTCTCTCTGGTCCCATTACCCTTAGTTCTAATCTCTTGGCCCATTTGTTTGACTGGCTACCCAGTCCTGAAGTGTGCTTATTTTGCCCTGCTGCCCCCAAAACTACCTATGGGTTCACTCCTAATTTGCTTCCCTCTGTGTACGTCTGACATGGACATGACTCACCCCATGCCCAGTGGATCCCTAAGGCACTGACATAGACCCGCATGATCCTCTAACTTTCCAGAGAAGGAAAGAAGACACATGTACAGGCAACAAGTAGGCCAATCCGCCTGGAATGCAACTTACTGTAGGGCTTAGAGGATAGAATATGTATTCATTGGGTGATGATGATGTAGGAATGTGCATGGGATCCCTGGAGAGCGGAAAAAAACACACCCATACTTACAACATTGTAACACATACAATATATACATCCATCCATATTAATAAACCAATATATGTAAATTACAGAGAATATATACATACATATATGCAAGGTATACATACATGCTCATGAAACAATTTACACTCTTTTAAACAAACACACATAGACTATATACATAATACTATATTACATAATAATATGGTTAATATATAAAATTTGTCAGTTACATGTTATATATAGTATATAGTGTATAATATAGTACAGTATCATATATATAGTGCCTCTCATGCTTGTCTACTCTTCACTGCCCCTTTATTAAAAAAACAATCCCTTCCCTTCTGATGACATTGGTGAGCACAAAATTCAGGCTGGTGATTGGCCATTTAAGTGATTGGTCAAGAGGTGGACATGTGGCCCAAGATGAGCCATTCTGAACTCTTCCCAGATTTTACTGTTTTTCCGTGGGACAATGTAATGCTGTGGGAAAGTCCCTTTTTGCCTTGGTGGTAGAGCTATTGAGATATGATGCTCTGGTGTCAGGTGGCTGTTTCCTGGAAGAATGGGACGAAGACACAGAGAAGCAGAAAGCAGTCGCAGAGCTAAAGTGAGGGCTTGGACTCTCTAGCACTGACGCCAGCCATTCTTGAAGCCAGTCTACCCTCCACATGGTTTCGGCATATAAGTCAATAAATCCCTCTTTTTTATGTCTGCTTGTTTGAACTATGCTTTGGTCAATTGCTAACAAAAGAGTCCTAGCTGATGCATACATTATACATTACAGTTATTTTACAACAACAAAAACCGAACATGTTGAAACTTATCTTTTAACAAGTTGCTGCTTGGAGGATGAGAGGTTATCTTTTCAGATCCATACTTCAAACCTGTGGGGAGGCCAAGCATAAGAAAATATTCCCATCAGTCCATCAGTTGGCTCAGGGACGTATGTTTAGGAAACTTGCTTGTCTTTTTGAGAGAGAAAAGTGACGGCCACAGTTTCCAAGGTCATCAAGCCAGAAAATGGCTGGACAAGACTTATTACTTACTGAATTTCTAGTTTCACTCAATTGATAAATCATGTGGTTTTATTGTAATTATTCAGATGAAATCTTCCCTATTGCTATGAGACATCACCAGTCAAAATAGATTGATTCAGTTTACAAATCACATCTGTTTTGATGAAAGATCCATTATTATCATAGTTTTCAATGTTGTCATTGGTTCCCCGGGAAGGTGTATGGGTGATTTATTCATTATAGAACCTTAGGTAGAAAAATGCCCATTTGCCAACTGCCATGTTAACACACTTGAAAGAGACCTATTACAAATTCAGATATCAAATTAATCTCATTTGTGACAAGCAAAGAAAAACAGAATGGAGCACCGTGGTTTGAGAGTTAAAGAAGATAAGAGAACTAAGGCCCCAATGGGAAAACTTTCTAGTCAGCTTTTTTCAAGTTCCTGCTAATAGCCTAACAGAGTGACTAGCACAAAAACCATTCACCAAGTGTCAGTTAATGTAACTGTGAGTATTAGTCAGTCACCAGGTATTTAACAGGTGCCGGTTCAGTCCCGCTGTTCTGAGGATCAGCAATGAATCCCACTTTGAAGAAAAAGTCGAGGTTCACTAAGGGAAAAAAATGAGCTAGACACGGTTATGTATATCCCAGAACAATACCACCAAGAGGGCATGGATATTTCAGTGTGACAAGTTTACTCCATTGCCATTACGAATAGTGAACGTTCAAGTAATTTCAATTAAACAATTAATTGTACCTCATGTCTGGAAGGTAATTTGTCACTTAGCAAATGGCATCAAATTGTGATTTCTCATTTTCCAGAGTAGGCTGACGAAAGCTTACCTGCAAAAGAAAAACATTCATTACAGAATTTTTATTTCTAAAGTAACTCTATAGATCCTACATCAAATGGTATCCTGCAAAACTTGGGACATGGTATACCGATTGAGTTATCTGGCTAAGAGAAAATTTTTAAGTATTTAATAAATAGATTATTGACTTACAAGAAGAATGAAATTCAGAGTTCTGGTCTGGCAATATGGTGCTCTAAGATAGCCCGACAGCTCTCCTGCTGTTACTGGGACATGCTGGATAACACAGGATACATTATTAAATACCCAGCTGACCTTGCCAGACAGAAGGGAAATCTTCAGGCACCAGAAACTGAGAAGGAATGAAAAGAGAGAGAAACATGCAAGCTGATGATGTGGTTTCCTGGGTTTTATCAGTTTCAATAACTGAGGAGATGGGTAATATCCACTCTGCAGGACAGACAACAAGAGGCCTGGGTCCAGCAAGGCAGAAAGCGAGACTCCCCTCCCCCACAGACCTAAACCTGGGCCTTTACAAGCTCTGTGCTAGTGAAAGGGTAGGCTAGGAAAGAAAGCATGAAAACTGGCACACAGAACAGAGAAGGAAGCTTATTTACATCTTTAGCCTTTGCATAACAAGAAATTAGCCCTGGAAATTCAAAATGTTATACCTGTACCCTAGTGGTCTTAAAGTTTCAATTTTACTACTTGCATTTTCTAGGAACCCTGCAAGCTGAGAAATCAACTGAAAATTTAGTCCCTAACTCGCAATAAACTGGAGCTAAAGGGATACAAACTCCTCTGGGATGCAAACACAAGCGATTCTTAAAATGCACCATTAAAAATTATAAAAGACAAGTCTATTTATTGTGTTTATCCACAGGCTTTACTATTAAAAAGTATTGTGTTTGATTTCAGCGTGTTTCCCTATACCCACTTGTAAGGATTCATAATACATTGCACATTTCCCCTATTATTATTCTCAACTGAAAAATTCTGAATTACAAAAGTACTGGTGCAAATGATGGGATAAGGGACTGTGGACCTGTGTGCTTAAGCATCTCAAATGCCATTATCTCTTTTAGACCTTAGAGGCTGCATACCATTTTACTAAACTAATTTTCCAAGGCCCCAAATTGGTGATTCTGTGCCAGTGACTTCAGTTGTCTTGGGAGGGCAAAGGAAGCAACTGAGACTGCCATGGTCGGCAAATCCCATGAAGTGGTTTCATGGAGGGGTCCTCAGTTCACATCAGAAAGCCCACGGATTACATATGTGGAATCCACCATGTGCTGGGCCTTATGCTGGGCTCTGGAACTGTAAAAAAGAAAACATTTATCTAAAAGTACCAAACAAGTTTTTCATAACTAAATGTTAATAAGTGAGAGCGGTGTATGTAGAGGATTGTTTTAACTCTTTACATGTAAACAGAAAGGTTTGGAGAAAATACCTCCAAATATTAACTGTAGCAGTCTATGTCCGGGTGGTAAATGTTAGGTGATCTTTTTCATAACATGTTTTCCAGCTTTTCTGCAATGAGCGTGTGTTGCATTTATTACTACAAAAAATTACTAGAATTAACTACTTTATGTTTTATGGAATTTCTATCTGTGGAACACTCCAGAGCTGTTTCCATCTTCCAAAAAAAAAATAGAATATAAAATGTCTAGATAATATATTGTTTGGAGTACTTTTAGAAGTAAATACTCTCCCACTCTTTAAGTGTAGGTTTGCTTATTGTGACTTTCTTCCAGAGAATACAATACGGAAAGGGGAAAAAATAGTAATTTTACAGTGAGACATTGAGGAAACACTCCCTCAGCCAGGTGATCAGGTCGACATCAATAGTGATCAATTGTGTTGGTAGTCTGTACACTTGGTCTGATGTGATGAATATGGAATTTTTTTTGCCTCTGTGGTCTTCTCCCAAGAACATAACCCCTCTCTAATAAGGAAAAAACCACCAGATGAATCCAAATTGAGGAACACTCTACAAAAAACCTGACCAGTACTCCTCAAAGCTGTCAAGGTCATCAAAAACAAGGGCAATTAGAGAAAGTGCCATAACCCAGAGGATCTTAAGGAGACACGACAGCTAACTGTGATGTGGGATCCTGGATGGGGCAGAACAGAAAAATGACCTTAGGTCAACACTAAGGAAAGATCAATGAAGTACGGATGCTAGTTAATGATAATTTACCAATATTAGTTCTTTAGCTGAAACAAATGTATCATACTAATGTAAGAGTTTGATCATGGGGGAAACAGGATGTTGGCATATGGGAACTTACTGTATTGTCTTCCCACATTTTCTGTCGATCTAAAACTGCTCTAAAATAAGTTTACTTTAAAAAATGGCTTTAGGTTTTTGACCTATGTATCTGGAAGCCTGGAATTGCCATTGACTGAAATGGGCAAGACCACAGAAGCAGGTGATTACATAGGGAAGCTATGTATAAGACAAATACATCATGAATACATCATTGTCTTAATATTCTATGCTGAATACAATTAAGTACTTGTGGGAGAAAAAGTGAGTGTTCTAGAAATAACTCCTCCCTTGTCCTAAAAAAGCTTATGAAATACGAGTCCTTCAAAGATTCTTCCAAGAACACATGTGGAAGTCAGTGTGAGCTTTTAAATTCCTCATAGCTGTGCTCATGCACGGCAGCAGTTTCTTCTGTTGTGTGCAGCCCACTTTCTGGCTATGTAAATTATTTGTGGAATTCCCAGGAAGGAAAGGTACAAAGTAAGTATTTTGTTTTTTGGTGGTTCCATTTACTGTTGTGTTTTGCCAATAACTCTAAAAAGGTTCAATAATATTTATTAGATTGAGGGCACTTAGTTGTTTTTAAGTTTTCTTTCCCGAAGCTCACAGGATGATGTTTTCAGCATGTCACCAGAAAATGGTAACAACAATAAAAAGATGATGAGGATGATAAGCCAGCACATATGGTGCTTACTATGTGCCAGACTGCTCTGAATGCGTTATATATACTAATTTATTTAAGCCTCATTGACTAATAAATTGGTGTTATAATCATTCCAGAGGCACAGAAAGATTAAGTAACTTGTCTAAAGTTATGTTGTTTTTAAGTGGAGTTGCTGAGATGTGTACCCTGGCATCAGAGTCCCTCTCTTCACCACCCCGTACTGCCTCTTGTAACAATAACTAACACTTACATAGAGAAAAATCACATCTCTGCCATGGAAAAAGTTTTGGCTACTTCCTTCCTCAAAAAATGCTTCTTTCATATTTCTTATGTATGCCCGAAATAGGCAAATGGTAACTGAAGCACTTTGATAATTTCAAAATGTCCAAAATGGGTAATTTTGCCTCTAGTTTCTTCAGTATGTAGAAGTACTATGAACCTATGTTATATTTGTCTGGTCTGTGGCTTTTCCTTAATCACTGGAGACAAAAGTAGTTTCATTTAAATGTCCTGTGACACTTCATTTTCTATTTAGTTTTTCTCTATATGCAAACATATATGTGAAGTTGTAATTGTAATGGTGTATATAAAAGTATGTTTTTTACATTGCTAACCATTTATCATTACACTATTCTATAGCTCTAGTTTTATGCTCACTGTTTTGGTTCACTGATCAACATTTCTTTGATATTGTTTTTTTAATGGAAGTATCATTGATTTACAATCTTACACTGGTTACAAGTGCAAGACACAGTGGTTCAAGTTACCCATCTTACTAAGTCGTCACCCACACTACTGCAATTACTATCAGTCAATATAGGAAGATGTTACAGAGCCTGGACTATGTTTTCCATGCTGTACCACCATTGCTGTGACCAACTTCTATTATGATTGGGAATGTTTCTGCCTCTTTATCCCCCTCCCCCTCCCCACCCACCTCCATGGTAACCACCAGTCACTTCTCAGTGGCTATGAGTCTAGTGCTATTTTTTCATTTTGTTTTGCTTTGTTTTTAGATTCCACAAATAAGTGAAATCATATGGTATTTGTCTTACACTGCCTGGCTTACTTCACTGAGCATAATATCCTCTAGGTCCATCCATGTTCTTGCAAGTTGCAGGATTTCTTTTTGCTTTTATGGCTGAATAATATTTCATTGTGTATATGTACCACGTCTTCTTTATCCATTCATCTAATGATGGACACTTAGGTTGCTTCCATATCTAGGCTATTGTAAATAGTGCAGCGATAAACATAGGGGTGCATATGTCTTTTCAAATCACAGATTGTTTTCTTCAGGTAAGTTCCCAGAATTGGAATTACTGGATTAAATGGTATTTCTATATTTAGTTTTTGAGGAGACTCTGTATTGCTTTCCACAGTGGCTACACCAATTTACATTCCCACGGACAGAGTAGGAGGGTTCCCATTTCTCTGCATCCTCACCAAGACCTGTTATTTCTTGTCTTTTGTATAGTGGCTATTCTAACTGGTGTGAGGTGATATCTCACTGTGGTTTTTATTTGCATTTCCCTGATGATTAGGGATATGGAGGATCTTTTCATGTGCCTCTTGGCCATTTGTTTTTCTTTTTTGTAAAAATGTCTGTTCTGGTCCTCCACCCATTTTTTAATCGGGTTATTTGTTTTTTCTGGGTTGAGGCATATGAATTCTTTATATATTTCGGATGTTAACCCCTTATCAGATAATTCATTTATGAATATATTCTCCCATATTAAAGGTTGCCTTTTTTGTTCTGCTGATGGTGTCCTTTGCTGTACAGAAGCTTTTTAGTTTGATGTAGTCTCACTTGTTCATTTCTGATTTTGTTTCCCTTGCCTGAGGAGATGTGTCCAGGAAAAAAATTGCTCAGGCTTATGTTCAAGAGATTTTTGCCTATGTTTTCTTCTTACAGTTTTATGGTTTCATGACTTAGGTTCAGATCTTTGATTCCATTTTGCATTTACTTTTGACTATGGAATTAGACAGTAATCAAGTTTCATTCTCTTGCATGTAGCTATCCAATTTTCCCAGCATCAATTGTTGAAGCAGCTGTCATTTCCCCATAGTATATGCATGGCTCCTTTGTCATATATTAATTGGCTGTATATGTGTGGGTTTATATCTGGGCTCTCTATTCTGTTCCATTGATCTATATGTCTGTTGTTGTACCTGGACCATACTGTTTTGATTACTATAGCTTTGTAGTAGAGCTTGAAGTCAGGGAGCATCATCCCACCAGCTTTGTTCTTCTTTCTCAGGATGGCTTCTGTTATTTGGGGTCTTTTGTGGTTCCATATGAATTTGGGGATTATTTGTTCTAGTTTATTGCAAAATGCCATTGGTAATTTAATAGGGATTGCACTGAGTCTGTTAGTTGCTTTGGGCAGGATGGCCATTTTGACAATATGAATTCTTCCTATACATGAGCACAGAATAGAGTGCCATTTATCAGTGTCTTCTTTAATTTTTCTTATCAGTGTCTTATAGTTTTCAGAGTACAGGTCTTTCACCTCCTTGGTTAGGTTTATTCCTAGGTATTTTATTCTTTTTGATGCAATTGTAAATGGAATTGTTCCTGATTTCTCTTCCTGTTAGTTTGTTGTTAGTATAGAGAAACATAACAGATTTCTATATATTAATTTTCTATCCTGCAACTTTGCTGAATCCAGTTATTAGTTCTAATAGTTTTTTGGTGGAGTTCTAGAGCTTTCAGTATATAGTATCATGTCATCTGCAAGTAGTAACAGTTTAACTTCTTCCTTACCAATTTGAATGCCTTTTAATCTTTCTGATTGCTGTGGCTAGGACCTCTAGTACTATGTTGAATAAAAATGGTAAGAGTGGACCTCCTTGGCTTGTTCCTGATCTTAGAAGGAAAGCTTTCATCTGTTCACCATTGAGTATCATGTTAGCTGTGGGTTTGTCATATATGGCCTTTCTTATGTTGAGGTACATACCCTCTATACTCATTTTGTTGAGAGTTTTTATAATGAATGGCTGTTGAATTTTGTCACGTGCTTTTTCAGCATATTTTGAGATGATCACATGGTTTTTATCATTTTTGTTAATGTGGTGTATGGTTTCAATATGATTATTATACCATCTTTGCATCATTGTAGTAAATCCCAGTTGTCATGATAGATCATCCTTAAGATGTATTTTTAAATTTAGTTTGCTAGTGTTTTGTTGAGAATTTTTGCATCTATGTTCATCAGGGATATTGGTCTATAATTTCATTTTTTGTGGTGTCTTTTTTTTTGGTATTAAAATGATGCTGGCCTCATAGAATGTATTTGGATGTATTCCCTCCTCTTCTACTTTTTAGAATACTTTAAGAAGGAGGGGTATTAGCTCTTCTTGAAATGTTTGGTAGAATTAATCTGTGAAGCCATCTGGTCCTGGAATTTGTTTTTGGGGAGTTTTTTGATTACCAATTCAATTTCATTGCTGGTAATTGGTTTAAGCATATTTTCTGTTTCTTCCTGGGTCAGTCATGGAAGGTTATATTTTTCTAGGATTCTTTCCTTTTTTTCTAGTTTGTCTAATTTATTGGCATATACTTTTTCATAGAATTCTCTAATAGCTCTTTGTATTTCCGTGGTATTTGTTGTGACTATTCCTTTTTCAGTACTGATTTTGTTTATACATGTAGTCTCCCTTTTTTCTTGATTGTCTGGCTGGGGTTTTGTCTATTTTGTTTATTTTCTCAAAGAATCAGCTCTTGGTTTTGTTGGTTTTTTTCTATTGTTTTGTTCTTCTCTATTTTATTTATTTCTGCTCTGATATTTATTATGTCCCTTCTTCTACTAACTTTGGGCTTCATTTGTTCTTTTTCTAGTTTCTTTACTTGTGAGTTTTGACTATTTATTTGGGATTGTTCTTGTTTCTTGAGGTAGGCTTCTATTGCTATGTAATTCTCTCTCAGAACCACTTTTGCAGTGTCCCACAAATTTTGGACTGTTGAATTTTTGTTTTCATTTGTCTCCATATGTTGCCTGGTTTCTGTTTTAATTTGTTCATTGATCTGTTGATTATCTGGAAGCATATTGTTTAGCCTTTATGCATTTGTAGGCTGTTTTGTTTTTGTAATTTATTTCTAGTTTCATACCGCTGTGGTCTGAAAAGATGCTTGAAACAATTTCAATCTTTTAAAATTTATTGAGGCTCTTTTTGTGGCCTGCTTTGTGATATGTCTGGAGAACATTGCATGTACACTTGAGAAAAATGTGTATCCTGCTGCTTTTGGGTGAATGGTTCTGTAGGTATCTGTTAAGTTCATCTGATTTAGTGTGTTGTTCAGTGCCTCTGTTTCCTTATTTATTTTCTGCCTTGTTGATCTGTCTATTGATGTGAGTGGTGTTAAAGTCTCCTACAATGAATGTGTTGTGATCTGTTTCCCACTTTAATTCTGTTAGTATTTGTTTTACATATTTGGGTGCTCTTATGTTCATTGCATAGATATTTATAATGGTTATATCCTCTTGTTGGAATTTACCCCTTTATGATCATGTAATATCCTTCTTTATCTCTTGTTACTTTGTTTTGAAATCTATTTTGTCTAATATAAGTACTGCTGCTCCTGCATCTTTCTCCCTATTGTTTGCATGAAATATCTTTTTTCTAATCCCTTCACTTTCAGTCTGTGAATTTTTTGGGGTCTGAAATGAGTCTCTTGTAAGCAGCATATAGATGGATCTTGTTTCTTTATCCATTATGCCACCCTATATCTTTTAATTGATGCATTCAGTCCATTTACATTTAAGGTAATTATTGATAGATATGCCATTAGTTAATAATTATTATCGTTTTATTAATTGTTTTCTGGTTGTTTCTATAGTTCCTCTCTGTGGTTTTTTTCCTCTCTTACACTCTTCTGTTTTTTGGTGGTTTTCTTTAGTGTTGTGATTGGATTTCTCTTTTTTAATGATCTGTGTATCTATTATAGGTTTTAGGCTTGTTGTTACCATAGGTTCAAGGGTAGTTTCCTGACTATATAACAGTCTGTGTTAAGTTGATGATTGCTCTATTTCAAACAATCTAAAACTTCTTCATTTTTTCTTCTTCCTCCCCCAGACTTTATTAGATGTAATCCGCATTTCTGTATATCACTTGACTGATTTTTGTGTATAGTTTGTTTTACTACTTTTGTTTTGTTTTAATTTCATACTTGCTTGGTAAGTAATTTTTTTGCTACTTTTACTGTGGTTTCATTTTCACTAATGAAAACTATTTAGGCTTAAGAACATTTCCATCTACAGAATCCCTTTAACATAACCTGTAATACTGGTTTAGTGGTTATGAAGTCCTTCAGTCTTTGTTTATCTGGGAAATGTTTAATCTCCTTCAAATTTGAATGATAATCTTGCTGAGTAGATTCTTGGTTGAAGGTCCTTCTGTTTCAGTACATTAATATTTCACGCCACTCCCTTCTGGCCTCTAAAGTTTCTTCTCAGAAGTCTGCTGTTAGCCTGATTGGGTTTCCCTTATAAGTGATCTTTTTCCTTTCTCTGGCTGCTTTCAATACTATCTCCTGATCCTTAATCTTTGTCATGTTAATAATTATATATCTTGGTGTTGTCTTCCTGGGGTTCTTTTTGTTAGGACCTCTCTGTGCTTCCATGACCTGATTGTCTATTTCCTTCCCCAGATTGGGGAAGTTTTCAATAACTATTTCCTCAAAGAGATTTTCTATCCCTTTGTTTCTCTCTTCTCCTTCTGGTACCCCTATTATGAGAATATTTGTTTTGTTTAGAGTTGTCACATAGCTCTCTTAGCATCTTTCATTCCTAGAGATTCTTTTTTCTCTTTGTTCCTCAGCTTCATTGTGTTCCTGTTCTCTAATTTCTGACTCCTTGATTTTCTCCTCTACTTGCAGCAATCTGTTATTCATTCCCTCCATTGTATGTTTCATTTCAGTTACTGTATTCTTCAGCTCTGGGTGGCTCTTTTTCAGCTCTTCTGTTTGTTGAAGTCCTCCCTGAGATCTTCAACACTTTTCTGCAGACCAGTGAGCATATTTACGATACTCTGAAATTCTTTATCAAGAAGATTGGTGATATCCATTTCATTCAACCATTTTTCTTCTGTTTTATCCTGTAGTTTTGTTTGGAACATATTCCTCTGCCTCCTTATTTTGTCAGGGTTTCTGTGTTTCTTCCTTTGTAGTAGATGGATCTGCTCTGCTTCCTGGCTTAGAGAGTAGTGGCTTTATGAACAAGGTGTCCTGTGGAGCCCAGGAGCTCAGCCCTGTTTCCTCTCCAGTACCTGCTTCTCCTTTGTAGTGGAGCCCCAGTTGCTGTTGCTAGGAAATGGGTGCGGCTCTCTTTCTGGTCTATCTCTGTCCTCTGTGGCAGCAGTTTGCCTCAGGTGGCCCTTCGTGATGAAAGCAGGGACTTTTGCTGGAATTATTGTGAGAGGGCCTGCCCTCTACCTGCCCTGCAACAATGGTGGGGCTGCTTGGTTAGAGGGGTAGATGGGGTGGTGGATGTGAGATGAGTTGTGCTGTGGCAGGGCGCAAGGGTTTATGGCGTTAGTGAGTCACACAGTGGCAGCAAGTAGTGCAGGCATGCCCTGGCTGCAGGAAGGCTCATGGCATCGGACCTGGCCACCTGCAGGGGGCATGGAATGCTTGGTGCTGACTCCTGTCCTGTGTCTCTAATTGGTCTGAGACAGGGTCAAGAAAGCTGAGAAAGCCTACCTCTGCCTGCCAGGCAGCAAAATATGGTGCTACTGGGCCAAGTGGGCTGGCAGGCCAGCATTGCACAGGGACGCACCTTGGGGCCGAGTCATCAGCGAGGGGAATGGAGCATCTGGAGCTGAGAGTGCTGAACCCATGTGGCAGAGGGAGGGCTGGGAATGAGTCATCTACATGCCATTTCTCTGCAGAGAGAGATCCATCCACGGTCGCCCTCTCTGGCACCCTCTCCACTGCTGGCAAATATTTCAAACCACAACCTCTGTGTTGGGTTGTAGCAGAGTATGCCTGTCTTTAACAAATGGCTGGAGTCTCAGCCTCCCATAGTGTTCCAACTGTCCCTGGTGTCCAGCGCCACTAATCACCAGAACCCAATGCAATGTGGACTTGTGTTCTTAGAGCAGATCTCCAGGGCCTGGTGTGCAGTGTTTCTGAGAGGCTATCCCCTACCTGCTCATGTCCTCTTCCTCCTGCCTATGGGCTGGGCTGGGGAAAGGGCTTGAGTCTAGCTCAGTTGTGGCTCTGCCACCTTACCCTTCTCTGGGTGGTCTTCTCTTCTTCACCAGGTGTAGGTGGTCTGCTCTGCAGTCTTCAGGTCATTTTCAGATTTAGTTGTATTTGCTGTAGTTGCTTCCTTGGTGTGTATGTGTGAGGAGGTTTCCACTTTGCCTTCCTACTCTGCCAATCTTTTTTCCTCCTTTTTAAATTATTGTTACTTGTGGGACTAGACTTGCTTCATCTTTCCTCACTTTTTTTTCAGAATATTTAACAAATTCTTCTGTATATCATTTTGTTGAACAAAGTGGAAAGTCTTGGTTGTTTCAGACAACTATTTTCATAACAATATTGTGTAACAAATCACCTGAAAACTCTGTGACTTAAACAGCAATCATTTATTTTTTGCTCATTCTTCTATGGCTCAGCAGGGATGCAGCCCATCAAGTGGCTCACCTGGGCTTAGCTCCAAAGCTGAAAGTTGGCTCTAATTCTTCTTCATGTGTCTTTCTTCATTGATGACCACCAGGCTACCTGGGGCATCATCTGCTCATGGTGAAGGCCGAAGCACAGAGATTAAGCCCAACTTTGGAAACACATTGTAAGCATCTGTTGGCTTTACATCTGCTAACATCTCAATGACCAAAAGTAACAAAGGCAAGTCCAAAACGAAAGGGCAGGAGAGCACACTCCACCCACCGTGAGGCCAAGGCAAGTTACATTTCCACATCTAACATCAATAGAGTGGGAAATGTACTTTCTTGTAGAGGACAGTGTGAAGAGAATGAATATTTGCCAAAAATAATTTCATCAGCCCATGCTAATGAAGTGTTTATTGAAATTACATTGTGTATTCACATGATAAAAACAGATACTTTTACAACTGTTCCTTCTATTAAGGATCTATTCAAGTGATTTTAAGTAATTTGCTGAAAAAGAGCATATATGTACATTTTAAGTAATGCTGTTGTGACATTGAATAGGAGTTCAGTAAATGTTTGCTGAACTATTTTATTTTTTTAAGTGCAAGTTTTTAAAATCATATTTATATTTAGAGCTGTTTATTTTTGGTGTGCAGAAATGTCATTAATTTTATATATTTTTCTTACGTTTTTTTGCTATACTGAACTCCTTTTTGAGTTCCACTTAAATTTTAGAAGTTTCCTTTGGGTTGTTTCATTGTGCAATCCCAATGTTTTTAAAATGTATTTTTCCACTTCTTTTCAGTGTTTATTGCCTTAACTAAAGCTTACCAAACAACTATAAACAACAGTTCTAAAAATATTTTTTTTAATGTGCTTCTAATGTTTGATCCCTCAGCATGAAGTTGACATGACTTGTTTTTTTTTTCACTATATTAAGAATGAATCAATTGCTTTTAAAATCATTTTTCTAAAATTATTATCTATATGTGTTGAATTTTATCAAACAGACTTTTGGGGCATATAGTGATATGACTATGATTTTTCTCTTGAAACTTACAAAGCTTATCAAACTTATCAAAACTTTCTTATTTTGAATCACCTTTACCAATTAATCATTTTTCAAGGTGTATATATTAGGGTTCTCCAGAGAAACAGAACTAATGGATGTGTGTGTATATAGAGAGAGCTTTCTTTTCAGGCATTGATTCATGCAATTGTAGAGGCCTGTTGAGTCCAATATGGTGGGGTAGGCCAGTGTGCCTGAGATTAGGAAAAGTTGCAATTTGAGTCCAAAGGCAGTTGGCTGACAGAATTCCTTTTCATTTGGGGGAGGTCAGTCTTTGTTCTATTAGGTCTTCAACTAATGGGATAAGGCCCACCCACATAATGGAGGGTAACCTTCTTTACTCAAGGTCCAATATATTGTTAGTTGCATCCAAAAAGTAACTCAAAGACATTTAGGTTAATGTTTGACTAAATACTTTGTCATCATAGCCCAGTCACGTTGACACATGAAATTAAACATAATAGTGTATAAGGCTTTTTTGTCATTGAATTAAAAAATTTGTCACAAGACTCTATGGGTTATGTAAGATTATTCTCCTATATTGTGGATGAGGCAATTGAGATAAGGACAGGTTATACAACTTGCTCCAATTTCTTCACCTAGGATTTCTTCTCTCAAATGTTTCTCTTTCACACTTGCTTGAAGAGGTGGGGCTGAGTCTTGAAAGGTGGATTCCAGAGCCACAGGTTATAGTCATGTGATTGAGGGCAGAAAAAAATATCCAATGTGCTGATACGTTATTCTCCATTGGGGCCCTACTTTCTTTGCTTGGGGTTCACTGCTTATATCTCTCCTATATGACTTAATCTTGAGTCTTTTGTTAAATTGGATGATGAGTAGAAGAGTTGATATTTTACATACTGGTATGAACTGCTACGGTCAGTTATCTTGTTGGAGTTCACATCTGGACTGAGTACAAAAGTGAAGCTCTCCTCCTGACTTTTCACTCTGTTGCGCTGGTAGGCATAATAACCCCAACACCACCATTCTTGCTATGTTGCTGATGAATTGACCTCATATTCTCTCCTTAACATTTTTCAAAAGAAACAAGTGCTGTTTTATGAAATACCTAGCCCTGTTTCAAAAGCAGTGTGGTTGATAACTGTGTTTCATCCTTGGCTGCACAGAGCCTTTTAACCCTGTGTTCTTGAAATAATAGGAGCTTTCAGGCAGGATCTGCTCAGGACAGTCTTTCAGAGTGAAAATGTTGGCTTTCCCAAATTAAAGAACCAGTGAGATATGGTAATATATTATCTCGATTTTAAATTAGGTGGAAATTGACATCCTTTGTCAGAAATCCACTGAGGATGAAAACGGGGTAAAGTTTTAGGTGCTGAGGTATGTGCTCAATAGCCCTTGTGTTTCTTTCTTGAACATACACTTCAAAAGGGCAGATTTCTCTTTGATATCCGTAGGAGCCGCATGAATTTGAACTAACTCCGATTGCCCTCATCATCTCCAGAATGTGTTAATTTGTTAGTTTGTTTAGTGTATGGGTTTGTGGTCAATTTGCTTATTTGCCTCTCAAAACCGGCATGGTCATTGTAATTCTCATTTTTTATATAATCCATTCCTGGCCTGCTATTATTATCCCCACTTAGAGGTTGGGAATGGAGTCACCTAACATGATGTCACTCATCTCTTCAGTGACTGGTGTGCCTGTGTTAAAAATTCTTATGCTCATAAAAGCAGAGGCATCATGGCTACAGAATAATATTCACCATCTGAGCCACTTTGACATTTTCCTGCTGGTAGGAAGCTTTCTTTTCTTCTTTTGGCTTTCAACATAAAAGAATTCATCTTAAATTCTGTAAGCTACATAATCATGCCCATGAGCTTTACCTTTTCAGTGTACCCTGCCCCCGTAACTGTTTTTTCTGTAAGTGATGTTAAATATGCAGAAAGCCAATTAGGAGATTCCAACTAGGATTTCTTCTCTTGACTGTTTCTCAAAGCTTTTGTGGTATAACTGCTAGAAAAAGATGTTAGAAGAAGAATATATTCTGTATTGGTCCAATTTTTCACCTTCATGCCTTAGTTCAGAGTAGCAAGCTTCTCTCTGCCATCTCCATATGTTGAAAATCTACCCATTTCTCAAAGCCCAGTCCAAAGCCATTTCCTCCATGGTGGTTTGCCTGATTCTCCTTGGAAGTCATGGCTCCTCCTATGAACCCCTTCAGCACTTTTTATTGTAATTAATAATGATAAACACTTGTATAATTCTTTATGCTTTACAAAGTTTATAGACATTATCCCTTGTAATAAAAAACCTTATGAACTTGATATATTCTCCATTTTGAATTGAGAATATTAAGCAAATAGGCATAGAAGTAATTTGTTAAATGCCACACAGCTGTGCTCTATCATCTGCCATAAACCTCTTCCTTTGCCAGCAATATCCTGTTGCTCTAAAATTATCATCATTATTTTAATTAACCCTTATGGAGCACAGGTATTTTTGCCAGGTATTGTTCTAGGCAGTTCATCTGCAGCAGAAGTAATATTGAACACCTCCTTTCCAGACACACAGTCTTCAAAACAACCTTATGCAATAGGTACCATTATTATCCCACTAAGATGGGTGAGTAATCCAAAGGACAGAGAATTAAACTATGCAAGGTCAGATAACTGCAGGTAGCTACTGGTAGTGTCAGTCTTTCCACATTCATGAATATAGAGTATAATGATTGAAAATGCTGCAAAAAAAATCACAATTGCCAGAAGCCACCCTCCAGACCCCAATGCTACCGAAGATCGAGCCCCATCTCCTTCTGCATTTCAAATCTTGTTTGAGTGCATTCCATTTGCAGAATCTAAATGGAATCCAGGACTATTGGCCAGGAAGTCTGGGAAATGTAGTTGTTTGTTTTCCAGCCCCTGCTATGCAGGATGGGGGGAAGAGCACAGAAGAAGGTAAAGTGGAAACTGACTACCAATAGATGATGTCTGGCATAACTATTGGAATGATGTGAGTCTATCAGCTGATCATTTTGAATGAGACTCTGTTAAGATGGTCCTTGAATGATAAGTCACTCTGGTTTGCAGTGGCTTCATTCAGTCAGTGGGGGAAGATGAACACCTGTGTAGTCTAACATCCTAAAGGAAGATTACTTGTTAGTGGATAGTGAGATACAGGCCTGAGAAAGGAGTGGATGTTTTCTACAGCTTATGAAGAAAAGCTTATTCGACCTTTAATGGAAAATTAATCAGGCAAACAAATGCCCAATTCAGTGGGTGTGCAAACATCGAAATGCTTCCCTAATCCTTCACTTCTCTAAGTAATGATTGAATAGAACTTTTGCTTCCCCTTTCCTGCTCAAATGCTACTTCATTAACAGTACTTCTTTTCCATAACCATCATTTCCTAAGTGGTCTACAACTTATCGATTTAAATACTGGATGGATTGTTATCATTTCCTCATCTCACTAATCATTTGTTTCACCAATCCTTTGCAGGTTCCCATTCTAATAATGGTTTTAGCTTGAAAATACCCCATCGCCAGATCTCCCCACCACCGGCAGCTGATTAAGGCAGCGTGTGCTCTGATAAATATGTGTGTCAGGTGGGCCTTTGTTCGAAAAAGTGTCAAGACTCCTTTTATTGAGAATAAATGTAAATGTAAGTGTATACATTTATTCACCAAAAAGAGTGGTAACTTAAGAATTACTAGCTAATCATCAGCCTACTTGTCAGTGTATTGTCTTTTCCAGTTGTTCCTCTCTTATTATGAAGAAAACTGCCTAGAACATCTCATGGATTTTTCTCCCAAGTGTGCTCTCATGAAGTTTCCCAGAAGACTGATTGGAACACAGGGATTTCAGTTCATGGCATCCTGTTAATTAGCCCCGATTTGTTAAAGTCATCAGTGTTATAAATTTCCTTGTACTCATAATTTTCCTTACCTGGAGTTAATTCAGTGACAGCGTATTAGTGTGGGCAGGGTACATCTGCAAACTCAGGGTTTTTAATGGTGCTTACCCAGGAAATAATAGTGGGACACCCCAAAGAGAAAATAAGACATGTGGTTCAGAGGTCTTGTGGGAGCTGAACCTGATAGGATGCTCTTCCAGGTGTTTCATCACTAATCTGCCAACAGCTGGAATCTGCATTCCATCAGTTCCTCTTCACTGAAGCCATGAGATGTGGTGCTATTTCTTTATCTGGTCATTTCCTTTTTCTTGTTTTCTGATTCATGCAAGAGACATGGAAACATTTTAGAAAAGTTGGGACTTGGCAAGTTGTGAGATTGATTTTCCTATGTTGGTCCCCATAGTGTTCAGAAATGAGGTAAGATACTTAACTTCACTGAGCTCTAAGAGTTTCAGGGTGTATGTAACTCTAGGGGGAAAATAGGTTCCCAGCCTGGGGCAAATAAACCTTTGAAGCCAAAATCAGTCAAAGGGGGAAATAAGGTGGGGGAAACCCATTTACTGCTCGCCCGTGTCTCTCATAACCTGTCTTCAAAAGGACCCCACCAAACCTCTCCAGTCCCATTGTGCACTCACTCCCCAACCCCCTTGTAATCATCTATCGATATGAAGATGGACTACATCTGTCTCTCCATCCCTTGCAAACACCTATTGATACGGAGATGCACTAAGACCAGGAGAGAGATTCTGGAAATACTGCAGTTTTACCCACACAGGGCTAATGGCATTCCTTGATGTAGTGGATAAGGTGGTTAGAGGGTTAGAGCCTGTATTGTGAATCAATTCATGTAGTCCTTCAGACCATTTGGCCCAGACTCCGGCATCTGCCCACCTTTCAGCTGATGTCTCATTACACTCTGTTCCCATGGTGCTCAATGCTTTGATCATGCTAAATTAATTTGAATTCCAAAATATACAATGTATTTCATACCTTTCTGAATTTTCAAATGCCTGCCCCTCCCCTCATTTACCTCGTCAACCAGTTATCTTCTGGGCCTTTTCTGATTACCTCCTCTAGCATGCTTGTATTCCTGGTATAGCCTCTACCTATTTCTATCAGACCACGTATAACCATTTACTGCCATTACTGTGTGCAGAGCTGAGTTCCTCTATAAAAACATCAGCTCCTTAAAGGTAGGATCTTCTTTATATCTCAAGTCCCTTCCGTTTCCTTCCTACCAGTAAGTGCCTCCACTCAGAGAGAAGCATATTTTCAAATGTGTGAATTTTGGTGTAGTATTTATTTCAACCCCAAGAGCAAAACAGATTGATCTTGTCCAGAGATGTGGTTTTCTCAGTTTTGGTATGTTCGATGGGTGAGGATACTCAGCAGGATTTGTATCTCATAAAAATACTTTTCTGGGCATTAAACTGTTCAAAACGGAAATGCGCTATCTTGTCAAATAATGAGGTCTCAATGACTGGAAGTTTTTGTACCAAGACTCAGAGAGATGCTATCAAATATATATTCTTATATTGGTTTGGCATAGGTGCTTGCCAAGATCCTTTCTAATCTTAAGGTTCTATTTTTATCTAAATCAGTTTAAATATCATTAAGTTCCCATAATTGCCCATTATGGATCTGATATCCATCAATTTATCTCAACCTTCATTAAAAAAATTTAATTAATCAGAGTCAATGAAAATAAATTATCTTCTGCCTCATTCCCCAATGAATCAAGCTGTCCTTGTTTATCCATGTTTCCTTTTATTCCTTGTCTGTATAGATCATAAAATTACTACAACTTTTATAAATACATTTCAATTTAAGTCAACAAAACAGAATGATGGGCCAGATGCAATAGGAGATACAAAAAGATATGATGATTATGGTAGACAATATTTATCAAGTGCTTACTGGTGTTCTACATATATGAATACATTTGTTGCTCATAACTGCTCTGTGGTAGGTACTATTTTCCCATATTATAGATCAGAATACTAAGGCACAGATTAATTTTCCCAAGGTCAGAGAGCTACTAAGTGGAAGAACCCAAGCCATCTGATCTAAGATCTGAACCTGTAACCGTTAAGCATTACTGACTCTTGATGAATACATTTAATAAGATATTATCTCTTACCTTCAAAAATTATTTTGTCTTGTGGAATTACAGTTGTATAACTGTAGGCAGTCCTTGCTTTTACTTAACTCTTAACACTATCTTTTTTCAGACATCTCTTTGTTGTTGTGTTAGAGCATTCTGGCATTGGCCAACCAAACTCATGCTTAGTTAATCTCTACCATTTGTGGTTTTCTAAACTATGTGTCTTTAGTTTGAATTCATAGGGATCTGATTCTGTCTCCATGATTATGTCAATTATCCTCCTTTGAGATTTCTCCATTTATATTTTGCTTTTTGGGGGAACCGCAATAGTATACAATATTCCAACAATAAATTGACTCCTTTTATAAGTGTACCTGAACCCCAGTTTTCAGATTTTAACATGCACTAGATTCACGTGAAGGATTAAAGCGCCAGTTACTGGGGCCCCCTCCCAGGGTTTCAGATTCAGCAGCTCTGAGGTAACATGTGCCCAGGTATGCTGATGCTTCTGGTCCTGGGACCAGACTTTGAGAGGGTAGGCTTTTTAGGGGTAACACTGTGTCACAGTATCAAAAATATTTTTAGGACTTCACAAGTGACTGTAATGCACACCCAGGAGTTACACATATTCATAATATTAATCCAACTCTTTCAGAATGCCTGATGCTATTCAATCATCTAGTGATTTTGATAGTTTGGTCCAGAACACACTCTATATTTTTCACTATTTGATAACATGTCTTCCCCTGCTTGCTTCAAAAGATCATTTGAGAGTAGAACTCTGCCTGATGCCTACCTCAATACAAACAAAATGAGTGACTGAGGCTTATAATACCTCCTTTTCCAATTTGTCTTCTAATTACCATACATGGCACAGCACATAGTAGGTGCTCAAGGAATGCTTGTTAAATTAATAATATCTCTTACAATAAGAGTCTTACCCCATTAGGCTAGATTGACTGACCACATATGTCTTGCCAATGGGTTTCAGCCCACAGCAAGTTCGCTATGGATTCAATGTGACCAAAGAAATTGACAGCAAAACGTTCTTTGGGGTGAAAGGGTTTATTACCCAGCTTGTTCTCCTGGCGGTAGGTCGAATAGTACGGTCTCTGCCTCCGCCCAGAGCACTGGGCTGAGCTCTCTATATAGCACAATAATAGCTTATTGCCCATAGGTGTGGAAGCAGTAGCCTAGCAACAGGCCAGTTACATCATCAGGTGGTTTAAGTTCAGTGAGGATCCTGGCCATAGGAACCCCAACTTCCCCACAACATATCTCTAATCATGCTAGAATAAGAATAACTTATTTCTTAAAAATTATTCATTTTTTTGGTCTAAAAGGGCCATATGATATTGTTTTCTTCTTCTCACTTGCTATTTATAATTTTTTCCAATATGGGCTCCAGCCAGCAGTGCCACAGCTGAACAGGCTACTTGATTTTAATAAGGACCCCTATTTTGGAAAAGGTTAATAAGCAAGTCTGGCGGGCAGGATCATGTTCTGAAAACCTGCTTGGCATGAGGCAAAGATTAAAATGCTAGGGAAGGCTGAGAGGCTGGTAGGAAGCTGCAGTTTCTCACTGTGGATTACCTCAGAGTGGCATTAGCTTACCAGGAAGAACACAGGGTAGATTGTATTTACATGAGGGAAGCAAGGTAGAGCTCAGTTATCTTAAATGTTTTTGGAATCATTTCAGTTACTTGTAGATAAAAGAACTTTGATCTAAAACATGTGTCTTAGTATGTATTTTTTAGCATGGCAAGGCACAGAATATTTCCTGTTTTTCCTAAATGAGGGTCATGTTGTGGATAAAATGAGAGTTCCTGTGGCCAGGATTCTCACCTGGCCCTGAATGATTAGTTCACTGCACACCTGTGGGCAATACATGGCTGTTGACTGTATGTAAAGACCTCCACCCAGTACTCTGGGCGGGACACAATGGTAGGGTTGCAAGGCTGCGGGAGAGCAGAGCAGAGGCCAGAGTGGTGGCAGCACTGAGGACAGAGGCCCAGAGGACGGCTGTGTGGGACGGCTGTGCAGGGAGGCCCAGAGGACGGCTGTGTGGGACGGCTGTGCAGGGAGGCCCAGAGGACGGCTGTGTGGGACGGCTGTGCAGGGAGGCCCAGAGGACGGCTGTGCGGGATGGCTGTGCAGGGAGGCCCAGAGGACGGCTGTGTGGGACGGCTGTGCAGGGAGGCCCAGAGGACGGCTGTGTGGGACGGCTGTGCAGGGAGGTCCAGAGGACGGCTGTGCAGACAGAGAGGCCCAGAGGCAGAGACCGGCTTGCTGCATACAGACTCGCTCTGAGTGAATGGGATTTTAGTGACTGACCTGCCACCTGGAAATAAAGTTGGGTATAACCCTTTCACCCCAAGAACAGTTTTGCTGTCAATTTCTTTGGTCACATTGAATCCATAGGGAACTTGCCTGGGACTGAAACCCATTGGCAAGACACATGGAATGCCCTTAAATTTCCTATATAAGTGAATCCCAAGACAGTGGTATAGAGATCCCAGTTTTAAACAGTAGTACATTTTTGCAGTATAAACAAGGCTCTTTTATCCCATTTGGAACAATAATGTAATCTTAGCACCACTCCTTTTCTTGTTTGCTCTCCATTAGAAACTCACGGGATGATCATTGGGATCTTAATCACATTATGTAGGTGAAAAAACTAAGTCACTACAAGTTGAGGTGGCTTGTCCAAACTAAAACAGTTTTGACCGGTGAGGGCCATGTGCAGGTAAAGTGAAGGTTCCTGTGGCCAGGATCCTCACCTGAACCTAAACTACTTGATGATGTAACTGACCTGATGCTAGGCTACTGCTTCCACACTTGTAGGCAATAAGCTATTATTGACTGAATCACTATATTAAGAGCTCTGCCCAGTGCTCTGGCCATAGGCAGAGATGAAGAAGTATTACAGAGGTGCAGACCTCTGGATGCAGACGTGATTCTAGTGCTCGACCTAAACAGTGGGAGAATAAAGGCAGGTATAAACCCTTTTACCCCAAGAACATTCCATTGTCATTTCTTGGTTGCACTGAATCCATAGTGAACTTGCCTGGGGCTGAAACTCATTGGCAAGACACTATGGTATCTAGGATTTCTCACCCCTGGCTTAATGCCTAACTCCTGACACTGCACTGCCCCCACTGTGTGCCAAAGAGGAGCTCCTTTTACTCCCATTTCTCTGAGGAAAAATAAGAGGTAGGGGAAAGATACGTGATTTGGTCAAAGCTAAAAGGAAAGGATGATTCAGGGGTGTGGGCAAAGATGAGAGCTGATTCATCAGGAACCACATCTCCTGACACTAAGCAACCCCCTCCTCCACTGCCATACCGATGGGATTCCTTAGTTATTCCCCCTCCCCTCCCGTCCCCTCCCTTCCTCTCCTCTCCTCTCCCAGATTGGTCTGCTCTGCTGCGTGTTTGTGAACAGCAGCTGCGTTAGCAAGTAGCCAGGGTTTCCTCCAATGAGCTAATGCACCGCCAGAGCAGAGACTAGCAGGGATCACTTCACAGGCCAGAGGAGGCGTCTGCATTTGTCTCTCAGCCCCGATTATGCAAATCTGCCCACAGCTGGAGGGATGACGTCCTGGGCAGAGGCCAGCCTCTGATCTCCTGACTCTCCTTTCATCCAGGTCCGTCCCCTCCTGTTGCTCAGGCAGAAGCCAAGCTGAACCCCCCGGACAAGGAGCACGGTCACTCCCACAGTCCCCAGGCACCCGCTGGCTGCTGTGTCAGCGACTGGATGGTTTCCCGGGCTCTGCAGGATGCTGGAGTCTGGAGCCTGCTGGCCCGGAGGCAAGAGGGCTGCCAGATGTGTGTGCTAATAAATGGCAAGAGCTACTGTGCAATTACAGTAGTACAGGAATAAGTCGGGAAATTCTCTCTCCCACTGGCTTCAGAGTCCAGAATAATGGAGGCAGCAAACAAACCCTTTGTGTGTGAGGTAGAACTGGTGTACTGGTTGCTTCCACTCAAAGATGTCGTCCTCTTGGAATGAGGCCTTTTTCAGCTGTCTGAAGGGTGAAGAGTTTAAAAACAAGTTGTCTAGTGTTTGGTACTTAAAGTGTGGCCTGTAGGCCACCATTACTTGGCTGTTTAGAAATGTGGACTTCCAGGGCCTAGACCAGACTAGTGTATCAGAAGCTGCATTTTGACCAGGTCTCCAGAGAGTTTGCTTGTATGTTTGAGAAACCCTGACCTGGACAACACTCTGGAGCCTGGGAGAATCTCAGGGGCTTGGGAGGCACTTGGGGGCTGTGGCACCTCCTGTGTGCGTTCGTAGTATAACTTGGGCACATCGAACAGGGTTTGACGTCCAGTACTGGGGTGGGGTGATGTTGACCCTCCTGCCCTTTGGCAGAGAGGGACATTTCCAAAGCACTGCACAAAGTGGTACACGTCCAAACAAGGAAGGAAAGAGCAGTTGCATGAGCACTGCCAGGCTTTTTCCCGGCAGTCCTTGAGTGCATGGCCCTCCATGGACCAGCCTCTTACTACATTGTACCTGACAGTCAGAAAAGCCCACAGCTGTCCTGCGTTGGGGGAGCCCAGAGCTAATGGAGAAGCAGCATACTGAAAATGATGTTGTGGCTATTAACATTTTTATGGGTGGGCTGCTTTGCAAAGCTGAGGGAAAGTATTACTCTTCTAGGATTAATATATTTAGCAAAAAGTCTGCCAGGAGAGGAGGCTTTTGCTGATATGTATAATTCTGCTGTTGATTTATCTAGTAATGGAGGCTTGAAATTACAGGAATCAATGTGTACGTGAAAGCCATTGTCATTTGGTTAATTATGTTTTGCCGGCAGTATGGGGAGCCACTTTATGCTCGGTGCAGCCAAATGTATTTCAGCCAGAATCCTGTATTGTAAATGATTGGCCTAAATGTAGACAAAGGCAAAGACACCTGTAATTCCAGACACTTGATACATCCAGAGGCTTGACTTCCCTGCCCCCCTGCCCTGGGGCTGGGGCATTTAGGTCTGTTCCTGCAGCACAGTAGCCCTTAGCTGCAGTGTCCCATCCCGTGGATGAATATCTAGAGACACTTTAGTTGTCATGACTGGAAGGGAGGTGGCGTGGGCACAGGCCAAGGATGATGCTGATGGGGATTGTCCTATAACGCACAGGACAGTCCTCAGTCTCACCCCTGACAAGGAATTATCTAGGGCTGAGGTTGAAAAACTACTCTAGAGCACTCCTGCCTGTGATTCTGACCTGAAGAACTGGGGCCAAGTCCATATCCTGTTTGTCTGGAAATGAGGTCTGTGGGCATCACTGCCATCTAGGACTGTCTGCCAGGATTTCCACCCAGGATGGAATCAAGATGAAAACACAGTTTAGAAGGCTGCGGTGGCGACCTGTGTCATTGGTGGTGATGCTGTTACCAAGATCCATCTCAGCTTCCCTTTTCCTTCTTTCTGATGAATCAGCCATTGGTTTGGGGGGGCCCATCCTGCACTGTATTGTCAACATTGCTATTTCCTAATTGGGTGACCATAAATGTGGTAGGCAGAATGAGGGCCCCAAAGATGTCCAGGTCCTAACTCCAGAACCCATGAAAGTGTTGCTCACATGGCAAAGGGGATCTGCAGATGTGATTACGTAAGTTAAGGATTTTGAGATGAGGAGATTGTCCTCAAGTATCTGTGTGGGTCCAGTGTGATCACCAGGGTCCTTATAAAAAGAAAAACAGGGGAGTCAAGTCAGATTTAAAGATGCTATGCTGATAGTTTTGAAGAGGGGGTGAAGTTGGAAGAAGTGTCCATGAGTCAAGGAATGCAGACCACCTCTTAGAAGCCGGAAAAGGCAAGGAAGTAGATTCTCCTGTAGAGCTTCCAGAAGGAACAGCCTTGCTGATACTTTTGAGTTTAGCCCAGTAAGGCCTTCTTTTAGACTTTTGGCTTCCATGACTGAAAGATAATGAATTTGTGTTCCTTTAAGCCACTAAGTTTATGGTAATTTGTTATAGCAGCCATAGGAAACTGATAGACTGAGTCAGACGACTTTCCTCTTGATGCCATTGGTAAAATAGGGCCTGATGTACTGTAAAACAGGCCTCTATCATTCACTCATTCATTCAGCAGTTATTTTCTGATTACCTGTTTTGTGTCAGACACTCTCCTAAGCTCTTTGGAGATAGAGCAGTGAACAATACAGATCAAATCATTGCTCTAGTCTAGTGACAGGAGACCAATAAGCAACAAACGGTGTGTTAAGTGTATAAATGATATGTAAGTGATAAGTGCTGAGAAGGAAAAGTGAAGCAGGTAAGGGAGCTGGAGTCCGTGGCTATTTCTTAAGAGGTATTCCAGGAAAGGGTCTGTGATAAGGTGACATTCAGCAGAAACCTCAAGGGAGTGAGGGAGAAAGCTATGCAGATATCGAAGGAAGACTGTTCTCAGCAGAGGAAAAGGCAAGAACACATTCCTTCAACTAGGAGTTTGCTTTAGGGATTTTACGTACAGGGAGGGGATCAGTGTGGATAATGGTGTATTAATTAACTCACAAGGCTGTCGTGAGAACTCTGGGAAATATACATGAGACGCCTTGGCAAACTTCAAGGCACTTTGCAAATATTAGTTATTATCATTGCATGATCCCTCAGAGTGCATTTATGGGGCTGCCAAGTGATCTAGAGGACGACCTTCATTTTTTGTCTATACAGAAGTGAAGGGGAAACAGCTGTTGGTCCAGGACTCTGGAAATTGTGCACAAAGGCCCAGTTATAGGAGTATTTTCCCAACATGTTAATTTCGTGTGTGTTCTTCAGACTGGCAAACTTCAGGGGGTGGGTGGTGAGGACAGGGTAGGATGGACGGGAGGACACCGCCGCTGTGGCCAGTCTTTCCTATTGCACCCCTGCGGTCCTGGAGCGTGCTGCCCACAAGCCAGTGGAGGTGCGGAGCAGTCAACTTGTCTCTCACCAACATGCACACACTATCCTGGGAGAGAAATCATTGAGGAATTTAGAGACCTTGGCCCCTTCCTGGCCAGAGACCAGGGAGAAATGCTTGGGATAGCCTCTGACATCCCAGCCTTGCTGGGAACTAATCACTCTGGAGTTCTCAAGCTCTTCCAAAGGATGAAATTGAAATATTTTTTAATATAATCCGTACAGTTCTTCTTCCAAGGCAGGTGGTGAAATGGCTGAGTTTTTATAAAAGGCAGAGAAAATTAAAATGCTGAAATGCCGCACCTGGCTTTGTACTTCAGAGTAAGATTTCCCTTGGCAGCTGTGAGGGGAAGGAGAAGGCTCAGGATGTAAGGCACCCAGAAGGCTCTCAGAGGCTAAGCTGGTCTGGGTGTCTACCCATTAACATCATAGGTTTAAACGTTTTTGTTTTTGTTTTTGTTTTTCAATGCATTTTGTATCTCTAGTCTCATAAAAACCAAGGCAAGGTCATAGATGATATGTGTGTATTTCATCCTTCTTTATGCTGAATAATCCACTTGTAGCTGAAAGGCACTTCAGTAATTATTTGATTATCCTTTTAGATTTTTTTTTCCTAAATGAGTTTCTTTAAGCTGTCTTTCCCTACTTTTGATAGGTAAAATGACATATCTTCAGAACTGAAAGATTAATGTGTGCTTTTTATCATCTTGATGGGGAAACTTTGTAAGACATAGAGTAACAGAAGTAACATGGCCATCTTCAGGCCTACACCTCTTAAAGTGGAAGAATCTCTTTTATAAAACTTCCACTTTGATACCAGTTTGTTCTACAGTCTGAAGGGACTATAAGAAGAAAGGTAAAGGAAGGCTAAGCAACGTGAGCAACTGCAAGTCAGGAGAAATGAAATAAAAAGAGGGCGAGACCAGCACATGCTCGGAGTTCTGTGGGGGCTGACCCTGCCCTCTAGAAAGCCCAGGAAAGTAGCCCAAACCGGACCGCAAGTGGGCAAGCAGCCAGGGTGAACAGCTAGGAAAACTACCCGGAACCGTGGCCTGTCAGCTGCTGGTAGGCAGGCACCCTCCCCTGTCCTCAAGGTCGGAACGAATGCCTACTGTCTCCTTTCTCCTCCTCAACTTCTAAAGCAAAACCCTACAGACTGCATAGGAGAAGGAACCAAACTTGTCGTTCTCACTTGGAAATGCTTTGATATCCTTTGCCTTTTATTTTCTTAAAACCTAGATAGCATGTTAATGCCATGGAATATAATGCCAGGATTCCCTTGCATTATAGCATAAGTACCAGTGAAAAGTAATCATTAAGCCAGTTTTTTACAGAGGAATTAAGGCAATTTATGAGAATTGTTTCAAGTGCCATATTTGTTCATTTATTCATCCGAGTCATGGTGCGTACTAGATGTCCAGTACTGATCCAAGCATTGGATATGGGGCAGGAGTGAGACGGGACCTTATCCTGGGCCTCCTGGAACTTACAATATAAATGGTGGGGGAGACAAAAATGCAAATAAATGTGCAATTAAATTATAAATTGTCAAAAGTGTTATGAAAGGCACAGACATGATATTATGCTAGAGAGTTATGCCTAGCAGATAAAGGGTGAGGAGACCTGCTTTTGTACCTAGGGGTCTTCCTAATCTAATCTGAGGCATGAACGATGAGAAGGAGCCGGGTGTATTGTTATAGGCGAGGAAGGGAAACCGTGTTCACCCTAACTCCTCAGGGAAAGCCTGTATTTACAGAAGGGAACTTTGATTTGTAAAGTCACCTGGTCTGGGAGAGGCCTGTCACTATTTGGCTTCCCACTCACCCCTACCTTCTGCATTTCATGTTCCCTTTCCCAGCATGGTTTTTTCCCTAGTCGTTAGCAATATCTGACGTACTTTCTAATTTACCCATTCATCTGGTTTACTGTCTGCCTCCCCCACTAGAGTGTGAGGGGACCTGTATTTTGTCCTTTTTATTCATGATGACTGTGTCAGCAATGCCCAGGAGAATAACTAGGTGTCCAGGGAATGGCATTTCCACTCCGGAAGGAGCTGTTTCTTTGTGCCCCTGGAGAGAAGTAGGACAAAGAAGAAAAATCAAGAATTTTGAAAACTACCAGATCTGGAATAATATGCTCTGCTTTACAGGGGTGTTGTGAGCTTTAGATAAGAAGATGTACATAAAGGATGAGTGCCACGCCGGTGTATCAGGGCTGAGTGAATATCGGTCTCCTGCGATTCCTCTTCTTTTTCCTCGGCACACTCAGTGAGGGTGAGAGCTATAGACACGTGAAGTAGGAAAAGGTAATACCTAATGTTTCTCCATTCTTATATTGGGGTGTCCCTAGTTCGTCTCAGCCCCTTCCTCAGCTTTCCTCTGCCACACGCTGCACACCCAGCTCCAGCCTTCATCATGCCCCGTCCAGTACTACTTGTCTGCCATGTGAAACCCTCATGATCCCTGGCTCTGGTTTATAAAGAGACAGCTGATTAATCTGCAGCCGATTCATGCTGAAGCCCTAGCTGACTGTCCCCATGTCAGGAGCAGGCCTGACCGCCTACCTGAGTGTGGGTAATGGTGGGCGAAGCAAGCAGACATCACCCCACTATGGGCTCAGCCTCCTTTTCCCCTGTGATGTTGAGACACTGCCATTGTTGGCCTCTATTTTCATGCTTGCTGACTAACCTCAAGAAGAGTCCTTTGAATCCCCTTTCTGGAGAATGAAATAGTGCAGAGAAAGGGAGAAAGCAAGGCTAGAGACAGGATGGAGCCTAGAGAGGAGAAGAAAGCAGATAAAAGAATGAATGAAAGAACAGAGGCATTGAATAGAGGCAATGGGTCAGCAGTCTGTTAGATGTCGGCATGTCTTATAGCCACAGAGAGGATGTTAACAGCAAGATCCCTGAGAATCCGAGCAGGGTAGTATCTCTGCCTTGCAGTACTATGTCTAATCATAAAAGTGGTAACACAATAACATTTAGCAAGCACAGTGCTAAGAGTTTTACATTCATTATCTCTCCTGCATGTTCCTTTCAGTGTAAGGCAAACCCTGTCATTCGTTTGCTCAGCACTCCTCAGTCATGTCCCATCTTACTCAGATTATGGAATCCACTCCTCTCAGGAGGATCTGCTTCCCTCCCTCATCTCTAAAAGTGTTACCTCTACTCTCCCTTCTTCCCTCCATTCTGTCCGCACCGGCCTTCTTGCTATTCTTGGTCAAACTAATTGTCCTGCCTCAGGGCCTTTGTGCTGGTTCTTACTGTGCCTAGGCAGTGTTCTCCCAGACATCCTCATGACTTGCTCTCTTGCTCTGGGGGCTCTTCTTCCTTCACTTCCCAAGCAAAAGATCCTCCTGACAACTTTCTATAAAATGTCAACTCCCCACTGCCATCGCTTGCTTCCACTGCCCATCCTCTTCACCTTGCTTCTCTATACTACTTATCATCACCTGACATACAATATTTTATGTCAATTACTTTTCTTTTGACTCTAGACCATGAATACAAGGACTATGCCAGCTTTCTTCTTAATTCCTAGTAGATACATGCATACTATGTTCTCACAGTAGCCCCAGAAGGTTGATACTGCTTTTCATTCTTTATTTTAAAAAGTAGAAAAACTAAGCTTATATCAGGTAAGGTAAGTAAATTTTCTGAGGTCATAGATAGGAAGTGGTAAAGCAAGGCTTCAAATAGAGGTCTGCTGGGGCCCAGGGCCAGTGCTTTACCCACTGCACTCTGTGGGTTTCCAGGGGCACTCCCCACTGTTAGGACACCAGTCCCAAAAGGTGAATCAGCATATACCCGGTTCCTGATAGGAGTTCAATTAGCACTCAAAAAATTACTCCTATCATAATCATTATGGAGTTTACTTGCCATAAATATATGCAGAGAAAATTCTGGTTGCAATGTTATCTATTCATTATTAATTTTTAAGAAAGAGCATCTAAAATAGAAATGAGGCAAAAATATGACTGCATATCCTCTTGCTGTCATACTGGGCATTATCTAACACACTCTACTAAAGGTTGTCTGACTTTGTTGGACAACATGATTTTGTTTGACAACATAATTTTGTTTGACTTATTTACCATTGGTTACAGTCCAGACTCTCTAAAGTTGATATTAATGTGTAGAATACTAGTAAGATGTAAATTACTGTCCAATAAGAAGCAAATGATTTCTAACAGTAGTAAGATAACCCCAGATATTTGGGTTTTATTGCTCTCTGGACTATTAAGCAGTTTGGGATATATATATAATCTTAGAAATGTTATTCCAGCTGTCTTTTTCCTATCTGTCCCTCCATCCATCTTGCCTACATACTCTCCTACCTGTCAGTTCCTTGTATTCTCTTTTGAATGAGTTTTATTGTCTTGCTGGTTCCTTCATTAATGATTTTAATATATATTTGACACATATCCTTTATGTATTATATGATAATAATTTTTTTAACTTTGTCGTATATATTACAATAGAATAGAACGGAATATAGTATAATATATTCTATTAGCAAGGAATTGGTGGTATCTAAGCTATTTAAATCATTGTGAACCCTAACAACTAGTTTTTATACTGCTCCACCTGATGAAATCAACTACTTATAATAGGGTTTACTATCCCTTTCCTTACTAAATATGAGAAGAGTATATCATAGTGGTTAAGAACCAGAGATCTGTAGTAGAGACTGTCAAGAGTCAAGCTCTTTCTCTGCCACTTATTAACTCTGTGACTGTGATAGTTAATCTCATGTGTCAGCTTGACTGGGCCATGGCATACCCAGTATTCGGTTAAACATTATTTCTGGGTGTGTCTGTAGGGTGTTTCTGGATGAGATTAGCATTTGAGTCAGTAGACGGAGTGAAACAGATGGCCCTCCCAAGGCCGGTGGGCCTTATCTACCAACCTTGAAGGCCCAAATAGAATAAAAGGTTGAGTAAGAAAGAGTTCTTTCTCTCTGCCTAACAGTCTTCAAGCTGGAACTTTGGTCTCTTGATGCCATTGGACTTGGGCTCATACTCTCACTTATCCCATCAGTTCTCTCAGTCCTCAGGCCCTAAGATTCAGACTGGAACTATCCCATCAGCTCTCATGAGTCTCCAGCTTGCTAATTGTAGGCCTTGGACTTCTCAGTCTCCACAATCATGTGAACCAATTCCTTATAATAACTATGTATCTCAATAGATAGATAGCTGATAGCTGGATCAGTCTATATCTATCCATGCATGCATCCATTCATCTTATTGGTTCTGTTTCTCTGGAAAACCCAGACCAATACAGTGATCTTGTGCAATTTGCTTAATTATACCAACAAAAGAGGGCCATATTAGTACATTTTATCTCAGAAGGTATTTTTAGGAGTAAATGAAGTAGTGCATATAAAGTGCTTATCATGGTGTCTGGTACATGGTTTTTAATAAATATTAGTCATTATGACTTGTGGTTGATTATCATTGAAAGGGAACTTTACAAACCAATTGACTGTATTTAGTTTTAATAATCTCTGCAAACTGTGGCAACAATTGTATAATAAGATAATTTTCTTCCTGTTTTTTCTGAGGAGCCTACCAACTTGTTATCCTCTGATAACAAGAATATTTTATTATTAGAGAGCCCTACAAATTAAAATAGCATATGTTGATGCATTGAAAAATGGCCTCTGTTATTTATTTTCTAACTTTTTACACTATGTTACAGACAGAGATAACTTACTATTTAACATTGACTGTCTGGTCTGTAGTTTTATTGTCTTGTGCACTTTCTGACCCTATTGATTTACCATGAAAGTCTAATTTAGTGTGAGAGACCACTTGTGATTTTTGTACCTTCAGAATGTGGAAGTGTCTTTCCCAGAAACCTGTACATTCTGCTTTCCTTTGCACATGAGAGTTGATGAGAAAAAGGCAGCTGAGAAGAGGTTGGCAACCTTTCAGAAGTGCTATGCCGAGTGTCCATTCACTCACTCTAATTTCAGGTTTTCCATGCCAGCAAGAACTTCCTCTCCTCCAAACCACTGGAGGCTGAGAACTTCCTAGACAGAGCGAGGCTACAGAAATTGAAATGATCATTGTATAATAGATTTTCCAGTTTTTTCTTCTTCCCTGAAAAGCAAGAACTTCGAAAAGCTGATCCCAATTTTATGTAATACAGGCAGAATGATCATCTATGTGATGAGGTGGTTGGTGGACAAGATTGGAGTTCTGAAATCTTTTTGAAGCTTTTCATACAACATCTGTTCATTGATGCAAACACAACTATAGACATGCACTGTTTGTTCATTTAGTTTTCCATTCATTAAATCAATATCGGGCCCCTATCTTTATATGTACAATACTTAATTTTTTTAAAGAGTAAGTAAGACAATGTATTTAAAGCACCTAACATAATGCCTGTCTCATAGTAGGCCTTCAGTAATGAAAGCCATTAGTTTAATCTTCTCTTAAAATGTTTTACACATGGAATAAATGTACATCTACTAGTACAGAAAAGTTGAAGTAAAAAGCAACCATTCCCTGTGCTGCTTCTGTTCTTTCCCAGTCATATTCTCCAGAGCCTTACTATTAAAAAAAAAATTCAACTCTTCCTATAGTTGCCTATTACATAGCATTAAATAACCCCAGCGGTGATACACCCTCCACTGTGCCCGTCCCCAGGGAAATTCCCTGCTGGGCCTGTCTAGATTGACCTTCATCAAGGACAAAGTTACCTGTTACCTTTTTTCAGTGGTGGGGGGGGGGAGGGTTCTACAAGTGTCTACAATTTTTGAACACCAGACCCCTTGTCCAGGGGGATAAACTGGCACAGGGGAGTCCACAGTCAAGGATAGCTGTCTTCTGAATCCCTTCTACACTGCGCTCCAGACCTCTGTGGAGATAGTCCCCTTTAGCTTGGCTCTTTGAAATGTGTTTTCTCCTGTGGAATGCCCTGGGGGTAAGTACAGAAGGAGGAAAATAGTTTTTGGAGTACAAGTGAGACAAAAGATCTGGCGGGAAATGCACAGAGAACAATCAGATTAATACTTTGAAAGAGAACCATCCTGTTTTATTTCCTCATTTTACTGTTCCTTGATTTATCAACTTTAGACATTATTTATTGACTCCCATTTTATGAAGGAGGATTTAGTTCATCCTTTCTCCCTACCTTTTTATCTCCTTCACTTCCCAAAATGTTAGTATTTTCCTTCTTCTTTTAGATAATTAAAAAAAAATTTTTTTTAATACTAAACTTAGACTTCTATTTTTCATTCCATTTACTTTAGGCAGCATCTCTTGTCTATCCCAGATGAGCATATTAGCTTCCCTACTCTCCTTTTTTATATTTTCAAGGTTGCTAATGTCCTGTTCTATAACCATATTTAAAGCTTCCAAGTTTTGTATATACTTGATTTTAAAGTTTAAAACCAATAAACAGGATTTATATTATAATGTTGATTAGCAAAACTTGCAAATGGACTGTATATCATTGTTTCCCTATTAAATTTCATCAATTTTCTAATTATTGTGCTTACATGAGGAAATATCATTATACTTAAACTATACATGCTGAAAGGACCACAGCATGCTCACACAGAGGTCTTGGAAAGCAGTCCAAAAGAGATTTGAGGTCTGAGATGTATTTTCAAATAGCTTAGCAAAATTATGTATGTGTAGAAATATAAATATAGGTGAATAGGTAACTGGATAAAGAGGCAGTAAATGTGACAGGATGTTAACTAGCGATCCTAGGTTCAGGGCCTGCACGTGTTCAGTCTCTTCTTCATATAACTTTTCTGTTGGTTTAAATTTTTCCAAAATAAAAATTTGAAGGAAGAAACTAGACCATGTCAAAGCCCAGAATTTTGAACAAGCTTAAAATAGATGAATGTAATCATGCTTATATCTTCCTCATAAGATTTACCAAGCACTGAATTCAAAAGGGAATATTTAAGCTTCAATTTTTATGAAGTATAACTACTCAGTGTTAATAAGATAAAGAGAAAACATGAAAATGTCCTTTGAGTGACACATTTTAAAATCAGTGTTTTGAATCAGATTCTTCAAGTGCAATTTACAGTCTAATAAAAGAATCATCAATGTGGTGGGTAAATGTGTGAATCATGTCTTAGATTTTTAAACTAAGATTGAAAATAAACACGTTTGCCAGCTTTTTAGATAGGTTCTCTATTATACCAACTCTTTGGCATGGATTAGAATTATGATAATGGATTAAAAGTATTGTTTTATCTCATTTGAAACATGAAATATTAGTGTCATAAAGTCTTTTAGTACTTACAATAATATCGGGGCTGACAGTTGTGAAGCAAACTCTAGGTTACTGGAGCTCTCCTAAGCATTATTATTCTGATATATGATCATACTATTTTAAACACCACATCTCAATTTTCTGACACATTTTTCACTTTTATAGGTCTAAAGATTTGTAACATCACATTCTTCTTTAACTCCTTTCCCATGTGACTAAGACAAGTGTTAAACTAAGTATGAAAGTTCAGAGTGTAACTTAGTGTTGAGAATTAAGGCAGATTGTGTCCTGGGTCATGCATACTAATCAGATGGGCATGGTAGATGAATTTGCTTGAATTTGCTAGAATTTCTTTTGTATGTGCATGCCTATATTCATAGGAGAGATTGAGATGTAGTTTTCTTTTTGTGTATTTGTCAAGTTTGGGCATTAAGCTTATGCCAGCTTTATAAAATGAATTAGGTAACTTTCTGTTCAGCTTGGGAACAGATTATGAGACACATCATTAAGTGCTTTTGAAGATTTTAAAGAATTTTTTTCTAAAGAAATGTATGGACTAAATTTCTTTTTGGAAATATTTCATTGATAACATTTTCAGTTTCTTTCCTGATTACCTATGTTGTTTTTAAGTCTTTCTTGAGCCCATTTAAAAAATGTATGCATCCCCAGAAACTTGCCTTTTTATCTAGATTTTCAAATTTCTTAGTATAAAGTGTATATAGTGTTGTATGATACATTTTAAATCCACTATATCTTTATATTATTTTTAAAACTTATGATTTGCTTTGCTTTCTCTTTTTCTGTCTTAGATTTTCCAAGTTTACCCATTTTGTTCATTTTTCAGCTCCTGTTTGCCTATTTTGGAGTTTATTTATTGCCAATTTTATCTTTATAATTTTTTTTCAATAGTTCACGATGATGAAGAGGATCATACATCCAGTGTGCCTGGGATATTTTGGTGTATGCCTACTACCTTAATACAATCACCAGTAACACTCTCTTTCCTCTCAAAAATAAGTCAGTTGGATAGTAAATTATATGGTCACTTAGTGATGAGGGAATTACACAATTTCCTCCCCAAACAACTCTTAACAGCAGCCTATAAATATAATGTAGGTATTCTCAACCCACCGGGAGGTGAACACTGATTCTGGGGAGGTTTGGGTGAAGCAGAAATTCTTTAGTTCTAGTGGTTTGTGACCAGCCAAAGGGCCACCGAACAGAGGGTGATATACAGTCTATCTGTGGTGTTAAAATTTCACTAAGGTGGGAGTACATACAGTGAAGAAACAAATTGTCTCAAAAGGCTCCTTGAAGGGACAATAATGGATTAAAGATTGAGAAACATTGTTAGAATGCTGTTTGAGCGCTGCCGTTGATTATTTTCTTTCCTTTTTTCATTTAATAGTTACTCAGGTGTTTTATGATTTGAAAGTAGTTGCAGTTTCTGTTTAAACAACAGGTCATTGTTTCAACACTGAAATGCTCTTGTTGACATCATTGGCGACACACAGTTGCCCACTCATGCCCTTGGCTGACTTCACCTCTCAACAGCTGGCCCAGCCGACTGCTTCCTTCTTGCAGCCTGAATGTTACTGGCCTCAGGATTCAGTGAGCTGCCAGTGAGGGCCTCAGAGCTGTGCCCAGCTCCCAGTTTTCTCTCTACCTCACTATTTTCAAGTGTGTTGATTGCTCTTTCACCTCCGGCTGATTTCTAATTGCTGGAGTAAAGAACTTCTGCCTGTTCTTCTTTGCTTCCCAATCTGTATTTTATTCCTTGGTGAACCTATGCAATTACATTGCTTTAAATCCTTTTGTGTAACTTTGTACCTCCAGCCCTGACCCTTTGCCAGGAGCTTCCAAGTTGTGTGTTCCATTGCCTGCTTGACACTTCCATGTGGCTGTATAAGACCTACTGAAATTAGGTACATGTTCGAAATAGTTTCCTCTACATACCTATTCTTTTCCATTTCTCCTCATCTCACTAAGTAGCAACACCATCGACTTAGGTTCTCAAGCCAAAAACCTAAGAGGCATGCTAGAAATTTAACTGCCTGCTTTCCCCCATATCCCATTCATCAGCATGCCAGCCAGTTACATCACCAAACCTGCCCATTTCTCTTGATTTTCCGTTACTCTCTAATCCAAGACACCATTGCCTTTTATGGAGCCTAGTCTCCAGTCCCCACCCCCATCAGCCCTTCTCCAGAGCTGCCGAAGAGATCTTATAATAACATAAATCAGATTTCTTGGCTCGTCTCCCTAAAATCTTGACCGGCCTCTCATTGAAGTCAGAATAAACTCTTGTCCTGGCCAGTAAGGAATGCTGCCCATGTTCCCTTCCAGACACACAGCCTCCTATTCCCAGAGGCTCACGTTTCTGCCATGCAGTTGCTCGCTGTTTCCTGTACTGGGTATTCTTCAGGCCATGGTCTTCACAAGATGGCTAATCTCGTCTGCTCTGTTGTCACTTCCTCAGACAGGCCTTCCCTTCTGACACTATAACTTACACTGGCGCCTCTCCAGTGACTATTAAGTTACTCCGTTGTTTGGGTTTGTTTTGAACCAGAGTGATTATTGCAGAAATTTGGCCAAGGTTTCGTTGGGGGCCCTGTCTGATCTTGGGCTGGGCAGAGGAAACAGTGAAGGGTAGAGGGCCTCAGAGCTGCAAGATAATGCTGGTGGTCAGCCTGCAGGTAAGCCTGCACCCTTAGAATTCACCTTCAGGGCCTTCTCTACACTGTCCTCTGTTACCGTGGAGAAACGCTGGAGCCATCCCAAAGAGTGCCAACAAAGAATCACCTAGTAAAAAGTCTGTCTCCTGCCCCAACTGGGTCAGCCAGGAGCTGAGCTTTGCCTTCCATATTGTGGGCTCATCTCCTCACCAGCCGTAAGACACTGCCACTCAACATGGGCTTGGACCACCTTGGACTTGACAGTCCCAGACTGCTCTACAAACCCCAGAAGGTGGTCTACAGCCCAGCGTGGAGGGCCCCTTCTTGCCCTTGTACAGCTCTGCCAGGTTCACCTTGTTCCCGGGCTCCCTGCAAACCTTCCAACATGAGGATGCCATCTCCTTCCCTGACAGGGGCAGTGGTGCAAAGGACTGCAGACCTTGTGTGTCCTGCCCAGTATCCACTCTCCTCCTCCTGGTAGCTGGCTCGCCACTACCACTGCTGCAAGGCACACAGTGGCTGCCCCAGGAATGCCATCCTGTCCCAGGCTGCTTGTTCTTGACAAACCCAGGCCTGGCCTAAGGTTTCCATCATCCCCCTTACTTGCCCGGCCACACCTGTCCTGTACAGTGCTCTTAGAGTTCATCTTAATTTAGGGGATGGCTCCTCTTTCTTGCTGGTCTGCTGCTGATTTATCAGCTCCATGAAAGCAAACCCTGTTGTCCCAGTTACAATGCATCCTCCAGAGCTGGAGCCACACCTCCAATGCCCAAAACAGGTATTGGAGTGTATATTTTGTTTCCTGGACTTTTGGCTTCATTCTCATAGATCCAAATAATTAGTCTTAACTCATTAAATGCTGAGAGTATGCTGTATTTAGTTTTTGTTGATTGATTAGTTTTAAAATCAAAGCAGGTTTTATGTGAAATGTGAAATGTCATGGATATTGGTAAGGTATGTGCCCATTTGAATAAGTACATGAGGAGAGGTTTCTATTTTATTTCCTTTCAAATGATTAGTTATGCTTTGCCAGTATTGACCCAGAACATCTGTGAATATTGGTTTGGAAAGTGTGGCCAGTATTGACAATTCTATACTTACCTGTATTTAGCCTTCAGGTTGGTTATTTACCCCTTGCATTCTGCTGTTTCCTTTTCTATTGTGCTCCGTTAAAGCAAACCAAACCAAAAGAAAACAAAACTGTTGTGGTAGATTCTTATTGTGGTAAGAAGGGAAAATTTAAGGGGTAAAATACACAAAATTATTTGAAATAATTTTTGGATAACAGGTTAACTTCATTGACAAAAACAGAATTTAAGAAGTATCTAGGAATTCAATTTAATGTGGTTAGCATCTCATCAGGGCGATTGCCAAAGATTTCACTGGTTCCAAAACAACCATATGGATTCTTTTTTGCTTAAACTCAAAATGATTTGGATTGACATTAAAGTCCCCCCTCCCTGCTGCCCTGGCCCTCTGTCTTTTCTCTCAGGGAAAGAGATGCCATGCCATCAAAATTTCTTAAAAATGACCCATGAGTTTATTACCAAACACTTTGGACCACTGATCATTCTTTTTAAGAATCCCTTCATTTATTTTTCTAGTTGGAGAATAACATATATTCATTCTAAATAAATAAAAAGGAAATTATATGTATTCCCAAGAAAATTTACATTTTAGCACTTCCTTTCCATCCTTTTTCTGATTTATGATCTTTTTGTCTTCCACTTTGAGATACACATTGTGATTCCCCTTTGTGATAAAGAGGATAAATCTGCTGGCTCATTTCCTTTTATAGACTGCCACCTTCTCCACCAACCAAGAAAAAATGTATTCTGGATTTCGCTTGGTTTGCAGCAATTTATGCTAAAAGAATTACAAAATGAAGAATCTGTAATCTGAATTTGGCCTACTCTCTTTCAGAAAAAATAAGTTCTGCCACTGCCAGAGAGGAACTTTACGTATCATTCAGAGAGCCAGTGCTTGCGATACATATTTCATGATCACAGCTGAGGCTTTTCCAAGCCCAAAGTACGGTATCATTCATTCACTCTTTAAAACTACAAGATTATTTTTGGCTCTTTGTGTGGGCACGTAGGACTTCCCATTACAGATCTGCATGAACCATTTATCAAGTCAAGGGTTTAATCTATCAAAGTCAGAATTTCTTTGTTCTGCCTCTTTCTGTCTCGCCTTCGCATATGGTATCGTCTCATATGTGTACCCTGTTGGCTTAAAGGTTATTTGGAATGCAAGAATTTATCATGTTTCTTTGCTTTCTCAAAATAATATGTTATGAAGCACAGTGATATTTTATAGGGAATGAAAATTATACTGTTACTCAGTTTCTAGAACATTTGATTAATCTCTAAACCTGCCCCCTCAATAGTATTCCTCCTGGTTTTATTTTTGCCAGTAGCTTCTATTTTCCTACTCATTCATTCTGAAAATCTGAATCATCTTTGATTTCCCTTTCTTCCCTTTTCCTAGCATCTATTGAATTGTATGGGATTCAGATATAAAGAACAAACAAATTCATTCATTCCATAACATTGAGTGCCTGCCACGTGCAAACCCTGTTCTAAGCTCTGGAGATTATAGCAGTGGGGAACAGTGGAGAGAGACAAAAAAATAACACAGGTAAAATAATAAGAGCAGGTTGATGTTGTTAAATGCTGTGAAGAAAAGTAAAGCAATAAAAAGACAGAAGGGAACCCTCGTACACTGTTGGTGGGAATGTCAATTGGTGCAGCCACTGTGGAAAGCAGTATGGAGATTCCTCAAAAAACTAAAAATAGAAATACCATTTGACCCAGTAATTCCACATCTAGGAATTTACCTGAAGAAAACAAAATCTCTGATTCAAAAAGATACATGCACCCCTGTGTTTATTGCTGCATTATTTACAATAGCCAAGATATGGAAGCAACCTAAGTGTCCATCAATAGAAGATTGGATAAAGAAGATATGATACATATAGACAGTGGAATATTATTCAGCCATAAAGAGAAAGACTCCTGCCATTTACAACAACATAGATGGATCTAGAGGGTATTATGCTAAGAGAAATAAGCCAGACAAAGACAAATACCATATGATTTCAGAAAGCAAAACAATGAACAAAAAAGCAGTAGACTCATAGACACTGAGAAGTGACTGGTGGTTACCACTGGGGAGGGTTTGGGTGGGTGGGTGGGGAGGGGGTGGGACATAAAGGGGCACAAACATTCCCAATCATAATATAAGTTGATCACGGGGATAGTAGTACAGCATGGAGAATATAGCCAATGATTCTGTAACATCTTTCTGTTGACAGATAGTAACTGCACTAGTGGGGGTGAGGATTTAATAATATGGGTAACTGTTGAATCACTGTGTTGTACATTTGGAATCAATATAAGATTGTATATCAACAATACTTCAATAAAATATAGATTTTTAAAAAGATGGGGAGCTGAGGTAGACTGGGAAGGTTTAGATATAAAGCAGATGATGGACGTGATAATGAAAGTAAATTAAAACATAAGGAGTATCTTGAATGAAAAAAACAATAAAAGGCATTTTCGTTCTATCAGCTGTTTCTTGAACCTCCTAATCCTGATCGCAAACCATACTGATGAGCTATTCCTGAACATAAAGAAACAAGGACTGTTAGAGTAGCCACCGAGCTATTCTCCCTCTCTCTGAGCCATCTCTGTCCTAGGTCAGTACTTTTAGAGAAACCTTATTGAGATCTGAATAGAGGAATGGTACTGACAATAAATAAAGAAGCAAGGAGAGGAGGAAGGAAGAAAGGAAGGAAGTGTGCTTGGCAAAAAGTGTTAAGATTGATCCAAAGAAGCATGCCCACAGTAGGTAAGTCAGGGAACACAAGATAGGACTTCCAGGGGCCAAAGTGAGACAAATAGGAATCATTAATAATATCTAGTGACTCTTACTGGGAATAGGAAAAAATCTAAAATCTTTAGCCTAATATTCATGGCCCTCCACCAACTAGTTTTCCAACGTTTTTCCTAGCGCGGCCTTGCACACTCCCAGCACCAGTCTTCTGATTTCCTACCTTGCTGCCTTTATTTTTTATTTTTATTTTTTCTAGCTAGAAGATCTTTCTCTACCATTTCTACAGTGCCTAAATTCTATCCACTCCACTGGACTCAGCTCAGTGTTTCCTTTCCTATAAAAATTCGTGGCAACAATCACATCCTCTCCCAAATAAACTCTTTTTTGGCACTTCATGTTTTATTTCCTTATCTAGGAGGTGGTTCCACATTTCTGTTAGACTTAAAGTTCTTTGAGAATAAGCTTCTGCTCTGACTGATCTTTTATCCTTCCCCCATGCCTGGCAAGTGTCCATCAGGGATAAAGGAGTGGTTAACAGGAGTGTTCAGTGGCATTTTCAAGGAAAATATTGTCATACTAGAGTGTCTCCAATTGAAGGTCCTAGAAATGGGATAAACGTTGTGAAATGCCTGATTGGTAAAAGACAGGAGATGTTTAACTTGGGGAGGAGAAAAGTAATGATAGGTAAGCTTTTCCAGTTCTTCCCCTCTTCCTCCACCCCCTCGTTTTCCTCCTTCCTCTAGAACCCACCCAGAGATAGACTATTTCCAATCAAGAGGACACAATCACTCCTGCCTGGGCTGCTCCAATAGGCTCTGACTGGCCTCTCACATCCATATTTACCTCCCTAACTCTGTCCTCACAGTTCTCTACAGTTACCATTGTGATTTTTTTCAAATGCAGATTTTATGACTTTGTTTCTGAATGGTTACCTGTGCCTTCCCCAAATGCTACTAGGTATCTCCTGCAGGGCTCTATATGATGCATCCGTCCCTGCCTCTCCAGCCTAATCTCACACCATGTTCCTCTCACCTTCCTTTCCCATCCATCCTTTCACCATGGAGGACAAACTGTTCCCTCTGTCTGGGATGCTCTTCCCTCCCTTCTTCGCCTATTTGCTCATCAGATCTTTCACTTCTCAAATCAATCAGTACCTCCTCAAGGGCACATCTTCTGATCTCCCGGATTAGGTCAAGTCCATTATTAGAATCTTCTATAGCACCATGTTATGAAAACATATCTTGCTATTATAATTTTACAGTATTGTTGATGACATCCGGGAGGGGAATGAGGATAACTAGAGTTGAAAGAGAGAAACTGAGAGAGACTAGGGACCAAATTAGGAGTAATTCAGTAAACCATGTTAAGACATTTGAACTTCGTCCTGGGGGCAGTGGGGAGCCATGAGATCATTGGAAGAGTAAATGACAGGATCGTATTTATATATTATAAGTGTTATGGGTTGAACTGTGTCACTGTCCCCACCCAATTCATGTAGTAAAGTCTTAACCCCAGTACTTTAGAATGAGATCTCATTTGGAAATAGGGTCATTGTATATGTTGTTAGTTAAGATGAGGTCATATTGAAGGATGAGCCCCAACTTCAATATGACTAGTGTCTTTATTTTTTTTTAATGCCAGACATGCATATAGAGAAAATGCATGTGAAGATTGGATCTGCCACAAGCCACAGAACGACCAGAAGTTAGGAGAGAGGCCAGATCCCTCCGTCATGCCTCCAGAGAGAGCCTGACTTGAACTCACCTTGAGGTCAATACCCTGATCTCAGACTTCTAGCCTCCAGAAATGTAAGACAATACATTTCTGTTATTTAAGCTTCTCAGTGTGTGGTACTTTGTTATAGCCAACCTAGCAAATTAATGTAGTAAAGATAAGTCTGGTTGCATTGTGAAGAATAGTTTAGAAGTGTGTAAAATTGATATGGTGAGACAATTTGGGGTTATTAAAATAAGGAATGATAGTGACTGTGGGAAAGATTAGAGAGCTAATTTGAAAGTAGAAGCAACTAGGATGGGGAATGATTACATTTGGAGAGTTGAGAGAGAAAGAGAAGAAAAGCTTTAGAAATGATGGAGGATTTCAAGTCCCTTTTATTAGCTGATGACTCCCCAATATACATCTTCAGCTAGAATTTCTCTCCAGTTTTCCAGATGCTAATATCCAAATGCCAATCAACTCCACTTGGATTTTCCACAACCACTTTGATGGAGGTTAAATAAATGAATTAATTAATTGCTAATAATTAATAAGGGTTACCATGTAGATGAAGGAGGAGAGAGGTCATGCGTTATTTTTCCAAATAATTGTATGCTGAGGGGGACATACTTTCATTTTACCTAAGAAAGAAAGTTTAATCAACTGGAATTCCCCAAAATGGAATGGATACTCTTGGGAGATAGATTTTTATCTCTGATGTCTTTAAGCAGAGTCTAAATGATCATCAGTCTGTGACTTCAGTCTATTTTACTCCCTCTTTTGCATTCCTACAGCCCTTTGTTTATAGCTCTCATACTGTCCCCTTTACATTCTATTTATGTAAAGGTCTGGCTAGCTTCCTTTTGCGGTAAGATCTCTAGAGCAGACATGGTGCTTTGTTCCTTTTACCAGTGTTTGGAGCCTAACAAGCTATATGACCTAGTAACTACTGCTCTGTTGAGAATGAACAACTTTGGACCCTGATTTCAAATATTCTCTACCCAGCCATTTCTTTCAATAGTTAAGTAATATACCTATCTATGTCCTTGCTTAATAGTGAAAATACAAAGTGTTGAGGTGAAATATTTCTGGTAGCTAATCAATATTCCTGTAATCAGTTATCCATGCGAGATTATATTATGCATTAATTTGATTCCATGCTCTGTGGTATATGGTATGTGTGTTGTGCGAAGGCATAATTGCTTGTGTTCATACATAATAAGTAGGTTGGGGAATTTGTCTGATGGTATATCTTAGTTATTAATAGTGATTGTCAAGTGTATATTTCAAGTTCAGAACCTCATTGGCCTTCTGGGAGTCCGAGTCTCGATTTCAAGGAAAATTTAAACCTTTCCTTTCATGTGTTCCTGTTCATTTAATCCTGTCCAAATAGGAGATTCTGTGTCTAAGAAAAAAAGAGCTAGAGGCTAATTAAAGGACTGATGGCAAGGGTTTCATAGCCCTCTGGTTTCTCTGCAAATGAGCAATGAATTAAATGTAAATGAGTCAGAAACATACCTTAGGTTTTTTTGGGTGGAGGGGGTTGAATCATGGCAAAAAATACATAACATAAAATTTACTGTTTTAACCATTTTGAAGAGTACAGTTCAGTACTGAAAAATACATTCACATTATTATCCAACAGATCTCCAGAACCTTTTCATCTTGCAAAACTGAAACCCTATACCCATTAAACAGTCCCCATTCTTCCCTTTCTCAGCCCCTGGTAACCAGCATTCTACTTTCTGTCTCCATGAATGTGACTACTTTAGATGCCTCATATAGGTAGAATCATATAGTATTTGCTCTTTGTGACTGGCTTATTTAGCTTAACATGTCCTCAATGTCCATCCACATTGTAGTATATCACAGGATTTCCTTCCTCTTCAAGGCCAAGTAATATTCCAGTGTATGCATACAGCACATTTTGTTTATCTGTTCATCCATTGATGGACACTTGGGTTGCTTCCACCTCTGCTATTGTAATTAAAAAAAAAGAAATTAAGTGTATTTGAAAATATAAAGTTGTTTTTAACTTTTTCCCTATAAAAATGAAGGAAGAATATCTTAATACACTTGAAAAATTCTCAAACATCTCTGTCACTCAAGCCTCCTTATTCTAGATTTTGGGGGGGGCTGTGGGGGGGATAATAATGGTACCAAATATTTCTTTAGGCAGAACATTATTGTGAAACTCAGTACATGGAACATTAAAACTCTAAAAACAGCTCCTGGATGTCTTGGCATAGAGTGGAAATGAATGGCTCTTGACCCTTGAAGGATCAAAAAAGACTTTGGACAGATTATTAAGACAAAACCATCTCCTTAAAAACCTCTTTAAAACCCAAATTCCTTTCCATACTTACTGAAAATAAAGCTATTATTTTTGTTTAACACAGGACCTAAGAGTCAATGGCTCAGAGGTCTGTGCCAGTGAAACACAATGTGTCATCCACATAATTAAGATCTTTTCAAAGAAGAATTCACATAAGGTTGAGTATGTATGTAAAAACAGGCCCTAGAATTCCTTTAGAATAATGGCAAGCATAGTCTCTCCATTTTTCCACATTCTGAAAATTGATAAGCTAACAGCCATTTACACTGTCTCTAATTTTCTGAAGATTAGGTTCATTAGTTTAATTCATGTTTACCGTTCTTGTGTCAAATGTAGGGATGTATGTATCTATAAATATAATCTACTTTCACTCGCTTTCTCTTCTTTGCTCTCTCCCTCAAGTCCTTAGATTATCCACAATTCCTGGCAAAATATATGTGTTAGGTGTGAAGTTACAGAATTGTCAGCATCAGAAAAAGCAATTGCCTTACTTCTTCAATTGTGTTACTCCCTTTTCTCTGTTCACATTGGATGGTTTATTCAGAATTAACTTCGTGAATTCTTTTTTTTCTAAGCTGATTCATAATACATTTCAGAATTCCTTATCCCTATTCCCTATGCGGTGTTCTCTTTATAAATCAATCTGTGCATGAAATATTCAATTTTAAGCTTATTTTTGTCCATTGCATTTTTTTTTTTGCTTTCAAAGCAGGCAAGAAATCTGTGAATTTAAGCCCATGATCTTCTTTTAAAAACCGAATCTGATTGATTACTCCAAAGCTATTTTTCCCTGACTTTTTCATCTAGCTTCTAAAATGAAGTATCTACTGTTTATATTGTTAGACATTTGAAAGTAGATCTTAAGGGCAAAAAATAAATGTATCTAGTCAATTCTAGTTGATTGATGGATTTGTTGAAACATCACCTGTGAGGTTTTTCCCCATGGATTATTTGTTTACCAAAATAATTAAGTGATACAAATAAGAATAAACATAAGAATATAAGGTTGTAACATGACTGTTATATGATCTTTCTCCCATTTTGAATATCTTACTTCAATGAGAAGTTCTAGGTTTTTCCTCGTTTAGTTTGATATTTTCTATGTGATTGTGGATATAAAATGGTTAAACAGGAAGTTCCCCATTGATGGACAGTGACTGTAATGGGGCATGTGGTTGGGACTTGATAATAGGGGGAGTCTAGTAACTGTAATATTGCTCATGTAACTGTACATTAATAATAGCAAAAAAAAAGATTTTCAAATAGATTATAGAAAATAAACATCACACACAAAAAAACAAAGTTCCCACCCACAGGTATCAAGGTGCCCTAATGTCATAATTTGAAATCAACCAAGAAATCACTTTTTTTCTGGATAAAAACTATCTACCATCTCAATGGTCTGGAAAAAAACAATACAAGTACTGAACACAGAAAACTATAGCAGATGAACAGGATCGTTGCTAGGCAGTAGATTTGGAAGCCAGCATTTTGCAGGGAAAATTGGAATAAACGAAACTCCATAGAAATGCAGTTAATCTCTATTATCTCTGTCATAAGAGAGATTTAGAAGTCTATATAGTAGATATTAAGAATTATGTCATAAGGAAGTGACTGTTCTAGCAGATCACTATTAGAAAATGGCAGTAGACCCCAAATAGCCAAAGCAATCCTGAGAAGGAGGAATAAAACGGGGAATTACGCTCCCTGACTTCAAGCGCTACTACAAAGCCACAGTAATCAAGACAATTTGGTATTGGCACAAAAACAGACCCACAGACCAGTAGAACAGAATAGAAAATCCAAACATTAACCCAAACATATACAGTCAATTAATATTTGATAAAGGAGCCTTGGATATACAATGGGGAGATGACAGCCTCTTCAGCAGCTGGTGTTGGAAAAACTGGACAGCTACATGTAAGAGAATGAAACTGGACTACTGTCTAGCCCCATACACAAAGGTAAACTCAAGGTGGATCAAAGACCTGAATGTAAGTCATGAAACCATAAAACTCTTAGAAAAAAACATAGGCAAAAATCTCTTGGACATAAACATGAGCAACTTCTTCATGAACATATCTCCCCGGGCAAGGGAAACAAAAGCAAAAATGAACAAGTGGGACTATATCAAGCTGAAAAGCTTCTGTACAGCAAAGGACACCATCAGTAGAACAAAAAGACATCCTACAGTATGGGAGAATATATTCATAAAAACGTATCTGATCAAGGGTTGACATCCAAAATATATAAAGAACTCATGCACCATAACAAACAGAAAGCAAATAATCCAATTAAGAAATGGGCAGAGGACATGAATAGACACTTCTCTAAAGAAGAAATTCAGATGGCCAACAGGCACATGAAAAGATGCTCCACATCGCTAATCATCAGAGAAATGCTGATTACAACCACAATGAGATATCACCTCACACCAGTGAGGATGGCCAACATCCAAAACACAAACAACAACAAATGTTGGCGAGGATGTGGAGAAAAGGGAACCCTCCTACACTGCTGGTGGGACTGCAAATTAGTTCAACCATTGTGGAAAGCAGTATGGAGGTTCCTCAAAAAACTCAAAATAGAAATACCATTTGACCCAGGAATTCCACTCCTAGGAATTTACCCTAAGAATGCAGCAGCCCAATTTGAAAAGGACAGATGCACCCCTATGTTTATTGCAGCACTATTTACAATAGCCATGAAATGGAAGCAACCTAAGTGTCCATCAGTAGATGAATGGATAAAGAAGAGGTGGTACATATACACAATGGAATATTATTCAGCCATAAGAAGAAAACAAATCCTACCATTTGCAACAACATGGATGGAGCTAGAGGGTATTATGCTCAGTGAAATAAGCCAAGCCGAAAAAGACAAGTATCAAATGATTTCACTCATATGTGGAGTATAAGAACAAAGAAAAAATACTGAAGGAACAAAACAGCAGCAGACTCACAGAACCCAAGAACGGACAAATAGTTACCAAAGGGAAAGGGACTGGGGAAAGTAGGTGGGAAGGGAGGGATATGAGGGAAAAAGGGGCATTACGATTAGCAGATGTAATGTTCGGGGGCACGGGGAGGGCTGTACAACTCAGAGAAGACAAGTAGTGATTCTATAGCATCTCACTACGCTGATGGACAGTGACTGTAATGGGGTTGGTGGGGGGAACCTGATGAAGGGGTAGTTTAATAACCATAATATTGCACATGTAATTGTAGATTAATGATAATAAAATAAATTATATTAAAAAAAAAAGAAAATGGCAGTATAGGACTCCAAGGCAGAGAAGCAGTGGGACGACAAAATCTAGACAAAGAAAGCCTAAACAAGATATAAACTACACCAGGAAAGAGAACATTCTCTGAGCGACACCTGGCTAATTCCTTAGTGTGGAGGAAATGGGAATTGATACCAGAAACATATGGCTCATTATTCACACAATTAAGCTTGTTAAAGAGTAAACTATATAAAAAATTTTCATTCCATAGTGTTGATCCAGTCACCATTGGTTTTTCCTTTTCATTTATACAGTCAGCAAATATATACTGGGGACTCACAAATGTTTCAATCACTGACCTACACTTGTGAAAAAGATGCAGCTTTGCCTTTAAGGCCACTATGGGAGTGGGGCACAAGGCAGGAAAGAAACGATACTGTGTGGTCAGCACAGTGCACTGTGGGAACAGGAAGTGGAGACAGTCACCTGAATCCTTGTGGGCGAAGGAAATACATAGAACTAAGAATGAAGGCTGGTAGGATTGCAGAAGGGCAGGGGAGAAGGTTCCAGGCAGGAGCATGGATTAAGTTTTGAATGGGGCAGAATTTCAGTGATGCTTTTGTTATCATCATAAAATATACATCATAGGTAGTAGCTCTGTGAACCGGACAAACATCAGTTGTGATTTCAGTCAAGAACAGACAGTGTGGCCACACTGGGTACACCACCAGCCTTCAGCATTTTACCTTAACAGGGTTTGTCACTGGCTTGTCAGATTGCATATTTATTATGCATGTCACAGGCAATTTGAAGCTATAATCTAGAAACGGAGTATTTGGTCTCAGCAGAATGCAATGAGTTAATGCCTCCTAGTAACATGGATAACAATATGTCCTCTAAAAAGGCTCCGTGAAGCACAAATGTAAAAATATGCCACAAAAGTACCTCTTCCTTTCACAGTGCCACAGGGGCTGTTGCTGTGAGTTTGAGTTGTAAAGTACACAGAAAAGTGGACCTCATTCTGTTTTGCTTTATAGTACTATCCAATCCAATACCAGAAAAATGCTGAAGAATGCTTATTGGGAGAATGTTCCCCACTTTGCAATTGCCCTCTGTTACCTAGTCCAGGGGTCGTCAAATGTTTTTTTTTGTTAAAGTCCAGAGAGTAAATATTTTAAGCTTTGCACAACCTACAGTTTCTGTCACAACTAAACTCTGCCACTGTAGTATACTGGCTATAGTCAGTACGCAAATGAATGAACGTGGCTGTGTTCCAGTAAAGCTTGATTGGCAAAAACAGGCAGTGGCCTGTGGGGCATAGTTTGCTGACTCCTGCTTGCAGCAGTTCTGTAAGGCATGGTGTCTGGCCCCTTGGGCATACTAATGCCATAGTGTGGAATGTTCCTTCTCCATCTCTCTGCCTGGCCAGATTTTAGTTACTCTTCAGCTCTCGGTGTGGAGGTCACTCCTTCAAGGCAGAAGCCCTCACTGATGCCCCAGCTCCAGGTCGCATGCCCCTCATGTGCTCCCACAGTGCTGCGTACCTTCCTCTCCAGAGCACTGACTGATTTCTAGTTGCCTGGGTCTGGTGTGTCCACCGCCCCAGAGTGAGCTCCAGGAGGGCAGAAACCTGCTTGCCTTGTCTCCCTCTTGTACCCCTAGCACCTAACACACAGTGCCTGGGACATAGGAGGGGGTTAATAAATACTTGTTTAATGTTTGATGAATGAAATTATTTATCCCTTCCCTGATGTATGTGTAGCAGGTGAAATGTATTTATGACTTTAAAGTTTATGAGCCATGTTGCCATGTTTAGTCACCGTATTGTAACGAAGCAGAAGTTTAACTATCTTGGCTTCTAGTAGTGTTCAGAGGGCTGTGGGAATCAATTGTTTTATCCCTTTGTTAGCTAAGTGCCATTTGGACAGTCCGTGACAACTAAAAGATTGTCCCCTCATCTTGCCCTTCCCAACTAACTGCTGCTCCACTGAAGTAGAGGAGAGCACTTCCTTGCTCCCATCAGTGTCTTAAAGTGTCTTATACTCTTTTTAGAGGGGGTTCCAGCACTGTGCTATCTTTTCTCCAGTACTTTACAGAATTTTTAATAGAATATCTTTTTCTTTTTTAATGAAGGTCCTTATTTCCCTAGAACCAAATAAGTCTATTTGACTTATGATACTAGCCTGGAGTCAGATCAGATGTAATTAGAGTTACTCTTCCCTCCACCAAGAACAAGGCTTTGTTATGGGATCCAGATCATGGGGCTCAGCCCTTGGGAAGAATTATTTCCCAGACAGCACCTCCACTCCTTTCAGGCTCACACTCCAAGGGGCCTGCCCCCCAATTTGTCAACATGCCCAGGCATCCACACATCACTCTGAATCCTAGCCAGAGAAATCTGGAATCTTGGCCATAGAGGAATCTCTTTTTTTAACTCTCCCACTTGCAGGAAGAACAGCTAACAAATACTTACATGGGGCTCACTAGACACCAGGGATTTACTATCTGCAAGCTGTTTACAGGTGGTAAATTATTTAACCTGCATGTCAATTCTATTGCAGTATCTTTATTTTACCAAAGAAAAACTAATGCAGAGAAATTAGCCACCTTGCCCAAAGTCACACAGCTAAACATTGTGGAGCTAGTTGGTGAACTTGGACAATCTGATTCTGAGTTGGTGCATTAAGCTATTTCACTGATGCCATGATCTCTGACCTCTCCTCTCTCTATCTCGCCTCATAGCATATACAGCCCTAATTCTATCCTCTTCTCTCTTAGAACCTCAGAAAATAGGAATGAAGGAGGGAAGGGAAACAAAAAAGAGTGCTTGACTTATAGTATGGTTAAGACTAAAGTGGAACTATTCAGAGACCACATGAGCTATTAGGCAATGCTATCTCTCTTAGGTAGAAAATTCCAAGTCCAGGATATTGTGAGGCTTGAAAATCATAAGGGAAATGAAAATGCCCTTGAATGGCTATGCTTTCTCTTTTAAGAGAGCTAGCTTGCAACACTGAAAAGATGTTCTTATTCACTAAGTGTTTTTCACTAGGTCTGAAGTAGAGTCTTAGCCACCAATAGATGTTTTCCCTAAAATTGAAATCAGTATATGAAATAATGTAGAGAATATAATGTCTGTCGCTGTTTTTCCTAGTGACCGTGCAGCGGAGATCAAGCATGAGAAATGTGGCCACCCTGTTAGACTAGGTAATCACTTTATCTCTAGAATGCTGACACATGATTCTCACCATTCTATGCTGCAAATAAAAATTAGTAAGTTAGTGATAATGAGCTTCATGAATTCTCTTATGACAGAAAAACTGGCACCATGGGTCTGAGGATACCAGATCCCAATTGCTTTGGGCAAACTGTCTTTATTCTAGGTTTGATTAAATTGGCGTAAACAGATAACTCATCCACTTTTAATGTAAAAATATTCCTTTTCCTTCCAAACTTTTGCTTTTCATATTTCCATCTTCAGTGATCAGTTCTCATTTGGAAAGATAATTCTTTTTATGGGAGTATCTCCACACTAAAGCATGCTCTTCTGACCAAAAGAGACAATTTCTTCATAAACTCATAGGCATTAAAATATTTTTTACAAGGTTACCAAAAGTGACTTGTTCAGGGGCACCCGAAGTCAATATAGCAATAAATTGAGAAACCAGATTTTCTGTCCTGTGTTTTTCTAAAATTGTTGTGGATGAGATGAACTATCACTTTTTTTGGCCACAGAGACTAATTTATATAGAAAATGAAAAATGCTTTTGAAAAGTTTTTTTTTCCCATGGATAAAGCCAGTTTTTTACAGAGTAAATCTATTCACCTAGGCATCCATTCCCCACCCACCCACCTACCCACCCATCTACCTATCCCATATAAAATTTCAACCACCCTGAACCATTTTATCTTTCTTCTCTGCTTCGTTTTTCCTTTTCACACTTGTAAAATCATCTACTATTCTACACAACTTATTTTATCTTTTTTTTTTTTTTTTGCTTATCATCTGTCCCATACTTTTAGAAGGTAATTCTACTAGATCAGAAAGGCTAGTCAGCTTTGTTCATAGCTTATCCCCAACACTTAGAATAGTACCTCCCAATAAGTGATAATAAATGTGAGGACTGTTGAGTGAATTTTTATTAGATAAGTATTTATTTGGTATCTGCTGCTTTTCAAAGTTTTGGACTAAGAGCCAAAAACAATCTAAGATGAAACAAATATGGATCTGACTCTCAAGGAGATTCCAGGCTAATAAAGTCATCACTAAATTATGTCTTTTTTACCAGCATCACTATACTAGGGTAAGTAGTTGTTTCCATGTGAGAAATGAAACACAGGTGCTATTTATACTTCTCCCTGAGAAAAAGACTTCCCTGAGGAAGTGACATAAGAAATAGACATTGAACAAGGGGAAGGGATTTGGATATGGGGCAGTTTGGAAGAAAGGCATTCTAGAAAAAAGTGATAGTAAGAATTAACAAGTGGAGGTGGGAAATGCAGGCTATATAGGAGATGGAAAAGCAAGTGGTTCAGGTTAGAGGAAGCTTGAAGACCTAAAAGGTAGTAATGGAAGATCTATTTGGAAACAGTGATTGGATCAAATTATGGAGAAATTTGATGTTACTTGCTCATAATGTTAAGTGCCAAATTCTTTCTTTGGTATATGATCTCCTCCATCTCCCCTACATTATAACTTCTAAGTGATAGTATTTTGTGCTTCATATTTTGGGTTTCAAATCAGCAACTTGGCCAATGCAGTTTCTAGAGCCTGGAGGGAATCTTGCCTGAAGTGCAGATGTAGTCTCTGACCTATATTTTGTAGGCCAACAAGCTCAGTTACTTGGCAGTAATTACAGGACTCAAAAGGATGTTTTTTAAAAAATAATTTATTATATTAGGAACAGAGAAGCTTTCGCCACTGAGCATCTTACTACCCTGTCCCTGCTTTTCAGAAGGGAGCTATGAATGTTCCCACTTCCAAAAGATTTCCACAGAGTTGCTCTGGAGTATGGATTTGTACCTTCACAAGTGTTTCAGCCCTGGAACTCTGTAATAACGGTAGTACCGTCTATTCCTGGTATCATTTAGGGAGGGCACCGAAAAGGTGTTCTGATGCTAGCAGGTAAGCCTGTCGAGTGTGTCCTTGTTCTGTAAGTGTACTTTGGCATCAGGAAGCGGAGACAACGGCTTTCAAACGATAGGAGAAGCACGCTGAGCAAGAGCTCTGCGCGGGCAGACGGTGCTAAAGCTGCTCCATAGCTCTTGCCTAACAGTTGGGGGGTTTGAATGGAACATATTCCAGTTTGGGATCTTTTGGTAGAATTTATTATTTCCCGCATTCCCAATTCCTTTTCCTCTAAGTTCCTTCCCTCTCCATTAATGCCACTACTGTTCCTGTCTTCCCAGGTACTCAGGTTTGAAAGTTCAGTGCCAGTAGGAGAAACTGGAGATAATGTACTTTATTTTAAATAAATGTAAGTGATTTATTTATTTAAAAAAATTAAAAGTTGTATGTAAATGAGCCCTGAAGGCCGGAGCTTATTTCCATAGCATGAGTATTTGTTCTTTCAGTTCATCTTCTCCTTTTATGTTCACCTCCTATCTCTTGACTAAATTCTGAAATGGAAATAATATCAGATGCTCGTCCATGAGTGGTGATCCGAGAGTGCCAGTTCTCGCAGTTTGCTGGATTTCGCAAAGGAATCTCCTCACAAAAGTGACTGGAGTCATTTCTCAGTGACTCTCCTGATCCTTGCTCCTCCTTTCTATAGAAATAAAAAATTGTAATGGGAATGGCACATACTTATTTCGTACCACTCTTGCGGCTCTAATGACTATGACTCTGAAATGCCATTGCTGAAAGAGCGCAGGTGTGTACCAGGTGAACCTGGGTTCAAATAATGCAGCCACCCACCACTTGGTAGCCAGGCGAATGTCACTTGGACTCTAGGCCTATTTGCTCCCCTGTAAGATGAAGATACTAATAACTGCCCTTCTGGATTGTTGTGGGGAGTAAACATGATCATCTATGCGAGGCACAGAGCATGGAGCCTGTAAATAGGTGCCAGTGGAAGTTATTGTTTTATTAGTAGCAAAATGGAAGATTCTCAAGGACAGAAGCTGCATCTCCTACACCATGAAGGGTAATGATTTTGATACACAAAGATGAGTATGGGGGTGGGGGGACTAAGGTGTGAGCGCGGGACAGTGGAGGTTTTCTTTGCCTTTTGCTGTCTAATTCCGTAGATTTTCTTTAGTGTCCTGCCTCCTGGTAATGAGAAGGGGACAAGGTGACTCATACATCTGTTTGTTTCAGGCACATCATTTTTTATGTCTGGACCGTGGGTATCTGTTGCAAGGATGCGGTCTGTGATAGCTAAACATTTGCTTTGTTTTCCAAAATCAAGCTACAAGAAGCAAATGTAAATTTGATGTCCCAAAAGCTTTTTCAACAGGGAGGGTCCTGTAGGAGTTTTCACCCCCACCAAAAGCATTCTAGAGCCTGAAAACGTTTTCTTACCCAGCGTTCTTTTCTTCTGATGCCTGGAAAAGATTACATTAAGATGGAGGAACGCTCCAGGGGACCCAGTTGCCTGCGTTCGGGGGTCCCAGCTGACTCTCCAAGTTCTCTCCTGTGATTTATGTAGCCTGTGGTTTGGCTAGCCAGAGAGCTGGAAAGCTCACACACTTTGTTTGCACTGAGCCAAGGTAAAAGGGAACTCCTTTGTCAAGGTAATAACAACACTTAGCACTTATATAGGGCTTTTTATCTTCAAAGGGCTTTCCAAACATTAGCTAATTAAGAAGCCTGTTAAATATGCAGCAGCTGTTGAAAAAATAGATGTGATGCTTGGGTGTATTAAAAAAAGGGAGCAAAAACATGAGGACATCCTATATCAAGCAGCTGTGGTGCTCTCTCTAATTTGTTTGCTTTACCTGGTGGAATGGATCAGACGTTAAAATAGTCCTTCTGCACAGAGTCATAGTGGCTAGGGGTCCAACAGTGCTTGCATGTAATACAATATTGCAAAGGCTACAGAATGTTTACCTGAAAAGTGGGGGCCAAAGAAAAACGACCTGGCTTGCATAAGGACCTTCATGGTCACAGGCACATGCAACACTAATGAAACAGACTTCTGACACGTAGACCCAGATGATCTAAGAAAAACCACTGATGGGAAAAGGCGATCTCATTCATTCATTCACAGTTCACTTAACAAATATGTATCGAACACTCATTACACTTTGGATACATATATTTAAAAGTCATGTGGAAACAATTTAAAAATGATTGTAGATGGGTCATGGTATGTCATTTGCCAATGTACCTTAATTTTACACTGATGGTGACCTACATGCACACACACACATTCAGTTCAATCATCATTTTGCTGACTCTGGCAGCAGAGTTGTAACTTTGGTTAAAAAACAAAATAAACCAAAAATGCTTTTCACTGTGGTTTTCTGCAATAAGCATGTGAATTAGCCAACTTTTCTTTTTTTCCTTCTTGTTTTTCATAGCAAAATTGTTTAATTTATACCTTTTATTCTGTTTAAAGTGTCTATCTAGGAGATTGCAAATTCCACAAAGGGGAGGTGATACCTGAAAAGAGAGAGGGATCATGGGATGTGGAAATGGGGGCCTGTTCCCCATTGTTGTAAACACCACACTATTTTTATATGTTTATACACGTGTAAGGCGTATTAGAACACCTTGCTTCCATTATATTCAAGGAGAAAGGGTAGTTATACTTTTGATGGAGATGCTTGTCAAAATGAGGTTGCAAGAAAAATGATTTTTTTTTTCAAAGAGGAAAAGTCATGGCAGAGAGGGCAAGGGAGTAATTAAGAAGAAAAGAGGGTATTCTAGGTATTGGAAGAGAATTGAGAGGGAACATGTTCCTAAAGTAGAGGAAAATGTCTGCCAGATATTATCAATAGGGTCACATTTGCTAAGGAAGTTACAAGTCTAAGAATATAGTAAAGTAATAATGAGAAGCTGAGTGAGGCAAAGCCAGCAACATGGTCATGAAGATAAATAAGCATCTGGTCAGCATCTGCTAAGCCAAGGGTGCAGCACACTGATGGGAAGGTTAGGCTCGGCTCCCGGGAACCCAGGACCTGATGAAGGTGTGTTTGGAATAAGACTGACATGTAGAAAAAACATCAATTCAGTGATCATTGGCCCACCTTGGAGTATTGTTTATAATAGGATCTATTTGGAAATGAACTCAATGTTTGTTTTTGTTGGGTTACGTTGTTCTGTAAATAAATGACTGATTAAATAAACTAGGATTTTTTCATAGGATGGGATACTGTGCAGCTATTAAAACAAGGAGCTCTATCACTACTGAAAGCTCAAAGAAAAACTGATAAAGCAATGCTGGGGAAAAGTGTATATGGTGTTAAAATTTGTGTAAAACCTGTAAATCTATATGTGTGTGTGTATTCACACATATTTACAGATGGGGAACTATAGATTATCTCCAGAAGGATATGTAAGAAAATAGTTACAGTGATTATTCCTGGAGAAGAGAATGGAGGGATTGGGAGACTGAAGTAGATGGGAGACATCTTTCTCAGTGTATATTTCCGTCTTCATTTTTTTAAAACTTTTTATTTTGAAATAATTGCAGATTTGCATCAGTTTTAAGAACACAGATCCTTCACACACTTTCCTTCAATGGTAACATCTTGCAAAAATACAGATTATTATCACAATCAGAAAATTGACATTGATACAATCCACCAAACTTACTCAGATTTCACTAGTTTTACATATGTGCACATGCGTGTGTGTGTGTGTTCAGTTCTATACAATTTTATCACCACGTGTAAGTTTGCATGACCAATACCACAGTCAAGATACAGACAGCTCCATCACAAGGCTCTCTCGTGTTATCGTTTTACAGCCATAGCCACCTCCATCCTTTTCTCTCCTTCCTTACCCCTGGAAACCACTAATCTATTCTTAACATCTATGATTTTATCATGTCAAGATTGTTGTATAAATGGGATCATATAGTATGTAACCTTTTGATACCATTTGGTACCGCTCCCTCCTTTAACTGCATGGATGGCACCATCTTTCCACTTTTTCCCAGTAAGGATAGATTTTACCATATAATCGTGCTTGGGGTGAAGAGGGCCTACTCCAGCCTCTTGGCTCATTTCCCTGCCCTTACACTAATGGTCTTGGTATTTGGTACTAGTTGGATATGAAAAACAAAGAGTAAAAAATGTTGGAAATAGATTCATAGGTTCTCACCTTGGGAGGATGAGAGGAAGATGTCAGAACTGGTCGCATTGTCCCTAGTAGTAAGATACCTGATCAGTCTTTTTTAGCTTCCATGCATCCTTGTTGACAGATCTTTGGATAGAATCTCTTGGAAATAATTCATGATGCTTACTTATTTTGTACAGGACCCAGAATATATGTAAATGACTTTTACAGTTGTATTCTTAGTGTTTTCTCTATACAAAAAATCATCCACGTCTATTACATGGCATTTTCCACTACCAGAACGGTCATTTTAGTCCATTCTCGCCATGCAGAACTTCCTTGGAATAGTCTTTCCTTTATTTCCCTCATTCCTCACTTGATACGTAACTTTCACAGTGTAAAGACTTGGCTCCATTTTCAGACCAGCAGAAGAATTATCATCAGACCTAAGAATATTTTCCTCTTCAGGTGCCTCTTCCCTTCATTGGTCCTGATCCTTTGTTTAAACAATTTTGAATTCATTTTGACTGTCCATACATATTCTTTACAGGACATATTTCCCATGCATCTTGCCAATATCCATAACCTCATCTCACCCTGCACCAGACCCTGCTAAATCTTCCATTGTGAATTTTATTCCCAGATTAGAGGTTTGGCCCAATCTCCCATTCCACTGAGTAAACTGCAAAGAGATTAAGACTAAGGGCAGTTTAGAGTCAACAAGAACTCAAAACTCTTGCAGCTGGTGGCACCATCTGTCCTGTCAAACCATGGCCAAGTAGTTTTCTGTGGTGGAGAAAGATGGAGAATCTGATAATGGCTTTTGGGTTGAGGTTACTGACACATGAGCCTGCCTCAGAGGAAGATTAGGAGAGCTGGTAGGCAGCTCTGTTTCTTCGTAATGTGTGACTCATCTCCCAGGGAAAACAAGTTTCTCCTGGGAAAGGGTCAAATTCAATAACTGAGAAGTTAAGAGTGGCCTCCTGCACGTGTCATTTCTGTCCTGGCCCATCTACAGAATTCAGTCCGTGCAGGTGGCGGACATGACATAGGGTAGTGGTAGAGTCATGAAAGGGAATTTAAAAAAAAATCATAGAACTTACAAGAAACTTCTAAAGATTAATTTCCCAGGCTTTTGGTGATGCAGAAATAGGAAGATGGTAGAGAGTTGCAGCCAGGCAGGAAGGGGGAGGACTCCTGCTGGTTGCATCCCAGACTTTCCTTTATTGGGGAGAATCTGAGTATTGGAAGAAGCAAAGAGATAAGAAAAAAATTATGGGCAGCTAGGCCGCATCAGTCTGTACTGAGAAAAGTAAATGAGAGATGTGGCGTTGAGGGGGGTGGGGTAAGGAGTGTGTCAGATTAGCCACTTGGACTGGGGGTGAGAGAGAGGATCCTGAGAGAAGAGGAGAAGGAAAGAAGGGGACCCAAATAGTGTTCTTAAAATGGGCAAGAAACTTGAACAGGCACTTTACAAAAAACGATAGTGAAATAAATGATAAATACATGAAAGGATACTCAACCTCATTACTAATCAAGATAATGCATATTAAACCACAATGACATAAAAATAGTACCAGAATGGCTAAACCAAAATCGACAACAAAACCAAGTGTTGGCAAAGATATGCAGGAATTAGACCTCTTACCCTGCTGGTTGGCTATGATTAGTCTAGCCCCTGTGGTACACTGTTTATCACTGTCTATTAAGATTGAACATATGCATATCCTATAACCTAGTAATTCCACATCTAGGTATATACTCAAACAAAATGAGTATAAAGGAGCACTGAACATCATGTACATTTATGTTTACAGCAGCTTTATTCATAAATAGCCACATTTGGAAATAATATTCATCAACATGGAATGGATAAACAAATTGAATATTTAAATCATGGAACACTGGCACTGAAAAAGAATGAAAGGTGGGAACGCCTCACAGAGATAATAGTAAAAGAAATCAGATGTTAAAAAGCTACATACTGTATGATTTTATGTAAAACTCAAAGGTCGACTAAGTTAACCTATGTTTGGTATTGTGTTTGCCTTTTGGGCACAGAAAGAGGGTAGTAATTGGGAAATGGCAGAAGGGTTTTTGAGGTCCTTGTAACATTCTGTTTCATAGCTTTTGTTGGTGGTTGCATACTCATAATCAATTTGAGTCATCCATTAAGCTCCATTTTAAGATTTCTTTTTTATTGTATACTTCAATTAAAAAATTATTAAAAGGGGGAGGTGGGTTGACTTATGAATTAGATCTCATCTATCTATCACCTCTCTATGTATCTACCATCTATCTATTTTTGAGAGACCAAAGTAGTATTGGAATTGCTTTTAAATTATTATGTTTGCTAAGCTCTATTCCTTTGAATGTGGCCAAACAATACCAGATGGGACCTACGAGATTCACCCTTCTGTAGAACATGTTTAGGTGTTTGTCTTTTCTCCTCCATTTTTTCTTCCTAGGCCTTTCATACTACACACTTCTGCGTAGTTTTGCTCTAGCAATGAAGGGTCTAAGATTGACATTTAGACCATCCTGAGTCGGGGTTGTCTTTGATCATGTGAGATAACTCTGCTTCATATGATGCTTGCTTATTCCGGATGATAACCAGGCATGTTACTTAGGCCATGAGGTGTATTTGCGAGTTATGGGGAAAAACAATGATAATTTGGATCCTGGTGAGCACTGAAGAGGTGGAGTAATGTATAAAAATCACCAGAAATTTTGTTTGAACCATGCTGGGTCTTTGTCTAGTGGGATCTAAAGGGCATAAAATACTGGACAATGTTTTCCAAATTATAGCATTAATGTTTAAGGATTATTTTGTTCTAGGAGCTGCAATGTCCAGAATTTATCCCTATGGTAGTAATTTTTAAACTGGGTTCCCCAGAGCTTTTGGGCTCCAAGTCAATATAACCCAGGAATGTTATCTATCTATCTCTCTACCTATCCATCATATGTCTATCTTTCTGTCACAGGGAGGGTTGAGATAAGACTAAGCCAAATAGGCAGCTTTGTATTCATTTGTTGGAGATCTACATAAGATTTTGCTTGAAAATAGTTTGGGCTGCTCACAAAAAGATAAGCTCTCCTTTAGAGGATTGTCAGTATGGTGATAAAAGATCACCAGACACCAAGAAAGTCTGGTGCATAAGACCATGTAACCTAAAGGCAATAACTGTTTTCTTGGAATGCCAGGGGCAAGTGTTGAAATAAACAGAACTTAGAATTAGGAGTTGGGAGTAAGGGTTCCCAGAAACATTACACTAAAAGATGCCCCTGAACTAAAAGTTACCAAATATGTAGGCATAATAATATTAGTAAATATTTATTGAATATTTACAATTATTCAGTAATGTTAGCTATTCTTTGTACTTACTTTAATCCTCACAAAAGCACACTGCTTGATGTGCAGCTTGTATGGACATGATAGAGTCGCTGGTATCAGACTAACTCTTCCACTGAGAAGCTAGATGAATTACTGCTGACAGTGTCAGAGTGCACCTAAAAGGGGCTGGAATTTGAGAGGTAAAGACAACTGAGGAAAGGAAATACACTGAGGTGAGCAAGACCTTCTCTGTGGCTTTTTTTCTGTAATGCATTTGTAACACATAAAAGGAGCCTAGACCACCATCCAAAAAACAAACAACAAATGGTGGCGACGATGTGGAGAAAGGGGAACCCTCTTACACTGCTGGTGGGAATGCAAATTAGTTCAACCATTGTGGAAAGCAGTATGGAGGTTCCTCAAAATACTCAAAATAGAAATACCATTTGACCCAGGAATTCCACTCCTAGGAATTTACCCTAAGAATGCAGCAGCCCAGTTTGAAAAAGACATATGCACCCCTATGTTTACCGCAGCACTATTTACAATAGCCAAGAAATGGAAGCAACCTAAGTGTCCATCAGTAGATGAATGGATAAAGAAGATGTGGTACATATACACAATGGAATACTATTCAGCCATAAGAGAGAAACAAATCCTACCATTTGCAACAACATGGATGGAGCTAGAGGGTATTATGCTCAGTGAAATAAGCCAGGTGGAGAAAGACAAGTATCAAATGATTTCACTCATCTGTGGGGTATAAGAACAAAGAAAAAAGCAGCAGACTCACAGAACCCAAATAGACTAACAGTTACCAAAGGGAAAGGGACTGGGGAGGATGGGTGGGAAGGGAGAGATAAGGGGGAAAAAGGGGCATTACGATTAGCACACATAATGTAGGGGGGTGGTGGGCACAGGGAAGGCAGTATAATAAAGAGAAGACAAGTAGTGATTCTATAGCATCTTACTATGCTGATGGACAGTGACTGTAATGGGGTATGTGGTGGGGACTTGATAATGGGGGGAGTCTAGTAACCATAATGTTGCTCATGTAATTGTACATTAATGATACCAAAAACAAAAAAAGGAGCCTATGGGCTGCACAGAAAATAGTGGCCCAGATCTTACAGGAATTTCAGTGGAATTCAGAGACAAAAATTCATGCTTAGGAATTCCAAGACAACCATGATACGAAGGACCAAGATCCCAGAGGAAAGGGAACCAGAGACGTCTTAGCCACCGTTCCACACGCAACTTTCCCTGAGGAGTTTATTGACTTCTACACTGTGTGCAAGAGAAGCGAGGAAGAATGCAGCCGTGAAAAGGCCAAGAGTTTAAGCAGGGTTTGAAGCAATTCCATAGAACCAGAGAGGCAGAAATTGTGGTTCAGAGCCCCTCCCCACCGGAAGAAAGGGCCCTGGTAAGAATGGCAAACTCTCAACTGAGATTCAGATAGGCTAGCCTCTAAAAGTAAGGGAAAACTGGAAATAGAATATTCTCTGCTGCATCAAGGTAATGAGGCTATGCCCTATCTTTCAGAAGAAAAAAATCCTCAGTGCATAAAGATAACATCACCTAAAATCTAAATAATTGTTTTACTTAAAATGTGCAGTAGTCAATAGAAAATTACTAGGCATGTCAGGGAATAGGACCAAATGTCTGAATTTCTAGAGAAAATAGAACTAGACTACAGGTTACTGATGTATTGAGATTATCAGGTTCTAAAATAACTGTGATTAATATGTTTAAGAAAATAGACGTATAAATTGATTATTTCACAGGAGGAATCTATATACAAGTATCAAATGGAAATCCTAGAATTGAAAAATATAAATTAAGAACACAAGAGATGTGTTTAATAGCACATTACACATAGTAGAAGAGAAGATTAGTAAAGCTGAATATGTTAGCAAAACATAACAGGTTCAAGCATAGAGAGTAAAAGGATGAATGACAAAGAAAAGAGCAGAACAGACATAAGACCCAGTGAAAAAATATAACACGGTGCTTCTCAAATATGATCTTGAGACCACTTCTAGTCCTGGTGCCTGACAAGATATGTAAATAAAGATGGACTATTTATAAATATTTATAACAATTGACTTTGCTGTGAAAACCTTAATGCAGTTTATAACAGAATTAGTCTACAAGGGATTATAAATAAAAGAAAAAAAAACATTCATTACAAATAATTGCAGAAACACTCATAGAACATAAGTAAACTTGGAGTCCCAGAAGTCAGGGAGAGGAAGAATGTGGCAGAAGTAACAATTGAAACTGTATTGGCTGAGGGCTTTTCAAATCCAATAAGGACCTCAAGGTACAACTTTATGAACCCTAAGCAACATAAATACAGATAAAACTGTACCTGAGTACATCAGAATGAAGCCTGAAAATTTAAGACAAAGAAAAAAATTCTTAAAGGCTGCCAGAAAAAAAAAAACACCCTCAAGGGAACAATAGGAAGACTGAAACTGCCTTTTTGATAGAAATGGTATAATCGAGAAGTCAGTGGAATGGCATCTTCAAAGTGTTGAGTGAAAATAATAATAATTAGGCTGCCAACCTAATTCTGTATCAGATGAACATACCCTTCAAAGTAAAGATGAAATAAAGATATTTATGGGCAAACAAGAACAGAGAGAATTTATTGGCAGCTGGCTGACACTAAATATTAAAGGCAGCTGTCTAGGCGAAATAAAATGAATTTATATGAAAGTACATAAATGAAAGAAGGAATAAAAAGCAAGAAAAAGAATTAATATGAAGGTATATATAGATGAACATTATGCAAAGCAAAAATAATAATGTCCCATGAAAGTAAAACACATGTCAATAATAGTCAAAGAAGCAGGAGCAGTGTAAAGTGTTGAAGCAGTGTGAGATCCTTGCAGTGTTTGAGAATTGCTGAAAATACTGCATTACAGTATACTGTAATAAGTCAAGGATGAATACTGTAATTTCTGAGGTAATAACTAAAGAGAATAAAACAATGTAGAAGTAACAGACTAATAAAAAAGAAATGGAAAATATTTTCAAATTACTTTATTAATTTTTTAAAAGACAAGAAATCACCGTGGAAGATTTTAGTAGGTTTCTCCCTTTTTAATTGTTAGCATTAGCAGACAAAAATATGAGTAAGGATAGAACAGGTCTGAACAACACAGTTAGTAAATCTGACCTAAAGGACATTTATAGAGCTCTATACCCAAAAGCTGCAGAATACACATTCTTTTCAAGTAAACTTGAAACATTTAACAAAACTGATTACATACTAATCAATAAACCAAGTGTTTAAAAAATCCAGTGGGTTGAAATCATATGTAGTATTTCTTCTGATTGCAGTGGAATTAGGCTATAAGTCAGTAATGAAAAGGTAATGAGAACGTACACATTCTATGACTCAGTAATTCCGTTCCTGGATACCTAACATAAATGGGTACACTTGGTAAGAAAAGAGACTGTACAATAATGTTCATAAAATTGGAAATAACCCTTTGTCCACCCACAGGGGAATGGAGAAATTATGTGTCCTATATTCACATAATGGAATAAAATGAGCTGCTGCCAGACATAATGCATGCATATCATATGATTCCGCTTACAAATCCCAAGACAGGTAAAATTAAACTATAATGAGACAAGGAAGAATAGTGTTCTGTTTTCTTACCATATACATGTTATACCTCATTAAAAATGTGTTTTAAAAAGCTCAAGGTAAAAAAATGCAGAAGTGCTTTCTAGGTGAAGAAAGGTAGGCAAACATTAGAAACAGGGAAATTTCTCAGGTTCAAGTTCTATATTCTCCATGAACATTCCTCCACCTAGTAAACTCTTTTAAACTTCATTAACATTTCCATCTATTATTTATTATGGAAATAAAGATACTGGCTAGTGGTATTATTGAATTGTCTCAGATCTTTTTTCTCTTCCATCATGCGGGACATGTAAGGCAGCATGATGCAATAGTTAAAGACACAGCCCTGGAGACAGACTACTTGGTTTAATTCCCAGTTTAACATTTGGGCGACATTTGAACTCTCTTTATCTGTTTCTTTACTGTAAAATAAAGGTTATAGCAATACCAGTGTCCTAGTACTGTTTTGAGAATTAAATGAGTCAATAATTACTTAAAACAGTGTCTGGGGCAAAAGTAAGCACTCCAAAAATGTTTGTGATTGTAACTGATTACCTCAGGGGATTGGATCCCTCTTTATATTTGTATCCTAAATCCCTCTAAAACCTGGAACTATACTGAGCAATCAGGAAGATGGAATTTCTGGAAAGCTTGAGGCAAAGATTTTGAGAACTAACTGTTTTCCCTCTATGGATGACGATGAGCTTACACTGATGACAACTTTGACTCATGAACCAGAAGCTTCATTAGAGCCGCATAAATTAGTGTAAGTGTTAAGCATAAGATGGGAAGAATTTGTTTTCTCAACCCTGGTGGTGCCCTACAACCCTGGAGAGTGATGAGAGCAGCTTAGCAGTCCACTAGGGAATCAAACAGTGCCAAGACATGTGGCATCAATCCCTTCCCTGCACCTTGCTTCCAGTGTGGTCTCCATTCATGGCTAAGTGAATTGGGAACTCTAGCAAGAGACCGCGTGTGTCATTTTCTGCAAATGTGAAAGGTACCTGAACTCTGAAAGCCTATATTTAAAAAGAAAAGTTTGGGGATTCACTTGTACTGATTTGAACTGAAATGAATCTGGAGAGATGAGTAAGAAATAGAATAGCTCTGTGGTTTAACTCATAGGTTTTGGAGTCACGTTAATTTGAGGCTAGAGGATTTGAGGTTAATTTACCAGATATGTGTATTTTCATAAAACATTTAACTTCTTAGAGCCTGAGCTTCTTCAATTGTAATATGTGGGGAATAATTATAGGAACCCCACAGGGTTGATGTAAGGATTAAATGAGATACGTGCCTGCTACATGTATTAAGCACTCAGTAAATCATAGCAATTACCATTATGTGGATGGTTTTAAAAAATTTCTCTCAGCCAACAAGCTCAAATTGGGCTGCACTGAATTGTGAAAATTTTATTTTAAAATGAATTCTCTATGTTTTTTTTCTCATTTTTTTATTAAGGTGTTATTGATATACACTCTTATGAAGGTTTCACATGAAAAAACAATGTGGTTACTACATTTACCCATATATCAAGTCCCCACCCATACCCCAATGCACTCACTGTCCATCAGTGTAGTAAGATGCCACAGATTCACTATCTGCCTTTTCTGTACTGCACTGTTTTCCCCGTGACCCCCCACACCATGTGTACTAAACATAATACCCCTCAATCCCCTTCTCCCACCCTCCCCACCCACCCCCACCCCTCCCCACCCACCCCCACCCCTCCCCACCCCTCCCCTTTGGTAACCACTTGTTCCTTCTTGGAGTCTCCGAGTCTGCTGCTATTTTGTTCCTTCAGTTTTGCTGCATTGTTATACTCCACAAATGAGGGAAATCATTGGGCACTTGTCTTTCTCCACCTGGCTTATTTCACTGAGCATAATATCCTTCAGCTCCATCCGTGTTGTTGCAAATGGCAGGATTTGTTTCCTTCTTATGGCTGAATAGTATTCCATTGTGTATATGTAGCACATCTTCTTTATCCATTCATCTACTGATGGACACTTAGGTTGCTTCCATATCTTGGCTATTGTAAAAAGTGCTGCAGTAAACATAGGACATCCCCTGTATTTCAAAATTCAGTTGATTTTTATTCTCCTGACAACCCTGAGAGTTTGGACAGGGTAGGTGCTGTTATCGGCAATTGGCATACAAGATAAAAGATGGAGCAAGAAAGTGATTTGTCTAACAGTCTCATGACTATTGGTGTTGGAGAAGAACCTACAACTCAGGTCTCCTCAGTGCTAGCCTTTGAAATTTTTACTTCTTCCTCCTTTGTCAACATTCCTATCTCCAGATAACCAGTGAGAAAGAACTCATCACCCCTATGTAGAGGATTTTTGAGAGTGGGGTATTATCCTAAATTAGTGCAACAATATCTCATCTTTTCACATGTGGTAGTTAGGTGGTTGACATTGGTCAGTAGAGGTGTTTAAGAGGTGTAAGAGGTTTGATGCTGAGTTTCATTGAAGGATGCCCCCTCCTTCTGGACCCAAAATTTTACTCTTCCACACTAGACCTCATTTTAGCTTCAGTCTCTCACCAGCATGGCCTTTGATCTTGCTGCATTCTTCTCTTCTTGGGTGGGCCTTTTCTGGTCCTCTGCCTGCAAGGCCAGAGGTGGTTCTGTCCACGCTGGCGCCCACGTTCATTGCTCCTCATTCCAAGCCGCCAATAGTGATTCAGTAGTGAGTTTTGACCCTAACACTCAAAGTTTCCTTGAAAAACCTTTAAGTCAACAGCTAAGCTATTTAATTTTCTTTGAGGTGATGGTAGGGCTTCAAGAGGTGTTCTACTTCTCCGCCAGCGCTCAGTGTAAGATTCCTGAGAACAGGGACTTTGCCTTCCCTGCAGAATCCCCCAGGGCATGGAATACTGCAGGTGCTCATCACACATTTGCTGAATGAATCAATGATGTTCCAACTCCAATCCCTCACATTTTATTTTCCTGCCTTTGTTATCTTTGCCCCACGCCCCACCCCCACCCCATTCATTTCTTAGATTAGATTCTGTTTAGATACTTTCCTTACTTTGGGTTTCAGTGACTTGGAAGGCTGCAGAATTTCTTTGTGTTGTAGCTGGATTTTAAACTTCCTGGCTCCTTGATTAGTGTTTTATGCCCATACCCTGGTCCAGGTGCTTATGACCACAAATCTACCTGCTTTTGAAGGTTGGATTTTGGAATAAATGAATTAAAAATAGCGATCATTTTGTTTAAATTCTAGCATTGTTACTTAGGAAATTTCAGAAGTAAGGTTTTCTGCTGATTGTAGGATTTCTTAAAATTGGCCTTTTGATCTGAGATGCTGCTTTCCCCCCTCCATGCCAGATCATATAGTATATAGCATTTGCTCGACTATTAGCCATATTTGGTTTTCCCTAAAAAGACATTCAGCAGCCTTTTCTGACCAAAAACAAAAAAACAAAAAAAACAAAAAACCAACTCTGAACAAACCAACCCAACAATAAAGGGTAAGCCAGCCTGCACTGGGCCTTGAGATGAGTCTCTGGGGGTCTGCAGACCAGAGTCATGAGCCCCTCTGGACTCCTGGGCCTGCATGATGCTATGTGGGGAGCAGGAAAGGTTTGCTCTGCCTCTTTCCTGTGCCAAGGCAGCCGGATTAGCTTTTAATCCACTCTCTTTCAAACAGTTGCAAGCAAAGGAAAAATGTCATGGGAATATCCAGACTTGGGCAGATAACAACCCTGCTCTTTTTATCCCGCTTCCTGCTCCGTAGGAAGGCAGGCGAGAAATTGTCTTCAGACGGTCAGCTATCCATGCCTAGTAGCTGGATGCTGAGCCCTTTTCAAACGTTCTCAGAATAAAAATGAAACCCTACTACTTGTTTTGCCCATTAGATAGCATTATCTCCATGGAACGCCAATTCATATCTCTTTGTGCTGTGTGTGGTTCCCACATATGGGATTTTAATAACCTCCATGCTGTGCTATGAATTTATAAGCAGGGCCAATAGAGGAAAAGCACCACAGGACTTTATTTTTTCATTATTACTCTTTTGAAAAACAGAGTCTGCCTCCTTTCTGTACGGTTCTTCTGGCAGCACTGGCAATGTTGTGGTTAGAGGTGTATTGTTACTATGGAAAGGAATAAGCTCTTTACTGATTTGCTCTCTATTTTTTCTGGACTCCCTTTCCACCCCCATGGCATTGAACTTGAAGCTTCAGTGAACTGATTGCACAGAAATAGGCCCTGTTCTCCCTCTAGTTCATCATACATGCTGATTGTTTTCCTGCTTGTCCTGTTAAATGTGCTCGCCTTTCTCCTCCACATAATTCTGCATGCCCAGGGAGCCCGCTGATTTCAGTGGTTAGGAAAGCAGGTTCTACAGTCAGCTCGTCCTGGATGGGAATACTGGCTCTGCTCTTTGGTCCTGCAGAAATTACATGGTGTTTGTTAACTCATGACTAAAATGGTAATGATAAATCTTCCTCCTAGGGTTGACGTGACGGTTAATTGGCTTTATTATCTAGGAGCTGTTTAGCACAATTTTGAGAAAGTGGTAATGAAAGCTACTGTTATTGTTATTCATTCAAATATTTACTGATTGCCTACTAGATGTCAGATTCTATTCTGAATGCTGGAGTTATCCAGGGAGGAAGACTATTTCCTTGCTTTTATAAAACTTATCATCTAATTATAAAGAATTAAAGTTGAGATTGAAAGTTGTGCTTTATACCCTTTCCTAATAACACTTAATATCTGCCTTTTTCTTTTCTTAATTAAACTTAGAGGTTAAAAATGACTTTATAAAGTCTTATATGTAGATGAACAACTCTACTGTATTTTTACTTTTTATTTTCCTTGCTTTCAAATCCCTCTTCTATTTTCATGTTGTACCTATTTGGACTGATCAGCTTAAACAAGAGAAATCCTGTGATCCTGACTTCTCCAGTTGTCATAACCTTTTCATTACAAATTCAAGACTATTTTAGATTCAATACCTCTAACTCAATCTGGTTCTTTATCAGAAATTTCATATTACACCTCTTGGATGTTAAAGTACCATGTAGGTCAAGAAAGCAATTTTTGAAAAGTTCAGGAAAAGAAAAAACTCAGGGGTAACTCCTCACGTGTCTTCTGTATCAGGACAGTCCGTCCCACAGAGCCCCTGGCTAGGAATCTGCTTACAGGTCTGTTTTGTCACCTGCACACGTGTGCTCCTGTGCGCGCAGACACACACTGTTGTGATTTCGGCACAGGCTGTGCTGAGTGCATTTTGTCCTGTTTCTCACTTCAATAGGAAGTTGCTGAACAATGGTAC